>CM053788.1:120323681-120928681 GCA_028749045.1 Cupressus sempervirens
AGGGGTGAAGCACCGGGACTTCCCGGGAGGTCACCCATCCCAGTACTACTCCAGCCTGAGCGCGCTTAACTACGGAGTTTCCTCCACAATTAAACCCAAAGCTTGCAACCCCATTTGCAAAACCTTCACCAAGTGTTGTGCCTTATGAACCATTCATTAGAAAGCCCCTTAAGCTCATCAATTGATAAGTAGGAGATGATTTCCACAGCTAGTCAAATTGTGATGTGAATATCAGGATTTAACTGTGTGATTTTTGAGTCAAACTCGATGACCCATGTTTCATGAGTAGTGATTCAACATGAATCCATCTCTCATGAGAATAAATGAAACACTTAGCACTCATTGGATCTAGGTGATGCTCACAGGGGTGAAGCACCGGGAAGTCCCGGTGCTTCACCCCTGTGAGCATCACCTAGATCCAATGAGTGCTAAGTGTTTCATTTATTCTCATGAGAGATGGATTCATGTTGAATCACTACTCATGAAACATGGGTCATCGAGTTTGACTCAAAAATCACACAGTTAAATCCTGATATTCACATCACAATTTGACTAGCTGTGGAAATCATCTCCTACTTATCAATTGATGAGCTTAAGGGGCTTTCTAATGAATGGTTCATAAGGCACAACACTTGGTGAAGGTTTTGCAAATGGGGTTGCAAGCTTTGGGTTTAATTGTGGAGGAAACTCCGTAGTTAAGCGCGCTCAGGCTGGAGTAGTACTGGGATGGGTGACCTCCCGGGAAGTCCCGGTGCTTCACCCCTGTGAGCATCACCTAGATCCAATGAGTGCTAAGTGTTTCATTTATTCTCATGAGAGATGGATTCATGTTGAATCACTACTCATGAAACATGGGTCATCGAGTTTGACTCAAAAATCACACAGTTAAATCCTGATATTCACATCACAATTTGACTAGCTGTGGAAATCATCTCCTACTTATCAATTGATGAGCTTAAGGGGCTTTCTAATGAATGGTTCATAAGGCACAACACTTGGTGAAGGTTTTGCAAATGGGGTTGCAAGCTTTGGGTTTAATTGTGGAGGAAACTCCGTAGTTAAGCGCGCTCAGGCTGGAGTAGTACTGGGATGGGTGACCTCCCGGGAAGTCCCGGTGCTTCACCCCTGTGAGCATCACCTAGATCCAATGAGTGCTAAGTGTTTCATTTATTCTCATGAGAGATGGATTCATGTTGAATCACTACTCATGAAACATGGGTCATCGAGTTTGACTCAAAAATCACACAGTTAAATCCTGATATTCACATCACAATTTGACTAGCTGTGGAAATCATCTCCTACTTATCAATTGATGAGCTTAAGGGGCTTTCTAATGAATGGTTCATAAGGCACAACACTTGGTGAAGGTTTTGCAAATGGGGTTGCAAGCTTTGGGTTTAATTGTGGAGGAAACTCCGTAGTTAAGCGCGCTCAGGCTGGAGTAGTACTGGGATGGGTGACCTCCCGGGAAGTCCCGGTGCTTCACCCCTGTGAGCATCACCTAGATCCAATGAGTGCTAAGTGTTTCATTTATTCTCATGAGAGATGGATTCATGTTGAATCACTACTCATGAAACATGGGTCATCGAGTTTGACTCAAAAATCACACAGTTAAATCCTGATATTCACATCACAATTTGACTAGCTGTGGAAATCATCTCCTACTTATCAATTGATGAGCTTAAGGGGCTTTCTAATGAATGGTTCATAAGGCACAACACTTGGTGAAGGTTTTGCAAATGGGGTTGCAAGCTTTGGGTTTAATTGTGGAGGAAACTCCGTAGTTAAGCGCGCTCAGGCTGGAGTAGTACTGGGATGGGTGACCTCCCGGGAAGTCCCGGTGCTTCACCCCTGTGAGCATCACCTAGATCCAATGAGTGCTAAGTGTTTCATTTATTCTCATGAGAGATGGATTCATGTTGAATCACTACTCATGAAACATGGGTCATCGAGTTTGACTCAAAAATCACACAGTTAAATCCTGATATTCACATCACAATTTGACTAGCTGTGGAAATCATCTCCTACTTATCAATTGATGAGCTTAAGGGGCTTTCTAATGAATGGTTCATAAGGCACAACACTTGGTGAAGGTTTTGCAAATGGGGTTGCAAGCTTTGGGTTTAATTGTGGAGGAAACTCCGTAGTTAAGCGCGCTCAGGCTGGAGTAGTACTGGGATGGGTGACCTCCCGGGAAGTCCCGGTGCTTCACCCCTGTGAGCATCACCTAGATCCAATGAGTGCTAAGTGTTTCATTTATTCTCATGAGAGATGGATTCATGTTGAATCACTACTCATGAAACATGGGTCATCGAGTTTGACTCAAAAATCACACAGTTAAATCCTGATATTCACATCACAATTTGACTAGCTGTGGAAATCATCTCCTACTTATCGATGTTGATGTTGTCAATCAGGATTGTGGCTTTAGAAAGATGAAATATCTACCTATCCTATTGAATCATGGAAACTCTCTCAGGTGGTGGGTTATCATAAAATGAGAGATGAATCTCTGGATCTAGCTGGTTCTTAAATAGTAATCACCTAAAACTTAACTTGAATGCGGAAAAAGGGATATGAAGATGAATGATAAAATGAATATTAAATCCTAAATTTGGTGATATACCAATGATTTGTTTGTAACTTCAATTTAATTAACACCAATTACCCAATATACTAATGATTCACAATACCCAGACAAGCATGTAACTACAAAAGTGATTCTATGCAAGGACTCAAAATCTGTTGCTTTGAAAGGAAAACCTAGACTTTACCAATTTTTTATGAAAGGAATAAGGACAAATCAAAGACTTAGGGATTCGAATATACAATAAGGAATATAGCTTGAATGAAGGATAAACACAACATAATGGAAACACAATACAAGATACAAGATCTGATACCAAAAATAACTCTTTATTCATAAAATAATTGATTACATGCAATGTGTCAGGTTGTAAGGATTTCTTGTTTATGGCCAACTATGATAGCAATTACATTAATAATTCTACATGATCCCTCAAGATCCAAGCCCAAACCCTAGCTACTCTAGATCCACACTCTGGTAGAAATCTCCAAGGAAGATCTAAACTTGTGGTCGCAAGCCCACCAAGCAATCTCCTTGTTTCCCAAGCCTCAACCACTAGGTCTTCAAAGTTCTCTCCTCTATCACACCTCTTCTCCAAGCTAGATGATTATTACTAAAGAATCCACAAGACCCCCTACTTATACCTAACAAAGCCACCAGTCAGCCTAGTATATTACATAATAAATAAACATTTACATTAAATACATGTTTAAGCCACAAGTCAGCTCACAACAAAAGTTAAATACATATAACCAAATTAAATACCAAGTCAGTTGATGAGAGACAACTCAAGCAAAGAGAGAATCCAAGACTTGACCAAGCACTAGGAAATCACTATCAAGTATCAACAAATCCACCGAACATTACTAAGCTCCTTCATTGACCAATCTACTCGATCAACACAACAACCAAACCATGCAGTATAAGCCAAGCTCCCCAATTTATCTTGAATTCTACTCCTTTGGCATCTGAGTCTCTTCATTGACCCAACTACTCGGTCAACACTATAATCAAGCATCATCGAGGTCCCAGTGCCTTCAATGACCAAGCACCTCTAGGATCGATGAGCACCTCTTCTTTGACCGAGTAACACTCCAAGTACTCTCCAAAGGAACCATTGAGCATTCTCCCAAGAACTACAAAGTAGTCACTGAGCAAACCCACAATGCTCCTCCATTAGACTCCCCAGGTAAATAGAAAAGTGTGTCCCACACTTTAATGCCCAACGAAGGATCAGATCCAATCTTCATCTCCATGAAAGACTTCCACTCCAACAAGGACAAGAAAACCAATCTACACATCATCCAGATTTGCTTCAACCATCCAAACATTAGAAGCATATGAATCATCGCTAACCAATCAACATGCAACTTATCACTTCCATTCATATCAGCAAAAAGTGCATCCAACTCCACATCCATAATGACAACATGTAGATCCAAGACCAAATACACATTAGCAGCAATTTGCATCTCCTCAGCAAAATATGCCAAACTCTTAACACCAACAATCTCATTGCTCACCACAAAATGCTCAGCAACATATAACTCATCACCCACAACAACCTGATCATCCTCAATCAAGTGCTCTGCAATCTCCATGTTAGACTCAACCAAGTGATCATGAAAACCAATCTCCATCCTAGCATCAACAAGGTTAGGAACAACCACAAGTTTCTCTATAGGTTTTGCATCAGAATCCACAAGCTGATCAACAAAACCAACCTCCACTTTGACCTTGCCATGTGCTTTTTTTCTCTCGAACAAGTGTTTTAACAGACTTGACAACTCTCTTCGGGATTGGTAGACTCCAACACCACAAACATCTATTCAAGTCAACCATACCTTCCTTAACTCGATTGGTTAATCTATCTTCCAACCAAGATGACATCTCTGAAAGTCTCTTCTCCACCACATCATGAAGATTCACAATCATCCTAGGGTTCAATATTCTTGAAGACATCTTCCAAGATCTTTGCAAACCCTCTACAACAAATCTTTCCCACACACCTTTTGATAACCCAAATTGTTTGCAACTCAGATCGCAACCTGCCACCTTGCATGAATAACCAGGAATAAATCACAAGTCCAAGAACATTGATCTGCAATACACATCAAACAAACTCTTTGTGATCATGCTCCAACAAGATCAACCTTCATTATTCACATCCATCGATCCATCTACAAGTCCTTTGCATGTGTAGGTTAGATCATATTCTACCATCTCCCAACCAAGAGATCTAGGACTCTAGAAAGAACAATTCACCACCAGATCAAGATCTTCTCAGATCAACTTCACCCAATCCAAGGTTCTGGTGTAAATTGTCTCAACTTAGGCGATCTTTCTACATGCTCAGGAACAACCATGCTCTAATACTATCTAATGTAGCACAAGGCAGGAGAATCCCGAAAGGAAATGTCCTAGCCCCCAAAAAATAACCACACAGTGGAAACACAGTACAAGATACAATAATAGCCTTCCTGGTTACAATCAAATACAATAGCAATTAGAAAAATAGTTTTGCAAGATCCTTCAAGATCCAACTCCATAGTCTAGCTAGTCTAGATCCACACTTTGGTAGAAACCTCCAAGGAAGATCTAAACTTGTGCTCAATAGCCCACCAAGCAATATTCTTGTTTCCCAAGACTTAGCTACTAGCTCTTAAAAGTTCATTCCTTTGCCACACATCTTCTCCAAACTAGATAATCATGACCAAAGAATCCACAAGATCCCCTACTTATACCCAACTAAGCCACAAGTTGGCCTAGTATATTACAAATTAAATAAACCCTTACATTAAATACATGTTTTTATGCCACAATTTGGCTCACAATAAAAGTTAAATAAATATAAGCAATTTAAATGCCAAGTCAGATGGCCACAAACAACTTAGGAAAAGCTAGAAGCGAATACATGACTGAGCACCAAGGAAGCACTGTCAAGTATCAACAAATCCACCAAACATAATCGAGCTCCTTTATTGATTGAGCTAGTCGATCAACATAGTAACCGAACCATGCAGTATAAGTTGAGCTCTCTAGTGTATGTCGAGTTCTATTCCTTTGGTGATTGAATCCCTTCATTGACCAAGCTACTCAGTCAACACTGCAACCAAGCATCACTAACATCCTAGTGCATGTCGAGTGCCTTTAATGATTGAGCACCTCTTGGATCGCCAAGCACCTCTTCTTTGACCAAGCAACACTCCAAGTGCTCTCCAAAGCAACCATAGAGCATTCCTCCAAGAACTCCAAAGTAGTCACCAGAAAACTCATGATGCTCCTGCATCATTGATCATGTTTGGAGCCTAATAAGTAGAATACTTGGTCCATGAAGGTTTCCATATCAGCTTGGTATGTTGAACATTTGGTTCAAATTCAATCCAAGGATCTATGAAGTGATTTAGTTGATCTTTCTTAATCATGGGCTTAGGTAAGGGGTATCCCAAATCTATTTGTTTTGAAAGACTTTGACTCCTAAAAGTTTGAGTCTTGAATTTATAAGACCCACTTGGACATTGTAGAGGCTTATATCCTACATAAAGCTTGGATTTTGATACTTGGGAATCACAAATTTTATGCATTGGTTCATTGAGCAGTCATGAGATGTTGGTCTTAAAGTAGGAACACTAAGGGATTAGGTCTCTAGCTTTTGAACTTGAGCAAAAATCTCATCTGCTCTCCTTTTACAACTATTGCTCTTGGAAGATATTTTTCATGTTGCTTTTGTTGCGAATCCATCTCTTGCTAATTTTGAAAATCTTGGGTAGTCCACTCATCTAGTTCGATGTTATACTATTGTTGTCTGTGAATACTTCTCATCTCTTTTTGAAAGTTTATCAAATAGTCATATAGGATCATGTTATCAACATGTTGGGGATGATTCTAAAAATTGTCACAATAACTAGAAATAAATTGGCTCTCATGGGGTTGCTAAGATTTATTGGCAGGCTACAGTAAAGCTTGAGAAGGGGTGTGTGGATGGTAATTGTATGGAACTTGTTGGATATTTTCTTCTACGAGAATTTTTATAATATTTTGGGGAAAAAAAAACAAAATATACTTCTTGACATGGTTGGTAGTATGTGATATGGGGAGGATTTTCATGGAAATGAGGGTGATAAAACATACTTGCATGAAAAGAAGACAAGTTGAAACATATGTATAAGCTAAAAAGTTAGTAATATCATTGAAAACAAGAATAGCCAAGTTTGATTTTTTGCATACTAGCACTTTATCTTGTTGAAACTGGTAGATAATTTTCTGGCATCACTAGATGTGTCACTTTGCTGCCTCTAATGGCAAAAAACTACTATTGTTTACATCTAAAAACTACAATATAAGGAAAATATCTAAACTGAAACTACCCAAACTATCCCACCAGGGATGCCAAAATTGTAATGTCTAAATTTCCACCCTAACTAAGATCCAAGAACTCAGTCGCTTTGAGAAACATGGAAACAAACTTAGGTTTGTAGGTTACCTAAATTTGGAGTTAATCTCTAGATTCTAAGTTTGGTTCCTATTATAGATACTTTACATAATGTCTCAAAAGTTAATTTTTCCTGACAAAAAGGAAGACGTAGATAACATAATTGAAATCTAAAACTTATAATTATTCACCAAAATGTATCCTTAAGCTTTAACATATAACCAACACACAACAAAAATCAGTGATACAAGAACCTTAGATCACAACACAATAAAATGATCTTTACATAAAAAAATTATAAGAAGATTGAATAAGCTCCACACTTAAGAGGATAGAGATCCTTTCCCACAAATTAATACTATTATTAGGACCAACACAGCTCATAACGTGCAAAGATATATCTATTTGCATAAACACACCAACATGCAATACAACTCCAAGGACAAAGAATATCAAAAGGATAAAGGTCATTTGATATTCAGTGCTTTCATTTGGAGTTTGAAGCACGTCTCTTGTAGGATTTTCATAAAACATTTTTTGATGATACATCTTTTCTTTTGTAAAATAGGACAACAATAGCTATTGGTTATTTTACCTTTTTCCATGAAGAAATTAAAACTCATGGGGGCTTTGCATCTATGACTTCTTGTATGGAATTTTTTTTGTAAGATTTCTTCTGTGTATTTTCTTGGAAGAGATGATAAATCCTTTCCTTTATGTTACTTCATATGCCATGTTTTTCCTTCACACAACATCAACATGGGTTCTCTATGAGTTAACTGAATGATGCAAAGTCTTTGAAGTAAAATATGGTAACCAACTGAGAATACCAAAGAATTTGTAAATTGTGTTGATTTTGTATGCATCTTTTTATATCAAAAAGACCCAATAAAGGTGAGCATGCCTCGTGAACAACCTTCCATGCATCACTAAAATGCTTCAGTTTGTTCTTTTTCAGCCATTTCTTCTATAATGATTTTACCTTCAATAGTTTGATGCCCACCAATTTGTAATAGAATTTGAGATGCAAAAATTACAGGACTCTATAAAAATCTTACAAATTGTATGCAATCATAACCTATTGTTATTGTCTCCATTAAAACATGACATGTCATATTAACAAAGACATCAACCATATCTTCATTTTCATGTGAATCATCACTTCTTTCTAAAGCAAAATACAGGGATAACATTGCATCCTAACCTTTGGAAACTAATTGATGATTTGATCTATTTAAGTATGCATGTTGATTGAATTTGTAACTTACTAGATTTCATTTTCATTTTATTGTAAAAATAATGATCTTGGTACAAGTTACCTCATGTCACTTGGTGATGTGAATATTGCATGGCTTAGCTGAAAACTGATATCACACATTTTTGTATTAAAAAACTCTATTCTTTGATGTTTATCTCTACACCACATCATTTTTTACTCATTGTTTATGAATCTTCTATTATTATACATATGTTGATTGGTGTCGATCATTGTACAATCTTGCTATTTCCATTTAATTGAAAGACTTCATATGAGTTGATAAATTTGAATAATTATAGAATACTCCATTATTGATGATTTGAGAATGTATTACGCTTCGAAGTTAAACATGACTACAATATTAGCAAAACTAGTTTTTTCTGTGTGCAACTTTTCCCACTTTAAATGCTTAGATGATGTTGATGTTGTCAATCAAGATTGTGCCTTTAGCAAGATGAAATATCTACCTATCTTGTTGAAAAATTGAAACTCTCTCAGGTGTTGGGTTGTCTTAAAATGAGAGATGAATCTTTGGATCCAACCGGTTCTTAAATAGTGATCACCTAAAACTTGACTTGAATGCGTAAAAAGGCATATGAAGATGAATGATAAACTGAATATTAAATCCTAAATGAGGTGATACACCAATGATTTGTTTGTAACTTTAATTTAATTAACACCAATTACCCAAGATACTAATGATTCGCAATACCCAGACAATCATGTAACTAAGAAAGTGATTCTATGCAAGGACTCAAAATCTTTTTCTTTGAAAGGAAAACCTAGACTTTACCAATTTTCTACAAAAGGAATAAGGATACAAACAAAGACTTACAAGTACAAGTATTAGGATTTGAATATACAATAAGCAATACAGCTTGAATGAAGGATAAACACAACATAAAAGAAAATCACTCACAATATTGGAAAAAAGAATCAATGAGAATGAATCGTTGAATCTATATAATCAATGCTGAAAAAATCCCTACTATAAAGTGCTCCTACAATCAACTAAAAAGTTTACAATATGCAAAAAAATTAAGCAAGACAAAAGTGACCCATGTTAAAGTAACTGAGGTTGTTTCTACAAATTACTCTCATTGCCATTGTAATTGATGATTTCTAAATGCAGATTTGGATCTCATATATGTATAATATGAGAGGAGGAGACATGTCTCTTCAAGAGACATGAAGAGACATGTCTCTATAGTTAATCATCATGTTATAAATAACTATGTGTATAACTCATCTTTAACATATATATAATATTAACCATATATGTAATATAATATAATATTATTATATTATTATATAATAATATATAATGCATAATATATAATACATATTATATTACATATATAATATATATTATATATAAGAATCACCAATAACAATTTATTTGATAAACACAAATTAGTATATCAAATAAACAATGTTTTACTTCTACTGATGCTAAAACATTAACACTCCCTCTTTAGCAAGGGAGAAGTAAACCATCATTATATTAGAATTAGAATCATTATGTAATCAACACAACATATATTAAAATCTCTTAGCAACATAAAGTATTTCCTATGATCTCTACTTGCACTTAAGCAATGTCTAGAGATATCCATTGTGATTAAAATTTTCATGATCTCTACTTGCACTTAAGCAATGTCTAGAGATGTTCATGACACATTTACGATCTCTACTTGCACTTAAGCAATGTTTAGAGATGACCATAACACATTCATGATCTCTACTTGCACTTAAGCAATGTCTAGAGATGCCCATATCACATTCATGATCTCTACTTGCACTTAAGCAATGTCTAGAGATGTTCATGATACACATATGATCTCTACTTGCACTTAAGCAATGTCTAGAGATGTCCAAGATAATAGACCTATCATTTGTAATATTGACACCTTTACAAAGATTACTTTCTATTTTTTTGTTATCATGGTGTCCGACAGATTCTAGCCCAAAGAACCATGATAATAGGCCTATCATATGTAAGATCGTCACCTTACAATGATTACCTTCTATTTATATATGTTAATGAAAGATCATCACCTTTCATTACATATCTGAAACAATAATTATATAACCAGATATAGATTGAAATCAACATATCAAGTTTTACCTTTAAACTATTTTGATTGAACATTTCCCTTTAGAACTTCTCCTCATAGAGAAGATATCATCCATAAGGGATTGCACCTCAAAATTTCTCCCTCTAAATATTGATCTTGGGATGTCAGGTTCTCTTGTTACTTCCTCAGAAACTCTGTTTTCCCAAGGATGCTTGACAAACTCATCATTCCCTCATGATATATGTAAGAGTAGGCCCATCAACATCATGCAGTCACCCACATGGATTTCTAGACTCCCTCAGAGTATCAATCTTCTAAGCTCTAGCATTGCCTTTGGAGAAGTGTCATACTCCCTCTTAATGTAGAAGGATCTCATAATCTCAATCATCAAAGATACTTGCATCAAGAGCCACACTTTATCCATCTTGATCATTAGGGTCTTTGGAACTACTATCATTAGATATATTCTGCACAATATTTGGTAGCATATTTGAAGTATCAACCTTCTTTTCCTGTAACAATATCCTCAAACATAAAGCAAATAAACCTTATGGTATGTACAAAATGTAAAAGATACAAGTACTTATCTGCCCATGAGGATCATGGAATATCTCCTTTTCTAAGGATGGTTCAAGTGGGAATGAAACATTTCCTATTATTCCCCCCACAATGTAAAGTTACCACTCGTATATCATTGAACACTATCACATCAAATTTGAATATTCCTTTCTTAGTTCCAACTCACACTTTCATATCATGTACACAAGGGGTAGGTCCATTAAGATCACATAGTTGAATGAATTATAGTCCACTTTACTGTTACAATTTATCGATCATTGAAGATTCTATCACAACACAATTTACTCCCTTGGAATCAATATGATCGAGATCACTAAAGATTTACTGAATCATATCATCAATATGCTCCCTCTCTTCCAAAGTTGCCTGAAATAACATTCTTGAAGGAAAAGATCAAGGCGCATAGCTTTTATAGTATACATAAGAATCTTAACATTAGTTAGGATTCCTACAACATAACTATTTGATAATCAAATAATGAATAAGGAAGTGTTAAAAAATATTTATTTACACAACCAAATAATATATTAGTCCCCATAATGATAATAGAAATTACATAATATTTTCTCTATCCTTAATCTAATATGATTTTTACAATCCATGAAATTATGTAATTAAGATAAGCACATGTATAATTCAAAATATTAAAAATTATATTAATTCATCATTTATATAAAATTAAAATTAATCATACAACTATACTTGGTTTTTACTTTTTATGTTCTCATATAATTAAGCAAACATTTTATCAAATTATCAAATATCATTTTGAATGAATGTATATATATAAATAAAAATAAATAAATAAATAAAAATATATATATATATATTTCAAAATATTATATACATAACATATTATATACTATCAAACATATATTTTCAACTATGGCATCTCATATGGTATAGTAACAAATACATAATATATAATAAAATGCCTAAAAGCATACCTTTATACATGCCTTAATGCAGGAGTTCGATGCTTATACTTTCAATGCTAGGGTAACCTTGTTTTATGTTACCAACCTTGCACTTTCTAAGGCAAATTCTTATTATTTAATACCTATCTCCATGCCTATATGCCTTACGTGGAAGCCACGTAGTTTCCCGACGAGTATGCAAGTGGAAATGCTTCTACTTCTTCCCTTCACTTAATTCTTATTTCATGTGCTTTGTACTATAAACTCATTGTTAGTGTCTAGATAATTGTTTCTCTCTTCCTTTGTAGGTGGTGCATATCATAGTACGATGACTCTTGTCCATGTCACTCTCTTGACTTGTCTCTCTCCACTTCCTCTTATTGAGCATCGGGTTATACTTTCTATATTTAGAACTTTTCACTTCGTTCCTCCCTCAATGCTATGCTATGTCAGATTATAATGATGTCCACATGGGCAAGTGTTATGCCTTGATATCTCCCTGTCCATTTTACTTCATATTGTAGGTGCTTCGAACTGCCAGCTATTGTTGATCTTCCCCGTTTGTGTTGCTTGAAGACTTCTCAGTCCACATCACCTATTGTATTTGAATATGGACTTGGATATTTTGAATTTTGATGCCAAGTCCATGGTTGTGTAGCACAACTTAATTTTGCAAATCTGAGCATTTAGTTATCTGATTTCCGAACACTATTTTACCCATTGTTTACATTTTGTTTTCCCTGTGACATATGCTCGGGTATTATGTCCTTGTTGGGCCTGTTTGAAAACCTAGTTCCCTCTATGCTTGGCATTGATATCTTTTTCTATTAGCATCTAAGTTATTTGGTTTTTCCAACACCAATATTCTCAGGCTTTGGTGTGTATTTTCTTTGGCCATGATCACGAGTTTACATCTACAGTTGGGTGATTACGTTCAGCAAGTATAGGTATCCATTTTGGTTGGATGCAAATGCTTCTTCCTAGGCTATGATCACAAAATGGGTCTACAATTTGTCATTGAAGGCTGACAGGGGATTAATAGATGTGTGGATCTGCTTCTATAATCTATGAATCATATTTATGTGACAGAAGGGGTTGCATTTATTTGCAGCACAACTTTTTCCTGTTATCCGTGTAGATATCCAGTGAGAAAGAGAAAACATGCAGACCCATTATTGCATTAACAATGACTTCTTTGCAATTTAGACATTTGTTTCAATCTCTTTCTTAAGGTATGCATTTTTACTACATCTCTTATTTTCTTACATTTGCAACTTGGCTCTAATACCATGTTAAAGTAATTGAGATCATTTCTACAAATGTACTCTCATTGCCATTGTAATTGATGATTTCCAAATGTAGATTTGGATCTCATATATGTATAATATGAGAGGAGGAGACATGTCTCTATAGTTAATCATCATGTTATAAATAACTATATGTATAACTCATCTTTAACATATATATAATATTAATATATTAACCATATATGTAATATAATATAATATTATTATATTATTATATTATTATATAATAATATATAATGCATAATATATATAATACATATTATATTACATATATCTTATATATATTACATATATAAGATATATAATGCATAATATATATTATATTACACATTACATATATAATATATATTATATATAAGAATCACCAAAAACAATTTATCTGATAAACACAAATTAGTATATCAAATAAATAATGTTTTACTTTTACTAATGTTAAAACATTAACAACCTCAAAATGAGGTGAATGTACAATAAATAGAGCTCAAAATTCTAACTTGGATATGAAAATGTCAAGGAATTTTTTTTCTCAGAAATCCTCAAAAGTGTGAAGAAACCCATCAAATCTTCTCTCAAACCCAAGTCTAACTGATAGCTCACTAAAATATACTTCCATTTGCTAAAAAATCAATGCAAAACCCTAGGTTGGATATTAAGACCAAGCCAAAAATATGACATGTCAAAGTGCTCAAAAACATGTAAAAACATGCTTAAATAGGATCCCCAAGCGATCTAAATGTAGAACAGGTCTTAACTGTACCATAACTAACTAAAAATACCACATAACTACTCAATAATTGCATGAGAAAATCAAACCTTCCCCTGACTAAAAATGAACTCTTTTCTAATGTATAGTTGACTAGAAAGTCTACCTTGGCTGAAAATAAGACTATATGTCAAACCAGATGTCTCTCCAAGTCTTAAAAAATACCTGCGAGTTTAACTCCTGTTTTCTCATCTTGCATTTAAAATATTTAATACTTGATATTTATTAATTTCACAATAATTTATGCAAGATAATTTAAATAATTTTGTATTTTTAAATTATTTATAAAATTAAGCATTTTATAATTTCAATGCTCAAACTATTAATATTATAATATTAATGCATAATTATTTAATTTTATTTATCACTTTTTAGTGAATCCTAACATTCATTAAATAATCCATTCAACCATCAAATGAATATTACTATTACCAATAAGAGATATGCATAGTGATAAATGAATAAATAATCATTTATATATGTTATAAGGATAATCTGAATTTTATATGAATTATTACTTATCTATAAATAATGAATATCTAAACCCACCATTTCAGACCCATAATATGATTGTGTTGGATTTGATACATTTTGGGGCTCTTATGATAAAATAGGGAAAAAAACACTAATGTTGATCATTTTGCACTTTACTCTTTTCTAGAAATTGCTTTGGTCTGTGAGGCGGCAATAGGGTTTTGTGAATGGAACTTCCTTCAGGCACTTTGCCTATAGTTCAAATGCAACTGTGAGGAAATTTAGAATCTCAGTTTGTGAATGAGAAAATAGAAAACCTAACCGCTTTGATTTTATAAGTTCTATTTGCTTGCATTCTCTACACAATCAAGGCAAATATGTTTATTATAGATTACTATGTTCTTGTGTGGTCACTTGAAAATGCATTCATAGCTAGCCCTCTTTGAATAAGCTCATTGTCATTATTGAAATCATGCCTTGTTGTTTAAAACAAACCTGAAGCCTTGAAATTGTGTTTTGAATTGATTATAGTTGCTTATGTAGATTTTTCTTGTATAAAATTACTTATTTTCTAAAAGATGTTCAGATCAAGTGGAAACAATGAAACATCATTCTTACATTTTTCATATTTACATTGTTATGCCAAAAGATTTTTATACAAGTTACTTGATTCACGTGGGTTCCATGTTGATGCTCTTTTGAGTTTTCATGATTTGTTAAAAATAATGCCTTTATTCATGGGCTAGTAGCTTTTTTTTTAAGATTTTCATCATTTATTTGCTTTAGAATCAAGAAAACATCTCTTCCTTCTAATGAAAATATTTTATTTTTTTCCCAAGAACAATGCACTTTAAAATGACTATTATAATAAACATTGAATTCTTGTAGCATCTTTGTACATACGCTTCATTTGGTAGGTTGAATATTGCAATATTCACATTCTTTTGCCTCTCTTGAAACATTGAACAACTTTATCCTACATTGATCAAACAAGTCTCCTTCAAACATGTTCATTCTTCTTTTAATAACATTATTGGCAAGTTTTCATTTAATGTAACTTCGTTAGTGCTAAATCCTTCATATCTTGGGGTAAAAATCTTCCTGTGAATCTTTAATTTTCTGAAACTAACAAATGTTGGATGTGATGGAAGGTTTCATAATAGTGATTTTATGTCCCTTCAAAAACTATAGTTTAGTCTTCAAACAACTACATGATGAGGCCTAAAGGTTTCATACTTATTATGACAGTGTTCCTTAAAAGGCCCTTGTCTTCAACCAACTATATAGTTCAGCCATAAGGTCCCATGCTTATAATTTTTGCATACCCCCTCAATCGCCTCCCCATAGTCTTCACCTGTATATTATTTAGTCAAAAGGCCTAATGTGGGTAACTTATGCATGATCCTTCAACAAACTCAACTCTTCATACTTGTAGCTGCACATGAAGCAAACATATTAGTATAAAACATATTATGATTTCTCTTTTAGTCTTCTTCTTGGCTTTTATACTTGTTGTCCCTTTTTGATTTCTTTTCATTTGATGTGTATATATTGCTTGATTATGCAAAATTGGTTAGAAATGGTTTAAGTTTGTATTCCTGATCTCAGTTATTCATATGACTAACCCATTTTTCTTTGTTGTTTCCATAGGTGGCTGAAATGATGCAAGGACCCAGGGACTTCAACAATTTCTTCAAGTCAACCAACTGCCATTAGGAAATGATGAAAAACACTCTACTCCATTCTTATTTGGTTCTGCATATCTGAACAATGTATACGTATCTTCTATAATGAACTTTGAACATTCTAAAAATGTTATAAATGAAATTCTAAGTTCATCAAAGTATTTCTATTTTGAAAGCTATCATAGCATGTGTGAACTGAATACAATGTACTTTCTTCTTGATATAATAAATGAGTGTTTTGTACATGGAATTTTTTATTTATCTTTGTAAACTTAAAAACTTTTGAATCTCTAATTGGAAAAATTCCAATTTAGCTCTTTACATATGTTAACTTAATCCATAACATTTTTGAAAAACTACAATTTTTAATTAGTAATTAACCTCCTTAATAAACTATTTTTCACATAATCAATAATATATACAAACTAGGAAAAGTTTAGATAGGTAGTGAAAAATAGTTAATAGTTGCAACTAGCATTCTCCACTTAACCCATGCTTTGACCAGTTATGTCATTTCCTGATTACACTCAGTTTTATTGAATGTCGTTCTTCCAAAATTTATACTAGCAACTCATTTTGTCTATTGATCTATTTTATGTCTTAATGAATATCATATCTTGCAACTTTGATTGTTAATTTTCCTTGGAAACAAAATGATGTTTGATGTTGCACCTCATTCCTCTTGCTGATTGATGTCGAGTAGACTTGATTATCCCTTAATTACATTTTGATTCTTTTTCTGTTACTAAAAAGATGGGCTTGAATCCTTTTGGAAGTCACATTTACATTCACATGAAAATCAAAGATAAGTTTCATTGCACATGAAACATATTAGCTAAGAATAAATTCTTGTTCTCGTTTTGAAGTATTATGCATATGTGAGGTATCAGTGCAAAGTAGAACTAGTTATTGCTTAGATTATTGGATCTAACCTTCTCACTTTTACTCTTTTTAAGACTCAAGATGAGGAAATGGGATAGCTAGAGCACCATCATTGGAGACAACCAAACATCAACCAATAATTTACAATGACTAACCCTATTTCTCATTTATGCTTTTCTTTTACTATACATGTGTATAAATGTTTTGACTTCAATATGCATAATTAATTTCTATCTAATTTTGTGATTTGTGTGGATTAAATAGTAATTTAATGATTAAAAGTTTTAAATTTTTTGAAAATCTTTACTTTTATATTGTGATCTTTTAAACCTCATTAAATGTAATAATTTGGATTTGTATGTAGTACTTTTGAAGTTATTGCATTTGATTGGTCAAGTGCATGATGTAGAAATGTGCCCTTTGATTTGACATGACTATGACTCTATGTGAATTGAGTTAGGTGGGAAATTTAGGTAACAACTACATGCACCTCTTTGATGAATCACTTCTAGAAAGAATATGTCAAATGCCACCTAAAAATAGGTGTTCAAATGAATATAGATTATTGTTTTAATAGTTTGCAATCTTTACCCACGTGAGGGTTGTCTATAATAATGATAAACCATGCACACTTCATATACCACAAACCAAATTATCTTGACAGACCTTTGAAGTTAGGTCACAGTATTTTAGGCTTGTCAATCAAATCATCATGAGTTTGTGGTTCATATCCCTAAAGAGAACCCACTTTATAGAGGAAGATATATGTTGATCACTACACCTAAAAGGTTCAAATCTGAAAAGAACTTTAGAGTATTGAGTGATGACTAATAGGTTCAAGAGGAGCTTCACATTTGTTCCTGTCTTAGAAGATATGTCAATCAACCTACGTATAGAGGACAATATAAGAAGAATGGATGTCAACACATTCACTTTGAAGTAGATTATATATTTTAATGTAACCAAAATTCTAGAAGGTGTGGAGTATGATGAGGATATTCGTGATCTTGAATATTATGAGAAACAAGTTGAAAATATCCCTATTGTATTTTTTTTATTGCTACCTAAGGAAAGCATGTCTATCTTTGATAGGTTTCACCCCATTTTAAACAATACCAATACATGAATAAAAAGGAACTTAAAATCCATTAAAATTAAACTTGGTAATGATTTTGAAACTTCTAGTTCAATGGGGCATAAATTCAAAATCAGAGAAAAAAAGAAGGGTGCTTCCTCATTGGTATTTATGCGGATACCAAAGGTCAAAATCAAAGGGGGAAAAGCCATGATTCAATCATCAAAAGAAGTTGAGTTGATAGAAAAGGATGTGGTGGCACAAGATAATACAAGTTGAAGCCAATGAGGATGAATTGTAGAGAGGTCATGCTTTAGAAGTATCACATGTTATAAGTGTAAAGGTGATACCTTTTACTACTTCAATATTGTCAGTACTATAGAAAATCTTATGTTTCTTCTTCATACCAATGTAGATTTATTTTCTAAAGTTTGTGTTCCTCCAATGAACTCATTCATAATGCCTGTTTTATACATCTATTTTTTAGAGGAAATGTGATTGTTTGGAGAATGGATTCAAATCATATTTTAGATTTCCTAATCTATCATATGTTTCGATGACTTGTCTACTTACATCAGTTACAAAATCTGATAGGTTGATTTACTTAAGCTTCTCAAAGTATGTAATGTCTCATATATCCTACTATGCTTCTTCTGATTGTACACAAACAAGCCAAGCCTTTGGAACACAAAAGGCATACCTCTAGTCATGAGCATGACACACATGTTGGCAAGGCACACCTCTAGATGTGAGCACAAACACAAATGTGGTTAAGGAACACAAACATAGATGTCAATGCAAGCATGGATATATGTAGACATTTATAGAGACACAAGCGCAATCACAAGTGTGACCATGAATTCAAACACAGAGGAAAATGTGGATGTGAATACGGACACGGGTTCTAACATAGACATAGACATGGCACCAACATTGGAACAAGCTTTGAGACAAATATGGGCAATGAGCACAAGTGCAAATACATGCACTTGCAAAGGGTTAGATATGAATATGAATGTAGACAAGGATGTAGATCCTAACATGGATATGGGCTTGGGTACAAGCATAAACATAGACATATGAAAACAAGGATACAAATATAGAAAAAACATAGAAGGGCATGAACATAAATGTGAACATGAGCACTAACATGGGCATAAATGCAGAAACGAACATAGACGCAAACACAAACATAAACTTAGACATAGGCATAGACACAAGCATGTGCAAAAATGTGGACATGGGAACATGTATAGATGCAGATGTACACACAAACATATACACAAACATGAATGCAAGCATGGAAATAGGCACATGGTAAAGCACATACACGAATGTAGGTATGAGCATGGATCCAGGCGCATGCATGAATGTAGATGCAAGCATAGGCGCATGCACATGTGTTGACACAACCACAAGAACTTCCAATGAAAGATTTGATTGTAGATAATTGCTATGTTGATAAGACTATTGCAAATACAAACTCATCAATATAGAATATGCACCAACATTGGTTGGCTAAGAATTAGTTGGTTTTTAGTTGACACATGGCTACTCTAATCTCAAATAGTAACTTATGAATGATCCTTTAGAAACCTCAACTCTTCATACCCATAGCTACACATGAAGCAAATATATTAGTTGAAAACCTATTATGATTTCTTTTTTAGTCTTCTTGATGCAGGAGTAGCCTGGGTGTAAGGGCAATCTTGCATCACCCAAAAATATTTCCTTTCAGTTGTTTTAGTAAGGGTTGTCATTATATAGAGTAGTTGTCTGTGGAGGCTTTCTACTTAGTAATTCAGTCATATGAGCTTGAAATGTTCTAATTTCAGTGGTGAAGGTTAATTTTAGTTATATCAATTTGTTAATAGAGTTTCATGACCATATTATATGTATTTTTGAAGTTATTATAGATTTTTGGTTGTATTATTTTGGTATAAAAATTTTAGGCTCAGTTTCGAAGGTCTTAGAGGCCCCAATGAGACCTGAAAACTCGATGGATGGGTGCTTACATGAATCCAAGTCAGTAGATTAGAAATTGAGGTTTTTTTTAAAGTGGTTATAATAGCCAATCAGAGCAATGGTTCAAGAGTTATGGTCATCTGAAGTTGGGCTACGCAAAATTTCTAAAATAAATGTCAAGTTTATTTGGCCAACTCTATATGTATTGTTAGGATCTTTCAGCCCTAGGTATTATATTTGAGTGTATAGAACCTTCTTGGGTAGCATAAAATTTCCTATTTAAGAAAGGCCTAAACATTGTTTGTGATATCTTTGGGTGATAGTTCACAACATTTTATTTAAGATTATTATAATGAAGACACCCATGTTGGTTAGCATATTGAAATTCTAAATTCTATAATTCCACATTTGCGGTAATAATAAGAAAACCATATTTTGTTCTTCCAAATTTTTGTTTCTTTGTTTTTGCTATTTATTTATGATATTAATGGGAGCACCCTTCATCAAGTGGTATTAGAGTTGGAGTGCCCAAGTGTGGATAAAATGTCGATTACGAGGTAGTTCACACCAGGATCGTGGTTTGGGCTATGCATATAGATAGATCACTGACTGTGAGGAAGTTTGTACTATGGTTTGAGCAGAAACATGAAATGCCTCCATGAAGAGAGCATGGTGGAAGAGTCAAAGGTGTTACACCTGAGGTTTTAGAACCCTCTAGAGGCAAATGTAAGCATTGTAAGAATAGATGCACAAAGGAATGAATCTTGTTGTAGGAGATGATGAAAGCAAGGATGAAAGAGAAGAAGGAAATGTGGACGAAGTTATAGTAGAGGAAGTTCTTAACCTAGAGGAAATAAAGCTTTTAAAGGCCATTTCTAGTATTGGAAAAATACCTATGTTTGATGTTCCCATATTTTCAAGAAATCTCAACCTAGAGGAATTGATTGATTGGATCATTGAATTGGAAGGGTACTTTGAATATGAAGATATTGAAGATCTAGATAGGGTCAAGTTTGCAAAGGCCAAACTGAAGAGTTATGTAAAGATCTAATAGCAAGAGATCCAGTTGGATCAAAATAAAAGAGAAAATGAAAAAATCACCAGATGGGATCATATGGTAACTAAAATGAAGCAATAGTTTATTCCTGTGGATTAAGAGCTTGATCTATTGAAGAAGATGCAAGGGTTGAAGAAAACAGGAAAATCTGTTCAAGAGTATACTGAAGAATTCTACTGAGTTCTCATTAGAATAGGCCATGTAGAAGTTGATAAGGAAAAAGTGGCCCATTACCTTAATGGGTTGAGACCAAGCATCCAAGAGGAGTTTAGTCTTGTTCGAGTGACCAATATTGAGGAGGTGTACTAGTTTTCCCTAAGAGTTGAGGAGAAGCTAAGAAAATTTTTTGATAACAAGAATAGTGGAAGAGGTTGCAGTAGAAGATCTAGTGGATGGTCATATGGAGGCCTAAATGATGATTAAAAGATCAAGGATGAGGCTGGAAGTAGCAGTTAGAACTAGAATGGAAATAATTCTAATCATTTTCATGATCAAAGCAATACAAATCAGAGAGGAAGAGGCAAAGGACAAGGATCTAGAAGAGGAGGCTTCTGTGGAAAATGTTTTCATTGCAAAGAAGAATGGCATAGAGTATTTAAATGTTCCCAGCTCCAAGAAAGGATAGATTGGAGAACAAAAGGCTAGACTAGAGTTGCACATGTTGATGAAGATGCCAGATTATCATATTCTAAAGATGTTGAAAGAGGAGAATTCCTAGTTAATAGAAAAGTCATGCTGAGTGGTGAGAATGAACTTGATCAAAGGAGGAGCTTGTTTCGTACAATGTGCATATGTGAAGATAAGTGTTGTGATGTGATCATTCATAGTGGAAATACTAAAAATCTAGTGTTAGAAAATCTATTGACTATCTTCTTCCTCAAGAGTTTGTTTTGTATATTGATCATCAAGCTTTGCAATATTTGAATAGTGAAGGAAAATTAAACCAAAGACATTTGAAGTGGGTTGAGTTTTTGCAGCATTATACATTTTTTTTGAAACATAGGAGTGGGAAGTATAAAAGAGTGGTAGATGCTCTTAGTAGAGACAAATTTTTCTTGACAAAGATGCAAATTGAGGTGGTTGGGTTCAAGGAACTCAATAATTTGTATCTAAAGGATCCTAATTTTGGTGAAGTGCGGAAGGGTTGTACAAAACCTATTACACTTGATAGGATGAAGTGGTTGTATTTCATAATTCAAGATAGTATGTTGTTCAAAGGAATTTAGTTGTGCATTCCAAGAAGTTCAATGAGAAAAAATCTCATCTTGAGGGGAAGCATAGTAGAGGATTGGTTGAACACTTTGGTAAAGATAAAATTGTTGCTTTGGTTGTTGAGAACTATTATTGGCCACACTTATAGCAAGATGTGAAGAAGTTTGTATAGAGTTGCAGAGTATGTTAGATAGCAAAAGATGTGAAGCAGGATACTAGATTGTATCATCCATTACCTGTACTAGAGATGTGATGGGAGGATGTTAGCGTGGATTTTGTTCTTGAATTACCAAGGAATCAGCAAGGGCATGATTATTTTTTCTATTGTGGTTGACAAGTTTTCAAAGATGACACATTTCATTCCTTGCAAGAAGACTAGTGATGTTGTTCATGTGATAGAGTTTTTTTTCAAAGGAGCGGTGAGACTACATGGTCTGTCAAAGAGTATAGTTTTAGACTGAAACACCAAGTTTGTTGGGTATTTCTAGCATACACTGTGGAAGAAATTGAAGACATATTTGAAGTTTAGTTCATCACATCATCCAAGACTGATGGGTAGACACAAGTTGTGAATAACAATTTGGAGAATTTGCTGAGATGTTTGGTTGGAGTCAAGCCAAAAGGCTAGGATCTAATTTTACCACAAGAGGAATTTACATATAATAATTATGTCAACAGGAGTACTGGTAAATCACCATTCCATATTGTATATGGGAATAGTCCCAAAAATGCTTCTGAGTTGAGGCAGTTGGTTACTATTTATTGGGACTAGTTATTTTTAGTAAGCTTCTCATATGAACTTGGAATGTTCTCATTTTTTACAAGAAGGTTCATTTTAGAGTTGTAACCCTACTATAAGAATCTTATTATTCAAACATAAGTATCGGTAAAGTCATTATAGATTTTTGGTCAAAAATTTTGTAAAAAAATTTTTAGGCTCACTATTGGAGGCTTAGAGTGCTCGAATGAGGTTTGAAAACTCAACAGAAGGGTGCTTGCAAAATTCCAAGCCTATAGATTAGGAGATGGCATTTTTGAAAAGTGGTTATGATAGCCAATCAGAGCAATGGTTTGAGAGTTATGGCCTTCCAAAGTTGGGCTACTGAAATTTCTAAAATAATTTGTCAAATATGTATTTAGCCAACTCTATATGTATTGTTAGGGTTTGTCATCCCTACATATTAAGTTTGAGGATCTAGAACCTTCCCAGGCAGCATAAAATTGCCTATTTAAGAAAGACCGAAACATTGTCTAGGAAAACTCTGGGTGATAGTTCGTAGCTTGTCTTATTGACTTTTGTAATGAAGGCACTCGTGTGGGTTAGCATATTGTACTTGTGAATTTTGTAATATCGCATTTTTGGCACAAATAAGAAGTCCATATTTTGTTCTCACATTTGAAGTTATTTTTTTGTTTATTTTATGAGTTTATGGTATTAAGGGGAGCAACCTTCATCAAGTGGTATCAGAGCCAGGTTCTTGAGTGTGTGAATAGATTGGCGATAGTGAGGTAGTTTGCACTAAGACTGTGGTTTGGGCTAAGAGTGTAGACAGATCACTGATTGTGAGGTAGTTTGCATTGGAATTTCAATAGAAGCACAAACATGCCTCAATGAAGAGAGCATGGTAGAAGAGTTATAGGTGTTACACCTAATGATTTTAGAGCCCTCCAAAGAAAAATGCAGGCATTGGAAGAACAAATGTGTAGAGCAATAAATCTTCTTGTAAGAGATGAAAGTGAGGATGAGGACAATGTAGAAGAAAATGTTGAAGCAAAGGAGTTTCTAAAACTAGAGGAAGAGAGGCTTTTTAGGGCCATCTCCAAGATTGGCAAAAGAACTAGATTTGAAGTTCCCACATGTTTTGGAAAATATTAACCTAGAGGAGTTGATCGATTGGATCAATGAACTGGAGGAGTACTTTGAGTATGAAGATATTGACGATCCTGATAGGGTTCAGTTTGCAAAGGAGAAACTGAAGGGACATGCAAAGATTTGGTGTGAAGAGGTTTAGTTGGAGTGAAATAGAAAGGAAAAGGATAAAATCACTAGATGGGAATGGATGATAGCTAGATTAAAGTGACAACTCATTCCCATGGATTATGAGCTTGATCTATTGAAGAAAATGCAAGGCTTGAAGGAAGCACGAAAATCTGTTCAAGAGTATATTGAAGAATTCTATGGAGTTATCATTAGAATTGGCCATGCAGAAGCTAATAAGGAGAAAGTTGCCTGCTGTCTTAATTGGTTATGACCAAGCATTTAGGATGAGATGAGTCTTGTTTGAGGGACCAAATTGAGGAGGCATACCAATTTTTTCTAAAATTTGAGGAGAAACTAAGCAAGAAGTTTGACAACAAGAATAGCAAAAGAGGTCACGGTGGAAGATCTGGAGGATGAACTTATGGAGGCCATAATGATAATTAGAAGAATAAGGATGAGGCTGTGAGTAGTAGATAGAACCAATCGAGAAAAAAATTCCAATCATTTTCATGATTAGAACAATAGATATCAGAGAGGAAGAGGCAAAGGACAAGAATCTAGAAGAGGAGGCTTCTATGGAAAATGCTTTCACTATGTAGAAGAAGGGAATAGAGAATTTGAATGTTTCTAGTGCCAAGGAAGGATAGATCAAAGAATAGAAGGCTAGGCTAGAGTTGCACATATTGATGAAGATGCTAGTTCATCACGTTCTGAAGATGTTGAAAGAGGAGAAGTCTTAGTTAACAGAAAATTCTTGCTGAGTGGTGAGAATGAACCTAATCAAAGAAGGAGCTTGTTTTGCACAAGGTGCAGATGTGAAGATAAGTGTTGTAATGTGATTATTGATGATTGAAGTACTAAAAATTGAGTGTCAGAAATGATGGTCACCATGGTGAAGCTGAAGAGGCAAAAATACCTGCATCCATACCATATTACTTGGGTGTAAGAAGACCAAAAGGTCATGGTCAATGAGCAATGCTTAGTGAAGTTCAAGATTGGAAGCTACCAAGATGAGGTACTTTGTGATATCATACCTCTGGACATATGTCATATGTTGCTAGATAGGCCATGGAATTTTGGCAGGCATGATGTACATGATGGGACATCAAATACCTACACTCGGACCAAGGATGGAGTGAAGCATAAGTTGAAGCCATTGAATAAGAAAGAAGAAAAGGTATGTAGTACTGCTAGAATATGTTTTGTTGGTGGAAAAGAGTTCCTTAAAGATATGAAGCACAAGCATGTGTGTTTTTCTATAATTCCAAAAGATGGTAAAGAAGAAGTATAGGAGGTACCTGCAAAGTTGCAAATATGTTGGGAGAGTTTTCTAATATTGTATAAGATAATATACCTAACAGATTTCCCCCAATGAGGAAGATTAGTCACTAGATGGATTTGGTTCTAGGAGCTAGTTTTCCAAACAAGGAAGTGCACAGAATGACACCAACAAAAAGTGAAGAGTTGAATAGGCAAGTTCATGAGTTGTTGTAGAAGGGGTTGATATGAGAACGTCTGAGTCCAAGTACAGCACTAGCTATATTAGCACCAAAGAAGAATGGAGAATGGAGGATGTGCATAGATTCTCATGCTATCAATAATATCACAATCAAGTACAATTTTTTTTTTGTTAAGGATGGATGATATTATAGTCTATTCGAGTGAAGCTAAGTATTTCACAAAGATAGATCTGAAGAGTAGGTACCATTAGATTTGTATCAGAGAAGGTGATGAGTGGAAGACTACTTTCAAGACCAAAGAAGGATTGTATGAGTGGTTTGTCATGGCTTTTGGGCTAATCAATGCACCGAGAACTTTCATGAGGTTCATGAATGAGTTACTGAAGGAGTTTTTGGGTAAGTTTGTAATTGTTTACCTAGATAATATATTAATCTTTAGTAAGAAATTGGAGGAGCATTTGATTCATATTCACAAAGTGTTTGATAAGTTGAGGGAAGAAAAGTTGTTGATAAACCTGAAGAAGTGCAATTTTGTAAAGGAGTTGGTGCACTTGGGATTTGTAGTCTCAACAAAAGGTCTAAAAATGGACCTAGAGAATGTGAAGGCTATCCTTGAATGACCTACTCCAAGGAGTGCAAGAGTGGTAAGATATTTTCATGGACTGGCTAGGTTTTACAGAAAGTTCATAAGAGGTTTTAACAGTATGTGTGGACCCTTGATTAAAACAATAAGAGGGGATAGTAAAGAGTTTAAGTGGATTGTATGAGAAAATAAGAGTTTTAATTTATTGAAATAGAAAGTTACTAACTAGCCTATTTTAGAACCTCCTAATTTTAACAAGGTGTTTCATGTAGACTGTGATGCTAGTGGCATTGCAATAGGAGTTGTTTTGAGCCAAGAAGGTAGACTTGTTGCTTATTTTAGTGAGAAATTGAATGATGAAAAAAGAAAATATTCTATTTATGTTTAGGAATTTATGCTATAGTTCAAGCATTGAAGAAGTGGAGACACTATCTTCTTCCTAAGGAGTTTGTTTTGTATACTGATTATCAAGCTTTGCAATATTTGAATAGTCAAGGAAAATTGAACCAAAGGCAATTGAAGTGGGTTCAATTTTTGCAGAGAGATATATCTATTTTGAAACATAGGAGTGAGAAGTCTAATAGAGTTGCAAATGATCCTAGTAGAAGAAAAATTTTGTTGACAGAAATGCAGATAGAGGTGGTTGGGTTCAAGGAACTTAGTACTTTGTATCCAAATGATCCTAATTTTGGTGAAGCATGGAAGGCATGTATAGAACCTATTACACTTGATAGGATAAAGTGGATGGATTTCATGATCTAGGATAGTATGTTATTTAAAGGAAGCCATTTGTGCATTGCCAGAAGTTCAATGAGAGAGAATCTCATCAAGAAAAAGCATAGTGGAGGATTGGCTAGATATTTTGGTAGAGATAAAAACCATAGCTTTGATTGCTGAGAATTATTACTGGCCATAGTTGCAACAAGATGTGAAGAAGTTTGTACAAAGTTGCAGAGTATGTCAGATGGCAAAAGGAGTGAAGAAGAATACAGGGTTGTATCAGCCATTACCTGTACTAGAGAAGTTGTGGGATGATGTCAGCATGGATTTTGTTCTTGGATTACCGAGGAAAAAGCATAGGCATGATTTCATTTTTTTGGTGGTTGATAGGTTTCTAAAGATGACACATTTTATTTCTTGGAAGAAGACTAGTGATGTTGTTCGCATAGTAGAGTTGTTTTTTAGAGAAGTGGTGAGACTACATGGTTTGCCAAAGAGTATAGTTTCAGATCGGGATACTAAATTTGTTGGGTATTTTTGGCATAGATTGTGGAAGAAGTTGAAGATAGACTTGAAATTCAGTTCATTACATCATCCATAGATTGATGGAAAGACGGAAGTTGTGAATCCCAGTTTGGAAAACTTGCTCAGATGTTTGGTTGGAGACAAGCCAAAAGGATGGGATATGATTTTACCATAGGTAGAATTTGCATTTAATAATTCTATCAATCAGAGGATAGGTAAATAAGCATTCTAGATTGTACATGGGAGTAGTCCCAAAAACACTTTTGAATTATATCAGTTGGATAAAGGTGAGATAAGTAGTGCTAAAGTAGAAGATTTTGTTGAACATTTGAAGAACATCCATGAGGAGGTAAGGAAGCACATCATAAAGATTACTACATAGTATAAGGCTAAGGAAGATGTCAAAAGGAGGTATAAGAAATTTTAGATTGGAGATGAAGTCATGGTTCATTTGAGAAAGGAGCATTTTCTAGTGGGTACATATAATAAGCTAAAGATGAAGAAGTTTGGACCATGCAAGATAGTGAAAAGACATGATTTTGGAAATGCTTATGAAGTGGAGTTGCCTGCTGAATTGAATATTTCACTAGTATGTAGTATTTTAGATTTGACAGAGTATTATGAAGGAGGTGATGGAGATGAAGTTGTAGAAGCATAGTGAAGTATTCTAGTAGCTAGTTTGGCTACAAAGGAGATTGAGGAGATATTAGGTAGTTGCATTGGCAAAAATACAAGGAAAAAAAACTTATAAGGAATATCTAGTCAAATGGAAAGAGAGGCCATTAGATGATTCATCATGGCTAGTAAAGTAGGAGGTTAACCACCTTGGTTTTCCTCTAAACACCTGAGACGTGACAAAGTCACTTCTCAAATTACCCTAGGTATAAGAGTAATTTTGCATCATCCAAAAATATTAATTTTTAGTCTTTCCCATTTTAATTAGCATTAGTAGACAGTGAAGTTACTATTTATGTGAACTTGCTATTTTTAGAAAGTTTGTCGTATGAGCTTGGAATGTTCTACAAGAAAGTTCATTATAGAGTTGTAAGCCTACCATGAGAATTTCATTGCTCAAGCATAAGTATTGGTGAAGTTATTGAATATTTTTGGTGGAAAAATTTGTAAAAAAAATTTTAGGCTCACCATTGGAGGCCCTAGAGTGCCCAGATGAGGTCCGAAAACCTAACAGAAGGGCACTAGTGTGGTTCCAAGCCTATAGATCAGGAGATAACATTTTTGAAAAGTGGTTATAATAGCCAATTGGAGCAATAGTTTGAGAGTTATGGCCTTTCGAAGTTTAGCTATCAAAAATTTTAAAATAATTTGTCAAAGATGTATTTAGCTAACTCTATATGTATTGTTAGGGTCTGTTGGCCCTAGGTATTAAGTTTGAGCATCTAGGACCTTCTCAGGTAGCATAAAATTATCTATTTAAGAAAGGTGTGAACATTTGCTAGGAAAACTCTGTATGGTAGTTCATAGCTTGTCTTGCAAATTTTTTGTAATCAAGGAGCCCATGTGGGTTAGCACATTGTACTCTTGAATTCTATAATACTGCATTTGCGGTGCAAATAAGAAGTCCATATTTTGTTCTTGCATTTTTTTTTATTTCTTTATTTTTGTTATGAGTTTATGGTATTAAGGAGAGCACCCTTCATTGGATAAGTAGTATTGAAGCAGAAGAATTTGTTGAACATTTGAAGAATATCCATGAGGAGGTGAGGAAACACATTATCAAGATGAATACACAGTATAAGGCTAAAGAAAACATGAAAAGGAGGTATAAGAAATTTCATATTAGAGATGATGTCATCATTCATTTGTGAAAGGAGCATTTTCCAGTGGGTACACATAATAAGCTAAAAATGAAGAAGTTTGGACCATGCAAGATAGTGAAAAGGCATGATTTTGAAAATACCTATCAAGTGGACTTTCCTGCTAAATTGAATATTTCACCATTATTTAATATTTTAGATTTGACAAAGTATCATGAAGTAGGTGATGGGGTATTCCAACAACTAGTTTAGCTACAAAACAAATTGAGGAGATATTAGACGGCCGTGTTGGAAAAAGTACAGGGAATGTAACTTATGAAAAATACCCAGTGAAATAGAAAGGGAAGCCAATAGAATATTCATCATAGCTAGTAAAGGAGGAGGTTAACCATCTTGATTTTCCTCTTAATACTTGAGACATAATGGGGTTACTTTTGAAATTACCCCAAGTGTTTGATGCAAGAGAATCTTGGGTGTAAGAGCAATCTTGCATCACACAAAAAATATTTCCCTTCGATTGTTTCAATAAGGGTTATCTTAATATAGAGTTGTTTTTTGTGGAGGCTTGTTACTTAGTAAGTCAGTCATATGAAGTCAAAATGTTCTATTTTTAGTGGTGAAGCTTTATTTTACTTATATCAATTTGTCAGTGGAGTTTCATGGCCAGATTATATGTATTTGTGAAGTTATTACATATTTTTGGTCTGTAATTTTGGTTTAAAATTTTTAGGCTCATATTTGAAGGACTTAGAAGTCCTGGATGAGGCCCCAAAACTCAATGGATGGGCGCTTGTGCAAATCTAAGATTGTAGATTAAGAGCTAAGGTTTCTAAAGAGTGGTTATAATAGGCAATCAGAGCAACAGTTTGAGAGTTATGGTATTCCAAAGGTGGGCTACCCAAAATTTATGAAATAAATGTCAAAAGTGTATTTGGCTGACTTTATATGTATTGTTATGGTATGTTGTCCCTAGGTATTAAGTTTGAGTGTCTAGAACCTTCTTGGGTGACATAAAATTTCCTATTTAAAAAAGGCCCAAACATTGTCTAGGATAGCTTTGGGTGATAGTTTACAGCATTGTCTTGTAGATTACTATAATGAAGGTGCCCATATAGGTTAGCATATTGTAATTTTGAATTATATAATTCTACATTTTTGGCAATAATAAGAAGCCCATATTTTATTCTCGCAAATTGTTGTTGTTTCTTTGTTTCTATTATGTGTTTATGGTATTAAGGGGAGCACCCTTCGTCGCTTCTTCTTGGCTTTTATACTTGTTGTCCCTTTCTGATTTATTTCCATATAATGTGTATATATTGCTTGATTATGTATAATTGGTTAGAAATGGTTAAAGTTTGTATTCCTGAGCTTAGTTTTTAATATGATCGACCCATTTTCTTTGTTGTTTCCACAGGTGGCTTAAAAGATGCAAGGATCGAGAGACTTTGTCAATTTCTTCAAGTCAGCCAACTTCCATTAAGAAATGAAAGAAAACACTCTAATCTATTTCTTATTTGGTTCTCCATATTTGAATAATGTATATGTGTCTTCTATACTAAACTTTGAACATTCTAAAAATGTTATAAAAAAATTCTAAGTTCATAAATACAATATACTTTCTTCCTGATATAATAAATGAATGTTTTGTACATGGATTTTCTGATTTATCTCTATAAACTTAAAACTTTTTTATTCTCTTATTGGAAAATTTCAAATTCATCTCTTTATGTATCTCAACTTAATGCATAACATTTTTGAAAAATCTGTAATGTTTAATCAGTAATTAACCCCCTTAATAAACAAACTTTCACATAATCAGTATTGATATACAAACTAGGAAAAATTTGCAAAGGTAGTGAAAAATAATTAACATTTTTGGCAATATATCAAGGTTGTTTTCCTGCTAAACAACAAAAAACAAGCTACCTTATACATATCCATTGGGTACAAAGTCTTTTTCAACATTTAGAAAACTAAACCTTCTCAAATGTTAGAAAACTTTAGAAAACTAAAACAAAACTCTTAGAAAACTGAAACATGCTAAAAGAAACATACCACACCAAATTGAATCTCAAACTTAAACTGATAGCTTTGACCAGATTAGTAGGTTTCCATAGGATCCTATAGTTGTTCATTTTGATAATCATGCTATATTTGTATCATAGTTAAGAGATGAATATAGTTTCCTCTTATATGATCTCTTTTCTATGGCATAACAACTATATCCTAGTTGTGAAGGTTAGTAGTTGGTGGTTTTTATGATAGCTTGCAAGTTTGGTTGAAAAAATACTAAAAACAACTATAAAACTCAATTGTAGAACTTGAAATTATACCTTGTGTCATAATAACAACCTGATGTGTTGTTTTTGGTTATATTGTGGTGATATACTAGCTATCTTGGAGTGACCACACTTTCTATTCTTTGGTATCTTTATGTGTTTACAATGGTATATCAGTCAAGTATGATGAGAAATAATTCATCATATTGTTGTTGTGCCTCAAGATATAGCTTCAAGTTAATTATAACTCAAAAATTAGAATTAGTACTTGTTGTTTTTCTGAGATTGATTTAAAAGAATTTGTACCAGCAATATGCATGGATGTTTTTTTTATTTTTGTATAGTTGAAGGGCTAAAAACTAGGTCATTTCATTGTGAATCTATTATGAATTTATGGGGCATGTATGATTCAAAGCATAAAAATTTATTCAATGCTTTTTGTTGTATGTATCTCATGCATTGATGGTAGATTGATAATGACAATTGTAGTTTTTAGTTTTATTAGTAACCATTAAAAATTAACATAGTGAACCTTGATTCTAAATGTGCTGAAACAACACTTATTGAAATCTAAAAACCTAATTGCACATCCATTCTATTGTGTCAAGGCACTTATTCAAATCTAAAAATACCTCAAAAACATCATTTGAGGTGAATCCCATTCATAGGGATTCCCAACTTCTCTCCTTCAAATGTAGAAAAATGGAAAGCATTGTGTGGTGTAGTAGCCATTATAATATATAGACCAGCCTACATGGCATTAAAATTAGTATGGTTTCCAGACCTACTTTTCAATTCATCTCATTTCAATACAATGTCTCCTAGCTAGAAAATTTTAGGAGATGCTTTCTTATCAAATGTTCTTTTCATTTAAGCTTTGATGAAGCTCAATTTTTTACAAGGAATCTCTCATTTTCTTCTCTAATTCATTGAGTTGAGTCAGCCTTACTATCATAGTCTCCTCATCAATCGTATCCAATTGATGCATAATATCTAATGTTGGAAACTCAACTGAAATATGTAATCTATCTTTTTCACCATAAACCAACATATAAGTAGACATACTAGTTGACCTTCTAGGATTTCTTCTATCATCCCACAGTGTTGATTTTAGCTTTTCATGCCAAGCACATTGATTCCCTTCTAATGTCTTTTTTATAATTCAAATTAGGTTCTTGTTAGTGGATTCAACTTTCTCATTACCTTGTGGGTAGTAATTTAACAAAATATTTATATGCATGCCTTTTTTAACAGCTCGTTCTACAATTTTGTTTCTTGTAAATGCAAGTACATTATCAGAGATAATTAAATATGGCACGCCAAATTTGCAAACTAAATCATCATAAAAATTTAAAACAATAGTCTCATTTGCATCTCTAAGAGCCACTTCTTTAGTCCACTTTGTAAAATAATCAATGGTTGTCAATACCCACTTATGACTTGCACTTGAAGGTGGGTTTATGATGCCAATAAATTCTAGACCCCATTTCATAAATGATTGGTCCACCTAAATAGGTTGCAAGGGTAGTGCTGCTAACTTTTATTTACCAGAAAAAATTGAACATTGTTTACATTTCCTTACCCAAGAATGTGCATCTTTAAACACACTTAGCCAATAATAGCCCATTTTCATCACTTTGAGAGTTGTAGCTCTTGGTGAAAAGTGGCCTCCAACTAGACCTTCATGAAACTTATGTAAAATATGCTTGATCTTATCTAGTTTAATATACCTCAGCAAACCGGCTTGCAAATCCTTTTTAAATAGAATACCATTCATTAAATAATAAGGAATAGCCTACAATCTATAATACCTTTGTTTTGATCTTTCCAAATCTTTAGGACATCATCTAGTTTGCAAGAAAATGATCATACTATCCACCCAATCATTTTGAATAGTTGGAACAACAAGCTGTTCATCATCATTTAAAGCTAAAACAACACCAACATCATTATTTCCATTTCCAGCAAGCTATTCACACAAACCTTTACCTCTTACTAGCTTAGTAACCTTGATTTCAATTTCATATTTCATAGCCTTAGTAATGTAACCTTCTCTTTTAGTATTTAGATCCTTATTTAACAAGAAATCCTTAACTAAAGGATGAGAAACCATTAGCCTTATCTTATTGTTCGCAAGTAGGTGCCTAAATTTCTTCAAACTTCTTATAACAACAAGCACACATTTCTCAACAAATGAATAATGTACCTCATAATATTTAAGTCCTTGACTGAAAAATTCTTATTGCTCAAAACCTTGATCATTTTGATGTACTAACATAGCAACAATACTGTCAATATTTCCATAAGCATATAATGTGAAATCTTTTAAGAAATCATGATTTAACAATGTAGGAGCAGCAACTAACACTTTTTTTATCAGCTCAAAACTATGTTTCCCTTCTTTTGTCTAGCTCAAAACCATACCCTTTCTTAACATAGCTAGTAATGGCATTAATAATTCAACAATATTTGGAATAAATCTTCTCACAAAGTTAATCCTACCAAGAAAACTTTGAAGCCCCTTTTTGTGAGTTGGTAATGGTATATCAAGAATAACACTTAACCTTTCGGGTTCAATGATAATACCTTCTTTAGAAGCAATAAATCCTAGCACTTTACCCTCATGAACAACAAACACACTTTTCTTTGGATTCAAAGAAATACTATATTCCCTGCATCTTTTGATTATCACTGTTAAGTGCTGAAAATGATATGTTGCATTCTTTGGAAAAATAGTAATATCATCAAGATAAATAAGTACAAACCTGTACATCAAGTTTAAGAAAGCCTTACCCATTTCTTTTTGAAAGATTGCACCCACATTTGAATATCCAAATGACATCTTCTGATAAGCCATAGTTCTCCATTCGATAGTAAATGTTATTTTATATCTATCCTCTTCCTTGACGAAAATCTAGTTATAACCTAAGAAACCATCCAACAATGAAAATTGTTCTATACCTAAAAAAACTTGTAAAATTTGCTCCATTGAAGGTATAGGATGTATTTCCTTCAATGAAGCTCGATTTAAATCATAAAAATCAACACACAATCTGATTTCTCCATTCTTTTTTCTAATTTGATTTAAATTTGACACCCAAGAAGTATGCTTAATAGAGAATATAATGTTGCTCTCAATGAGTTTATTTAATTCTTTGATTCTTTGATCATGAGAGGTTATAACTTTAGATTTATTGGCTTTTGTTTTTGTCTAACTAGTTTTGCACCAGGTTCTAGTTTAATGGTATTTGAGCAATACTAGGATCAAACCCTTTTAAATCTAAATAATTCCATGCAATTATATCATGAAGCTCATTACATAAGTTGCAAAATTTTGACGCTCTTCAAGAGTACATACCTCTCCAAGTTTTAACATCTTATCTTTTGCAACTTCAATCTCTTCATAATACTCTTCTTTAATATGCAAACTAGATTTATTCTTTTTAATTTTTCGTTAGTATTAAAAGTAGATTCTAAGGTAGCTAAACCTTTAGGCAACTTGTTTTTCTTAATTGAATTATTTGATCATCATATTGATCTTGTAATTTATGATAGTTTAGATGATCAAATTTAACTTGTTCTTTAAAAAAATTAATAGGTGCCATGTCTCTTTCTTGTTTCTCCACTTTCTCAAACAACTCTCCTATCCCATCTAACACCTCATCCTCTTGCACCATCATGGTGTGAGTATCCTTGACTGACTAAGTAGAATCCTTATAGAAAGATGCCTCACATCTCTGATCCATTTGAGTAAAAAATGTTGTCACTTCTGCAATAGAATGCATATAGATTATTGCAGATCCTTTAGAATAGTAGGGCTCCACCCTAACCTAGAGATGTCACCTATAGCCTATCACCTATAGAATGGTGGGGTGGTGCCCACTTTAGATTATTATAGGTTTCACTAGGGGAATAATCTAATAATAGTGCAGGAAGGAAAGATAGTCTATGGGACTGGAGGCATCATATGAAAAGGATTCAAGGTCCAATTATGAAAACCTTGGAAAAAGGGGATAAATCAAAAAATAATTGCTACACCAAAACTAGGCACAAAAGACCAACTCGACTGACCTAATGGATAGATCAAGAATACAAAAACAAAAATAACAATTAAAGCAGAGAGCACAATTGTATTATAAGGTCATAATTGCATAGATCGAGCAAGTTCAAATTGAATATGTTGATCAGATTCAAAAAATTGCCAACTTTCAAAATTATTTGGAGTAAAGGGTCTTACAATAAATTTTACATGATTTTGACCTTTGGTTTCACTAATTTTAATAAGGTATATCATATTGTGCACCTACTGCGGCAATTTTGTCAGCTTGTTTATTCTTATTTCTAGACACAGATTGCAAATTAAAAGCTTCTAATCCTTCCATTAAATCCCAGTCAACATGCTTATAAATTTTCAAGAGATCATTTTTAGTTGTATGATTGCCTCTACCTTGATTAACAATCAATTCAGAATCACCAAAAACTTGCAAACTACTGATATCTCTTTTTATAGCTCATTTTAATCTATGCAAAAGTGTTTCATATTGAGCAACATTATTGGTACAACTGAATATAAATCTGAATGATATGTAATACCTTTCATTTGTTGGTGAAATCAACATATAACATCCTCCTACACCTATTTTGTTGCATGAACCATCAAAGAAAAAATTTCAAACAACATTATCTTGTTGTTCTGAAATCAAATTTGGGCCTTCAATAATATTTGGAAAGAAGTTAGTGGTTTCATGAGCGACATAATTTCCCAAAATTGGCTCCTCAACCTATTCCTTTGTAATTTTAACATTTTTGGTAGCCCAACCATCCAGTAACATATCAAGAACATTGTTTATCTATGTTTTGGGCTCATGAACAATAATACTTTCCTTTTGATCAAATAAAATAGTTTTTGTTTCATTTTTAGTAGTAACAATATTATGTTCAATGCAATCCTTTGCAATAGGCTTAAATGGCATTGTGACCTTAGTGCCATACTGAGTGTGAAAAAGTATATGAGAGCAATCTATCAATAAATAACATCCTATTTTGACAGTGAAATCTCATGATAAACATATGAAAAAATAGGGAGGCAAGTCAATGATGTAAATATTCATAGGGACAAAAAAACTAGGACAAGAATGTAAGGTCAAGTCTAGTTTTCTTATAATTCCAACAGTCTCAATAGTTGTCTCATCTAGTTGAAGCACCCCTTTCTCAAATGGATCATATTTGAGACCTAGCTGGTCTACAATTTTCTTTGGCATAACTGAACTAGTAGCACCTGAATCTATCATGCAATAATGAACAAGGTACTTTCCTATTACAATAGTAACATAAAAAGGTGGTGGTTTAACTAGCTTGGATAACTATTGGGTTGAATTAACATTTGCAACCATTAGGACTTTAGCAATTTGTTAAGCTAAAGCATTATCAGACAAAGTATGTGCTTCCTATGGCATATATTTTTTACTTGGGAGTTCTAAAACATCCTACATAGAAATAGGAACATGAGTCTTCTTCAAATGTGCAACAGTATTGAAATTTTGTGTACTAACCTTAAGCTAAAGTTTATGTACAATAGGCTCCTTTTTTTGTTGTGATGGTTGTAATATTGTCTTTGGAGCTTGTACTTATTGTCCTTTTCATTTTGGAACATATGGTGTCTTTTGCACATTGAAGGTCCTAGTTGAGTATTACTAGCATTAACATATTGTTGTTTTCCTTTATCATCTCATTGTTGAGACTTAATAGGAGGTTGTTCTACCTTATCAATATGTTGATGATAATTTGCAACCTGGGCCTTAGACTGTATGCTTTCTGCTATAGGTCTCCAAACTTGGTTTGGATGAAAATTTGTTGCTATAATAGGTTCATCTTCATTAAAATTCATTAGAGTAGCATCAAGGGTACCTTGTTGTTGCATTTGACCATGATGAACTTCTCATTGAATAGTTGCTTGTTATCCTTTAAGAACACCTTGTATTATTGCCTCAAGCACATGTGGACAATCAAGCTAAAAATGATCATCATTAAAAGTATTGAACCACTCCTCATCATGCACATATTTTTTTTGAGGAAGAACTACTAACTCTTTAGAAGTACTTTGACCATAGTTTATTTGTTTCCCTTGAGCTTTCCTTGGTTGGTTTGATCTTGAAGCTTGATTTCACATCATACTATCATTTTTCTAAAGTTTGCATCATACTATCATTTTTCTTCGTTAACTCCAAATTATTCTCTTTCAACTCTGTGATAGGAGTTGTAGCAGCATGTTCCTCTGCTACAACTTGCATGGTAAATATTGGTAATGTTGGAACAGGTGGAACAATGGCCAATGGTGGTACAACTAATTGTATTCATGCAAAGTAAGGCATTGGGGGCCTAGGAGGTAACTTATCAACTTGTATCATGTTGTTTTAAGCTCTAACAACAATATCAAATGCATCAGGAAAGTACACCGTCGCATAGATTGTATCACAACTAAAATATCATTGTTAAAAGCCTTCAAATAAAATAAGAATGCATAATCATTAGAAGGTTTAGTAGATGTTGGAATTATGACCCAAGTTTTCCAAAAAATGAATATTAAAATAAGAAATATGCTCATTAGGATACCTTTTAAAAGTTGTTAGTTACTCAACCAATGAAAGATTATCAAATTTATTCTCAAACTTGCTGATCAAAAGGGTTCCCAATGCATCCCATGAAGCAATTTAATTTACCACTAAAATTTGGAACCAAATGAATTCTTTACCTTTAATAGAAGTTGCTAACAAATTTAAGGCTACATCCTCATGTTGAACTTGATGCAATCCACAAAGAGTGGCTATATCTCTAATATGTTCAATTGCTAAAACATGATTTTGACTATTAAAATATGGCATACTTTGTAAAGTTGTTGGCATAATATCATGATGAGTAGCAATTTGTAAAGGGCTCTCAACATTAAAAGCTACAAATAGAAAATTTTGGGTCATTTGACGAACTGGTGGTACTTGTTACTGCACTAAAAGTGGTAATAAAGGTTGATTAGGTTGATTCACCTTATTGTTTTGCATAGGTGGTGAATGTTTTCCCTTTTACCCTTCTTCTAGGCATTGACACTTCTTTTGTTGATATATTTTTAGACCTTGAACAATAGCTGGAGTACCACTTGTAGATGCTACTAAAGCAAATTGATCCCTTGGCGATTCCACATAAATGGGCACTTCAGATCCAAAATTATCAAGAACACTCAAATCTTCAATAAAACTAATATCTTCAATAATTACCTTGGTTTCCTCAGAATTTGTAGACTGGTCCTCAAATATAGGATTTTCAAATGTAGATAAATCTAATTCAAATAATGAAGTAGACCTTCCTCTTGCAACTCGTGGTGATCTTACTCCTCCTGTTGATCGGTTTGCTCTTATATCTAGTTGTAATTATTGATATATAAATCCTTTTATGTTTGATCTTGTGGAGTTCTTCTCATTAAAAGAATCACAAAAACTACAACTATATATGAGATAAACCTCTAAAATAGAGTCATGAGGTGATAATAAAATACCTTCAAAAAGGTTGGAATATTGTTGTTGAAACCAAAACAATGGTAAAATCTAGTAATTTAGAAAATTGTACAGTAGTTCATGTCCCACTAGGCATGCCAAAAACTATTGTCAATCAGGACTGCACCTTTAGCAAGATGAAATATCTAGCTATCCTATTGAAACATGGAAACTCTCTTGGGTGGTGGGTTGTCCTAAAATAAGAGATGAACCTTTGAATCCAATCAGTTCCTAAATATTGATCACCTAAAAGTTAACTTGAATGTGAAAAAAGGGATAAGAAGATGAATGATAAAATGAATATTAGATCCTAAATGAGGTGATACACTAATGATTTTCATGTAACTACAATCTAATTAACACCAATTACCCAAGATTCTAATGATTCACAATACCTAGAAAAGCATGCACTTGCAAAAGTGATTCTATGCAAGGACCTAGAATCTTTTGAAAGGAACACCTAGGCTCTACCAATTTTATGCAAAAAGAATAAGGACACAAATAAAGATCCGCAATTACAAATATTGAGATTCTAATATGAAACAAGGAGTGTAGCTTGAATGAAGGATAAACACAGCCTAAAAGAAAATCATCCACAATATTGCATAAAGGAATCAATGAGAAGGAACCACTGAATCTGTATAATTACTGCTAAAAAAATCTGCTACAAAGTGATCCTACAATCAACTCAAAAATTTACAATATGCAAAAAATTTGAGTGAGAAAGAAGAGACCTCAAAATGAGGTGAATGTACAGTAAATAGAGCTCAAAATCCCAATCTTGGATATGCAAAATGTGCATGAAAAATCTCCTAGAAATCCTCCAAAGTGTGAAGAAACTGATCAAATCTGCTCTCAAACCCAAGTCCAACTGATAGCTCACTAAAACTTGCCTCCATCTGCTTAAAATTCCATGCAAAACCCTAAGTCAAATATCAAGACTAATCCAAAAATATGACACATCAAAGTGCTCAAAAACATGCTCAAATAGTATCCCCAAGTGATCTGAATGTAGAACAGGTCCTAACTATACCATAACCAGCCAAAAATATCACATAACTACTCAATAAGTGCATGAGAATATCATAATACCCCTAACTAAAAATTAACTCTTTCTAATGTACAGTTGACTAGAAAAGTCTTCCTTGGCTTAAATTAAGACTGCATTTCAAACTGGATGTCTCTCCAAGTCTTAAAAAATATCTGCAAGTTTAACTCCTATTTTCTCATCTTGCATTTAAAATAATTAATAATTATCAAGAATATATATATATATATATATATATATATATATATATATATATATATATATATATATATATATATATATATATATATATATATATATATATATATATATATAACACTTGATATTTATTAATTTCACCGTAGTGCCTACCCCTAGTTCGCATTTTTGCTATTGTTGCCAAACTCTTTTAGGATAGTTTTATGTTGATAATTATTAGTGACATTGTTTTGAGATTATTAGATATTGTTTCAAATTCAGTTGATATATGATGTGATTATTTAGACTTTACATTTCATGTATGCAAGATGATTATTACATTTGGTATTAGAGCTTGAGTTTCAACATTGGGAGCTTTGGGTATATTGGAACGCCACCAGCATTAACTAGTTGAACTAAAACATAACTTAAACTGTTACTTGCATATTTTCATACTTCAACCACTTAGGTTTCAAACATAAAATTATGCTAAAACCTAAACATAGGAAAAATGGAAATTGAAACTTATTCCATTTTCAAAACATGTATCTTTTATCTATGTTTTAAGGTAGTATGCTTTTGATTATCTTTGTGAGCATTATGTTAATATCGATGATCTCTTTGGTAACTTGGGATGGCTAGGGCCCATGATGGTCTAATGATGCTATTAACAATTGGGAGGAACCGTGCACTTAGTTAATTATGTGTTATGATTTATAGTTATCTTTTATGATGATGTATCATGTATGACATGTGATTACATTTACTTTTTTGCATCATGGATTAGAATTAAGATGAAGATGTACTTTATTTTCACATATGTATATTCTTTTAAGCCTTTCATACCCTGTGGCATGTACAATGGATGATTGAGCATTTAGAAATGTAATTTATGAACATTGGAATTTTCATTATTACTTTATGTGGATATAGTATTAGATGGATTCATTAATAGTTAATTTAAATGTGACTCAATGTTAAGGGATCCTTAAAGAATGTAAACTATTATTTATGATTACTTTTAGTGGAATGCTTGTTATTGCTTTCGCTACTATGTTATGAATGGTATACTTTCATGCAATAAAAAAAAATGTTACCAAACTTAGTGAAACTCTAGGTTAATTCTTTGGATCCCTTGGCAGGGCATTACATTCACAATAATTTAGACAAGTTAATTTAAAATATTTTTTATTTTTAAATTATTAATAAAATTAAGCATTTTATAATTTCAACGCTTAACATATTAATATTACAATATTAATGCAAAGTTACTTAATTTTATTTATCACTTTTAAATGGATCCTAATATTAATTAAATAATTCATTAAATTCTCAAATGAATATTACTATTACCAATAAGAGTTATTCATAGTGATAAATGAATAAATAATTGTTTATATATGGTATTAAGATATTCTTATAAAATATAAAGCATATATGAATTATTAGTTAATCTCTAAATAATGAATATCTAAACCCACCATTCCAAACCCAAACAATTATTGCGTTGGATTTGATACATATTAGGCTCTTATGATAAAATAGGAAAAAAGCCATAATGTTGATCATTTTCCACTTTACTCTTTTCTAGAAGTTGCTCTGTTTTATGAGGCAGTGTTGACAGGGTTTTGTAAATTGAACTTCCTTCAAGAACTTTGTCTATAGTTGAAATATGACTATGAGGGAATTTAGAATATGAATATTTGAATGAGAAAATAGAAAACCTAACCACTTTTGTTCTGTAAGTTTTGTTTGGTTGGATTCTTTACATAATTTGGGTAACTCTGATTATTATATATTACAATGTTCATGTGTGGTGGCTTGAAAAGACTTTCATAGCTAGCCCTTTTTGAATAAGCTCCTTGTCATTATTTAAGTCATGCCTTGTTCTTTGAAATAGGTTTGAAGCCTTGAAATTGTGCTTTGAATTGATTATTGTCGCTTATGCAGAATTTTCTTGTATAAAATTACTAATTTTCTAAAAGATGTTTATGTCAATTGGAAACAATGAAATACCATTCTTATATTTTTTATATTTGTATTTTTATGCCAATTTTTTTTTATATAGGTTATTGATATACTTGGGTTCCATGTTGAGGCTCTTTTGAGTTTTCATGGTCTATTTTAAAAATAATGCCTTTATCCATTGGGTTGGTAGCTATTATGAAAATTTTCATCATTTATTTTCTTTAGAAACAAGAAAATATCTCTTCCTTCTAATGAAAATCATTTATTAAATCTTCAATGTCTTCATTGAATGATGAATCTACATGTCTTCCAAGCACATTTTGGAATTTTTCCCATGAGAGAGCAAGTTCACATCGTTCTACATTTTGGGTTTCCATGATTCTGATTGTATTTCCTAAAAGGGAAACACAAGATGACAATTCATGTGACCTTTTATATATACACTTTGAATACTAAAAATTGACATTGATCATACATTCAAACCAAAAGCTATCCAATTCAATGAAAAACTTGATTCTTTGAAATCTTTAAAAAAAACTTCTCCCATACTACTATCATCGTACCTTGTTGTGTTGAAACCGTTGGCTTGCTCTCTATATAGATCTTGATATTCTCTTGGATTACTAGGGTGGATTATGGATGAACTTTGACTTTGCCTTAAAACTATGACATTTTCCAATCTTCCATGACATGATATCTCTATTCAGAAGATAAGACTTTGAAAATATTTCAAAACAAAACATTCGTATCAAATGCTCCTGAAGGATTGACATCCACACCACTATGCATTTAAACCTTTTAAACCCTTACGAAAAATGGGATTCAAGGGCTATGTACAAATTTTCCATAGTTATTAGCCATTACTCATTATATACTTTTTTTGTTATTAAGGTAGACAAAGTCCATGTTTAAATGTTGCTATGAGATCCCATGGGAGCATTTTGTATCTTTCATCAAAACTTAAAAAATTACTTTAGTTTGTATATTCTTTTCTTGAATAATGTTACTCCTTCTTTCTATGAAAAAGATTTGTTTGTGTTTGATGCCTTTTATATATACTGTAAAGTGTCCAAAAACCTAGGCTCTGGCTACTTTTGCATTTGTTAGATAAACTAAACTAACTACCTTCAAATCCTACATATAGTCTTTGCCTTTACTCCTTATGTTGTCTCTGTAGGTACTATCTATTCACATGCCCAATTCTATTAATTTAAAAAAAAATTTAACTCATCCACAATTTCAAAAAATTGATGACCATTATCCAAGCTACAGGGTTCAACTGATAATATCATCTCCCCCATAGGGGAATTGTTTGTCAAGTTGTAGGTGCCCACACTACTTGTTAGATTGTACTTCAACATAAGTTAATAATTTATTAATGGGGGAAAATGAAACTTACCTAATGAGGGATCATGAATCCTAAGAAAATATTCAATAGCACAAAACTAAATGTAATCATATGTATAGTTTGCAACAATAGCCTAGCAATTAACTAAAATTGTTAATGCAGAATAGTAGATGTGAATAACATCATATGATTGATTTGATAAACTTGTGAATGCCACATATGAATTGAGAATTCATGTGTAGTTGTTTTCTATATGCATGGACAATAGGAAAAGCTAAAAAAACACACCATATTCACATTTATTTAATAGGTCTATTAAATTTTTAAAATTATAGACCATCATGAATGTTAGAACTCTAGCTTCTATGGACAAGCAAGACAACCCATAGAAAGTATTGATTTTCTTGTATGCTAAGGACATTACCCTTGCCTATAGGGGTCAAAGTTACAATGTTCATGATATTTTATAACTTAAAATACATAACTAAAGACCTCTAACAAAAATACAAACCTATTGCATTTTTTTAGCTCAACTAGATGTTGTATGCATATGAATTGAGAATTAGTTGTCCTAGAATTGTAGGTTAATGTTGAGATTCACTTGGTTTCAAGAATAGTTCAATATTCTCTACTAATCAAGGTCAACCATGTGAAGGTGGAAGCTCATTCATCTAAATTCCCCATTAACATCTAAAATCTTTTAAGAAATAATCATTTTATAAAGTACCTAGAAGTTGGGCTACCCTAAGGGGAAGTCCATCTTGATTGCTCATGAGAAATTCATCACAATTATTTAGTGTTCCCATACATCTAACATGGGTACATCTAGAAATGTCCTCATCACCTCCTGCATAAAATGAATCTATTATTACAAAATGCCCCCAACAAATTATAGTTCAAGTGAAATAAACCCACAAAAAATGAGAGAGAAAAAGAGGAATATACTTACCAATAGACATTTCCATTACATTTGTGGTCATGGTACATGTTGAGTTATTTTTATTGTTTTATTATTTGGATTCTAGAATATGTATGCAGTTGGATCAATAAGCACCTTAAACAAGATCACTCTGTATACATACATACATACATACATACATAGAGATTACAAGGGCATGATAATGAAATGTAGAGATCACAAAGGCACGACAATGAAATGCAATGATCACAAGGGAACAACAACAAAATCCTAGATCTCCACTTATATCTACCAACATTCAGAGCTCTCCACCCTCTTTTGCATGTAGCTCTCTACAATCAATCCAAATAAATTAGAAATGATTAATGTCATTTTTTTTAATAATCCATAATCCACAATCCACAAGATCTCTTTGTATACATACATACATAAATACATACATACATACATACACACACACACACACACACACACACACACACACACACACACACACACATATATACATATATATACATATATATATATATATATATATACATATATACACATATATACACAGATACATATATATATACATATATACACATATATACATATATACACATATATACATAGATACATAGATATACACATACATATATACATACATATATATACATACATATATACATATATATATACATATACACATACATATATACATACATACATCCATCTGCATATACAATTTTATCACCTTAGAAAACTATATTTGATCCTACTAGTTGGGAACAACTGATTGTTTGTTTTATTGTAGCTAATTTGATGATAATTCTATAGGAATTTGTAATCAACCCAACAAATCAGCAACTAGACCAATTTAGTTGGGTTATGGCTTGTTCCTTTCTAAAAATACCTGCTATGAAGTGTTTTAGTCAAAAATATTGTGAACTTTGTCCATTTATCCTGGTCTACATTATTTTTGTGTAGGATCCTAACCAATCTTGAAATAAAATATATCGAGGAAGTGATTGAAACATATGCACAATAACATGAATTTTTTTCCTAAAGTGGGATGGATACATGATGATCTTTAGGTTTATGGCTTTGGAACTATCAATATCTATCTAGATTCTGTAAAACAACAAGTGCTTGCACAATCTAGAGATAGATGAGTGATTGCATCATTGGAACAACTAGTTGAGAAACACCATAATCAAACAAGAGAGAGAGTTTATGGAAATATGTCAAAGGGGAAGGAGCATCTTTAGAAAGAGACTATGACATAGAAAAAATAGCTAGACAACACCGAGGATATTATGGGAGCATTGGATAGAATCTAACAAATTGATGTGGTAGGTACTCTGACATTGTAATCACTTGCAAGTGTCTTTGAGAATTTATAGTCCAAATATCAAGAGGACTAGAAGTTGTGCAATTTGTCATGTATTCCATCTGCATTTGCTTTTCCATTTCTTATAAGAGTGTTTCAAGGTTGGGAACTACTTCTACATCCTTTGCATGGTTTAGAGGTAATGTCATTGTGGCCAAGGTTTTTGCAAGGGAATGAGCCTTGTGATTATGGCATTTATACAAAAGTAGAACTTGCTTCTTCAACTCCTTACACTCAACTCTTTACTAAAGTTATTATTCCAGCTGTGAAAATAGTTGCTACAAATTCCTAGGAGCCAAGGGACCCTAAACCTATGCTACTTTTTCTGGATGCATGGGATAAGTTACTAGCAAATTTAGTACTTCATAACATTCTAGATCATATAGTGATGTCTAAATTAATAGCAAAAGTAGATACTCAGGATCCTTGCAAGGAGATTGTGGCAATACATGAATGGTTACATCCTTGGCTTCCATTGTTGGGATAGTGTATGGAGCCTTTATATCCAACCATTCATTATAAATTGGGGAATGTGCTTCATGCCTAATGTGTAAGTGATGTATCTCAATATGTAATTTATCACCTTGGAAAACAATAGTAGGTGGTATGAAGAGCACAACCCACATGACACAAAGAATAAAAGCACATAGAATGCTCTATTTTGTAATTGAGAATGCCCTGTTTTAAAGAAAATAAATCCAAAGTTTTACACATTGATCTATAATTAATTGAAATATTTATCTCTTCATAAACTCCACACAAAAAGTAACTAGAAATCATAGTTTTATTTTTTTTTCCTACTTTCGTAGACTGCAAATCAAATTCCTAAATCAATTGAAAGAAAAAAAGAAGTCTTAGAAAATCCTACACATATTTTACATGGTTTATTGGACATAAGAAATAATTTGATATGCATGTGAAATCATGCATTTATTCTTGGACTCTTAACTACTTATTCCACTACAAAACTACAAGCTAGAGCATAAAACTTGTCCTTAATATATGCATGAAAAAAGACTAAAATTGTTGCTAATTATGTATTGGAATTTTGCATGGTCTTCAATACTTAGCATCATAATCTTAATAAAAATTTAACATCAATAAAAAATTTAAAACTTGTACAAGCAACAAATTCACAAATAAAGGAAATAATCTTTGGTCCTCAATTAGATCATTCAAAGAGAATTGTTGGTATGTTGCTTTTGTTAAAAAAAAATTAATTTTGGATAGCATCATCGTTAAAAAGGTATTCATCTTCTCCAAGGACATTTAGTGAATATTCTCTTTTCTTATTGTAAGAGCTTATAATATTCAAATGATGCCCAAGTTTCTTGTGAATTTTCACACTAATTTGACTTGAAAACTATAGTCTAGGGAGTAACAAAAAAAACCAAAATATGTTTTGATAATCCCTATACTCTCAATGTAAATATTAAAAATGGGTATTATTATTAAATACAGTTTGGAAAAGCATAGAAAATTGTTCTTACGAATCATATCTTGTTTCAATTAGATCAATTTTTATTCCAACCTATACATAATGTTTTAGAAGAAACAGACCTAAATCAAGAACTTTATTTATTGTACAAATATTCATATGCATTATTGATGCCATGCTAGTGAGATAATTATGAATCCAAGGGAAAAATTTCATAGTAATGAACATTGAAATGGTAAAAAAATTGGATATATATTGAAATTGTCAATTTTAAGGTCTTTGACGCATGTTGCTAATTTGCATTAATGAATACATTACCTCATCTTTCAACTGTAATGTGAATGTTTTATAATTTAATTAGGGATTGATTGAATAAGATAATTGTGGATAGTTTAAGTATTTCATAATGAGGTTCATAAATGTCTCCATTGGCAATGATTAGCTTCGCTGGTATAAAATATACCAATGGAATGTGAAAACATATTATATTGAACATTTTTCAAATTGAATTATGTAATTTATTTTTTCCTCAAACACCTATTGAGATTAAATCATATAACTTGCAGTCAAGATCATCATATAGGAAAGGAATATAAATGATTTTATTTAGAAGTATCGATCTAAAACACAAGACAATTCAAATAAGAATGAAATGGCTTCCAATGAAGGAAGATTTGAAACTTGAGGTTCAATCCCCTAATTGAGTGAGGGTTTATATCTAAATTGATGAAGAGAAAAAGAATCATATAGTAACACCACATGGAAACTAAAATAGCCCAGACATATTTCTATATCATTAGATTGTTAACACAATAAATAGATGTAACTATACTTTATGGAACACCAACTAACATAACCCTAAAACCTCATTTTCCTAGTAATGATGAATGAAAAAATGATCTTTAAAATGAAAATGCAAGATAATTGATCACCTTTGTCACAATAATCTCATTCACAACTAAAAACACATAAAACAAAATTAGTAAAGGGATCAATTTGAGCTGTACTATAAAACTAAGGCCATGAAAGACAAGAAGTGAGGTAAGGCAATTGTTTAGTCCTGCTTTTTTGGAATTCTTTTGGTAACACTCTCTTCTACACAAGAATGGCATGCGAAATATGGTCTATATGATCTTCACAATAATGACAATGGACAATACAATGAAAGTCTATGATTTCAATTTAGACCATTATTGAAGAACTACTACACCCATTTTGGGGCTAAAGGTTGATGAGCAATAGACATTCACAATACTAAATGGAGAAATCATGCATTTTTTAGAAGTGCCACCAAACACACCTCTAGAATAATGTATATGCAAGATACTGCATGGTAGAAACAACAACTAGAAACATAGAGGATATTATGGGAGTGACACTAGATAGAATCTAGGAAAGTGTTGTGGTAGGTATTATGACATTGGAATCACTTGCAAGTGTCTTTGAGAAATTACAAAAATTGGGAGCACTATAAGTTGTACAATTTGTTATGTATTACATCTACATTTTCTATAAGAGTATTTCAAGTATTGGAATAGTCTCCCTATGATGATCCCAAGTATCTATTTCTTATAAGAGTGCTTCAAGGTTGGGAACCACCTCAACATCTTTTTCATATTTTAGAGGTAACATCATTGTGGTAGAGGCTTCTACAAGGGAATGAGCCTCATGATTATGGAATTTAGATAGAAGAAAAACCTTCCTCTTCAACTCCTTACACTCAACTCTTCATAGAAGTTATTCTTGCAATAATGAGAATAGTTGCTACAAATTCTTGGGAACCAAGGGACCTTAAAACTATGCTACATTTTCTGGAGACATGGGATAAGTTACTATTGGCTTCAATACTTCATAACATTTTGGATCATATAGTAATGCCCAAATCAATAGCAATAGTAGATACTTGCATAGTTACATTCAAATTAATAGCCAATACATGCATGGTTACATCCTTGGCTTCCATTGTTGGGTCAATGTATGGAGCCTTTATATATAACCATTCTAGAATACATATGTAGCAAGGGTAGAGAAAGGGCAAGGCCACAAAGATCACAAGGGCACAACATGGCAACATAATCATAGAACTAGGGCACATCCATAGATTTATAGGAGATTATTACAATACAATCAAGCTCATTTAATTCCATGGACAACAAAGAAAATATTTTATTAAGTTTAAGATATCATATAGGGAGGAAAATATTCAAAGTACCATGACAAAAAAAATTAAAAGAAAGGGAAGCATACCATGGAAAGATATGTATTATAAGAAAAAATACCACAACTAAATATAGAGTAAGAGACACAAATGTAGAGCAAGGGTACAACTAGGCAATCATAGATCTCCACACTCCACACTCTTTCACAACTTTTCTATTCCTTGTTTGGAGTTCTCCATAATCTTTCATGCACAACTCTCCATAATAGATCAAAGCAAATGGGGAATGATTTATGTCATGTTTTCTTATTTTTTGTTTATACTCATGTGGGCATCACAATTACAACACCAATTTTGGTATTATGATAGCAAGGGGTAAAATTACAAAAAAAAAACATGAAAATCACCACAAATTATACCACCATCACAAATTATCATTGCAATTTGACCCCAAATTTTGTAGTGGGTGGGTGTTAAGCAATAGACTAGAGATGTTAAGTTATAGACAGGAAATGTTGATCATTAGATAGAAAATGTCGAGCATGCAATACCTAAAGTAGAAGTAGAGAATAGAAGAGGAAATGAGCCTAAGATTATTTTTCCAAATGAACCTAAAGAAGAACCAAGAATAAAAATACCTGTGTTAGAAAAATATGTGAGAAGACATCATAAACCCAAACAAATCATTGGAGATGTTGAATCAAGTGGTATGACAAGAAAAAAACTCAAAGATGACACATGCTTACTATGTGATTTTGAGCCCAAGCTAGTAAAACATGTTCTAGGCAATGAAGATTGGATCCAAAAAATGAATGAATAAATTGAACAGATTGAGAAGAACAATATGTGGACCTTAGTGCCAAGACCTAAAAACAAAAATTTCATTGGGAAAAAGTGGGTTTTTAGGAACAAACTCAATGAGAATGGAGAAATAACAAGAAAAAAGGCATGATTGGTATGAAAGGGTTATGCACAAGAAGAAGTTGATTATGGAGAAAAAATTTCTTTTATGACAAGAATTGAAGGAGTTAGAACTCTTCTTGTATACTTAGCCTACAAGAATTAAAAAGTATGTCAAATGGATGTCAAATATGCATTTTTAAATGGTGTACTAAATAAAGAAGTATAAATTGAACAACTAAAGGATTTTTAGATACAAACAAGAAGAATATGGTATGTAAACTAAACAAAGCCCTTTATGGATTGAAGCAAGCCCCACAAGCATGGTATTAAAGACTACATAATTATTTAGTGAAAATTGATTTTGAAAGGAAAAATGATAATAGTAACCTATATTTGAAGAATGGGAAGAACAATGAATTAATATTATCTAAAATATTTTTTGATGATATTATATTTGGAGGAAGAGAAGCATTATGCAAATCATTTGCTAATAAAATGAAAAAGGAATTTGAGATGTCTATGTTTGGTGAAATCAAATTCTTTGTTGGATTACAAGTATGTCAAATGAAGTTTTACACAATCCAAACACATCAAGGAAATATTAAAGACTTTTGGTATGGAGGATTCAAGGTTAGTAAGTAAACCTATGTCTATAGGACATAAGCTATCTAAGAATGATGATTCTACTAATGTCAACCAAACCCTATACAAATCCATGATTGAAAAACTATAATATGGTGTTCACAGTAGGTAGATATTTCTTTGTCAATTGGGATAGTTGCTAGATTTTTAGAGAATCACATGATGGCCATAAAAAGGATATTGAGTTATCTACAAGGTACATAAGACTATGGATTATATTACAAGAGAAGTGAAAGATTTGCACTGATTCAGATTGGGCAGGAAATATTGATGATGGAAAAAGAACTAGTGGAGGTGCGTTCTTTATAGGAAAGAGATTGGTGTCATGGACAAGAAAGAAGAAGAATTATATTTCCCAATCAATAAATGAAGCCAAGTATGTGGTAGCTATAGTGAATTTTTCAAAAATAATATCGATTAAGCAATTGTTGAAAGGTATGAAAGAAGAGATAATAGATCCTATGGTTATCTATTGTGAAACACAAGCGTTATCAACATTTCAAAGAATCTAGTGATGCACACTAAGATAAAACACATTGCTATCAAGTATCACTACTTGATAGAATTAGTTCAAGACAAATAAGTGAAGCTAGAATATGTGAATAACAAGGAACATATTGCTAACATATTCACAAAACCCTTATCCAAAGATTCTCATGAATATCTTGGAGGTAAACTAGGGGTGATTCCCCTAAGACAAGATGCATTGCATCACATGTGCTACTCAAAATATTCTACATAATGGTGCAATACAACTCTACTTTGGGACATGCCTAAGGTAGAATACTTCAATACAACATAAATAGATCAATCATAGAAAGATGATAAGTATTAGCCAAACATGAAAATCTACATAATTTAAATGTATGAAGAGTTTAAAGCTAAGACAACTACATGCCTTTAGCATTGTTGTTAAAGAGGGAGAAATTACTTAAGAGGAGAAATCTACAAAGAAAAATATTACTAGAGAGGGAGAGATTACTTAAAAGGGTGAAACCTACATAGATAAAGATTATTATCATAGAGGGAGACATTAAGAGTAATTCATATCAGAGAATAAAAATGAAATATTTTGAATCATATGGTAACTTAGCTACTACTACTATTTAGATATTTAAGATTTTTCCATCAATGCCAAAGAATTGTTGGAAACTTGCAATTGGAACAATTTTTGTTTTGTCATTAATGTCAAATCTATTGATGAGACACATTTCTACCTAATCTAAATGTTATATCTATTTGATTGATGAAGAGGATTTGAAAAGTTGATCATAACTATAACACCTAGAGGAAAGGTTAAAGTTATGAAAAGGGAGTTACAATGGAAATTTGATTAGATAGACTTTTATAAAGAAAAGTAATTATTTATGTCAAGAATGTTAGAGTAATTATTTGTTCTAACTTATTAATTAAATCACTTTGATTTAATTAATTAAGTTTCCTATTACTCTAGTTTTCTTAAGCTATCTTGTAGGTGCATATAATTAATATTTTATTAATTATATTGTGCAACCCTAGCTTTCTTAGGCTTTAGTTTCCCTTTTCGGGTTTCGTGATTCCTTTATAAGGATTCACCTCTTTGTATTTTATTGATTCACTTATTGGATTATATGAGATATTGCTCTTTGCATGTCCATAAGATGGATCTGGCTTTTTGGCCTCCTTGATTTTTCCTTGCCTCTGTTCTTTGCTTCATCCATGTGACAGGTTTATGCATGCAAGTGTTCTTGGGAGATTAGTTTTTCACCTAATCTAACATGGTATCAGAGCCAGCTTGCTGCTTGCTGTTCATGGTTTGTTGAAGCATTTCAGAAGTTGCATTTTTTAGAGGGTTTCAATTTTTAGAGTTATTTTGTATTGGATTTGGAGGGGTCATTTTTTTGGTGCATTTTGAGCCCAAATGGACCTCACCGTTGGATTCGTAGCACCCAAAAACCCCTATTTCCATATAAAATTTGTCCAATTTGGACACAGTTGAAATTTGATGCAAAAATTTGTTACCAGATTTGAGCACGCTTTTCGAAGAAAAGATTTATTTTTTTATTGAAAAAATAAATCAAAAAATCAAAAGGCTTTATTAAAAAAAGGCTCATGAGTTTTTATTAAAAAAAGTGTTTGCTTTTTTTTGCAAAAATTCTTCAAAGTTTTTTGTTTTTTGCTTAAAAAAAAACATTTTCATAATCTTCCAAAAAAGGATGCTGCATCAGCAAAGTATGATAGAGAAGTGACATCAGCAAGGTACTGAAGCAGGTCTGACAGCCGCAGGTGCTGACGTCATCCATCTTTGGGCTGAAATTTGACGGCTTTCAAATCATCATTTCTATAATTTGTTTTGTTTTAAAAGCTGTTTGTGGTTTTTTGGCCATATCTTTGTCATACGGAGGTATTTTTTGATGAATCTTATATCGTCGGAAAGATCTTTTCAAGCCCGTCATGATGGTGCTAGTTATTTGGACTTTTGATACAGTTTGGTTGTCTATTTTGGCAGTCAAAGCCAGATGTTCTATTTTGCACTCTAGGAGGCGTATCTTGAGCTTCCGATCTCCGATTTTGGACTTCTTTATATCGTTGGAAAGCTCTTTCTATGCTCTTTCCAGTGATGCTGGTTGTTGTTCCAGATTCTATTCCAGGCACATTCTATTCAGTCTTTTGCATTTTAGCATTCTGGTGGATATCTTGTTTGTTTCAGGTCTAGGGATCGATTTTGTTGTTTCAGTTGCTTCGTTTTGCGCTCTACCTTCTGTTGTTTCAGTCTTATGTCTTTTTTGATAATTGTTGATATTAATTGTAAGCATTTTTATGCAACACACTGAGATAAAGTGCCACTCTTGTGTTTCGAGATCCTTTTCATCATTGTGATTCATTGTACTCGCACTATTATATAAAGTGCCATGGGGGGGATAGTTGTTTGCCGCTTATAGGCCCTCTTTCTCTAATTCCTCATGCAGTGTCGATGACACGTGCCTTTATTTGTGTTTGTACCTCACTCTCAATGTGTTTGGCTCCTGTGTTGTAGGAGATTTTTGGCCCACCTTTTCAGCTGCCTGTCACCTCACCTGCCTTAAGGGGAGGTTATATTGTTGTTCTATGCTTCTTTGGTTGATGGTTCGTGCCTTCTATTTCCATGGAGGTTCCTTTGGTTGATGGTTCGTGCCTTCTATTTCCATGGAGGTTCTACAGATCAGCATTTTGATAGAGTTTTGTGGTTCTTCATGCTTCAATGATTCTCTTCTGATCTCTTTGTTCCTTCTTCTGGAACATTCTTTTCTATCTCTTTTTGGAGTAGGGTTTTTCCCATGTGGTTTTCTCTATTTCTCCTCTTTATAGAGATTTTTTTGTGATTGGGTACCTGATTTGGCCTTGTTGCCGGGACCCAATTCTCTTTCATAGCTGTGCTAGGTTAGCTTCCTCCCAAGCTTCGCTTAAGGGGGGGTGTTAGAGTAATTATTTGTTCTAACTTATTAATTAAATCACTTTGATTTAATTAATTAAGTTGCCTATTACTCTAGTTTTCTTAAGCTATCTTGTAGGTGCATATAATTAATATTTTATTAATTATATTGTGCAACCCTAGCTTTCTTAGGCTTTAGTTTCCCTTTTCAAGTTTCGTGATTCCGTTATAAGGATTCACCTCTTTGTATTTTATTGATTCACTTATTGGATTATATGAGATATTGCTCTTTGCATGTCCATAAGATGGATCTGGCTTTTTGGCCTCCTTGATTTTTCCTTGCCTCTGTTCTTTGCTTCATCCATGTGACTGGTTTATGCATGCAAGTGTTCTTGGGAGATTAGTTTTTCACCTAATCTAACAAAGAAAGCTAAGCCAAGCCAAGTAGAAGAGTAAAATACTAAGGAGTGCCGAGTAATGCTAGTGTTAACTAAGCTATAGTTAGTGTCGAGAAAATCTAGTGTTGACCAACCATGACCATTGACTGAGAAAGTTAGTTGATGTGGAGCTAGAAAGCTTTACATCAACTAAATATTTTAGTGATGACCAAGTGTGAGAATTTAGAGATTGCTGAGAGATAGTAAGAGAATAAATTCAAAGAAATTGTAAGATCAAGTTGACTCTGTTGATTTCTTGGGAGATGTAAAATGTGTTGAAGATAAGATTGATTAGTTGGATCACTAAATTCAAGGAGAAGATTAGGTAAAGACCTAACAGACATATTCTAGAGAAGTTTCTAAAGGATGACCAAGAAGATGGAAAAATACATTGAATCAAGTTAAACCTAATTGTAAACCCTAAGATCTATGGTGGATGTAGAAAATAGTAAATTACAAATTTCCTATATAAAGAGATATAGTGACAAACAATTGATGTTATGTGTGAGCTTGCATGTAAAAAGAGACATACAAAGAAAGGTTGATAAAAATGCACAAGATGTGAGTGAATGCAAATCTAAAGGACAAACCTTGCAGATATGATGTTGTTATTGATAAGTGTATTAGATAAGAATGCTTAACAATTGATGAGAAGTGTGGACTGATTGCTTGAAGGGTGTTCAAGAAAATCAAGATCAAAAATGTCAATTGAAAGATTATAAGTAAACTAGCATAAGGACTGAATAGAGATTTGAACCTCCAAAAGTAATTTCTAATCACATAGATCAAAACCTACTATTTTCTTTCTTATAATTATAAACAGTTTGTATTGAAATCCTCTTAATAGAGGTTGACCTAATTTTCATTTAAAGACTTAACAATCTGTGTAAATCCTTTAACTAGGTCACATTCTAAATGGAATGATCAAATTCCTCTTACAAGGCCACTCCTAATAGGGTGATTAAATCCTCTAAGTAGGTCACATTTAACAGTGTGTTTTGTAACCTTAACAGGGTTGGCTCTTAACAGGGCTCACTTCAAAAGAGTGAAAAAGAGTGACATGTTACTATTGGTTTTTTCCCAAATTTGGTTTCCACATCAAATCCTAGAGTAAAAATTGTGACGAATTCTTTATGTATGTTTATATTTGATAATGTTTTCATTATGCAATGAAAGTTATGTTTATGATTTTATAGTAGAGACTAAGCAACAAAAGATAAACAAAATGGTGATGTTTTTATTGTTTAATTGTTGAAGTGGTACATATTGACCTTTAGTAACTAATTCACACCCCACCCCCCTCTTAGTTATTCTAAATATTTCTAACATAAAGTTCTACAATTTTGGCCCATGACTTTGAGGCTGACCAACATTATATTGTTATTCATATTTTATTACATTAGAGTCATCCCAACTTTTTTTCATTTTTACAATTTCGTATATCACAACTTTTAGAGACTATAACTCATCAATTGTTTCTTTGATTGACTATGATTACCCCTTTTTAGAAATACCACCTCCTGATTTACAATGATTGATAACATTAGAGCTATCTATTGAGCTTTGACCCCATTTAGGAGCCTCTAATGCTTTCAATACTAAGCTCAAAGTTTTTACACTAAAAAATCTAAATAACTTCACAAATACAAATCAAACATTTTGACCTCGAATGATCAAATTACTAAAAATAGTAAGTTGCCAAAAATAAAAAAATGTGCACTATTAAAATAACCCTTATTGAAAAGACAAAACATTAGTATTTATGGGTGATGCAAGATTACCCTTACTCCCAAGATGCTTTTGTATCAAACTATATATAAAGTATGAATTAAGTGTCTGTGTAATCATAGAAGTGGAATTTTTGGATGCAGAAGCATGTGATAAATGAGCTCATTTTTATGATATTTTCTTTCAAGAACATGTTTAATCTCGACTTCACATACAAGCAAAGTGAAGTATTTGTGCATGCAACTTGAACATTTAGATGTAAGACATAAGAAACACATCATATACATTATCCAAATTTGAAAATTGAAATAAAATCATATGCATAAATAGAATAACAAATATATACTACAAAGCCCTATGAAATTGACAAAGAATCTTTACTTTTTTCCTTAAGAAGAAAAGGAAGAAGTCTTTTAATATCTTATATAGAATTTGAAAATGAATCCAATGATAATTTTGGATTTAGAAAGATTACATGAATTTGACTTAAATAGACTTCAAACATTGACTCAATCTTTGCAAAATGAATTCAAATTTTTAGCCAAAATTTGGAGCTTGTTAAGTGTAAGAAGTTGGAAATTAAAAACACACAATAATAGAAGTCAATTTGACCAAATCATCTACAATATGCATTGCATATAAAAATTTCCATTCAAGGCATCACATGCAACTTAAAAAGGATTACAAGAAAGCTGAAAATTAAATGCAATGCCTTAGAGCTTACCTTGAGGCAACAACTTGAAGATTTGGTGAAGAAAATTACTAAACAAGAGGCATTTTTAAACAAAAATGTGCCCTAAATGAGTTTTATTATGAATAAAATACCTTTAAATTTGCACTTTTGATGACTGAAGAATGATCCTTGATGGATTTGAGAAAAAACTGCCCTATTAAAGAAACACATATTGAGTTTTTGGTGAGGAATTTTGAAGAAGTTTTCTCCAAAAACCCAATTTTGCTAAAAATGTCCTAAATGAGTGTGTTATTACAACTCCAATACATACATTTTTCACTTGGAAATTTCCACCAAAAGGAATTTGATCAAAATGCATGTAATAGTGAGTGAAGATGGACTTTAACAAGTCCAAAACATGCATTTTTAGTTCCCAAATTGTTGTCCATACGTATAATGCATGGAAGGTATGTAAAGATACACTTCTTGAGAAGAAAGATATGTGCTTTTAAATGCCAAATTTCCATTGTAGACTCCAATAGTTATAAACTTATTAAAGAAAAACTTTTCTATTGCCAAAACACATGTTTTGGCCTTAAAAGTCACCGTCCATGAGAAATTTAGCTCAAAGTACCTTAATAATGAGTAAAGATATACTTTTCAAATACAAAAGCATGTGCTTTTTCCTTTCAAATATTTACTCTTAGAGTTTCTAATGCAAATGAAAGTAATGGCATGTTTCTAGAATAGAAAACACGTGCTTTTCAATTGAAAGACTCCACCATATGCTTTAACATCAACCCCATATAACACTTAATCATAGTGATGCATGCACAATAAGGAACAAGATATGGTTAATCCCAAGAATCTATAAATATGTATGAGTTTCATCAAATGATACTACTCAAATCAGAAGGCAAAACAATTGAAACAAAAATAGAGAAGGAATATGATACTTTATCTTACTGCACTTACAAAAATACATATAATAAATGTCTATAGATAATACAACTCATGACAAATCATCTAAAGAAACAAAATTGATCCTTCAACCTAAAATAGCCAAGATATCCACTAGAATGAAAAAATATTAAAATCTGAATATAATGTGCCTAGAATAGAATCTAGAAAATCAACCAACATTACTAGAAAGAGCTTTGAGGATATAAAGAATTCTCGAATCAAAGATTAGATGCTCAAGATATCTCTTTTGAAGTACAAAAATGAACTCCTAACTTTCATAGAGAAAAGATCTCTTGAAAATGCATCAAAATTAAAAAATATATATCTATATCATCATGATGGGGGCTTGGAATCAGCTTTCCAGTGATATCTCATTTGCAAACAATGGAGTTCATATGCTTTAGATATGAACATAAAACCAAAGGTAGGTCCAAATAAAGCTAGAAGGACAAGCTGGTGATGATGCAAGCACTGATGTTAGCATGTGATGAGCCCAAATTTGATGTTCAAATGTTTTTTGTAAAAAAAAGTTGCCAAAAAAATAGTATGTTAGAGAATGAGAAGTTGGTGCCAAAAAAACAATCTATTAGACAATATCAATTAGCCATAAAAAGACCACATTGGGAAAAAATTATGGGGCCAGTACCAGAAAATATTTTTGGTGGCCATAAAATAGTACCATGTGATAAAAAATTCATGAATCATGCCAAAAATATTGTAATTCAATCACAACAAATACCCAATCAATGAGGGAAAAATGCCTTAAACAAAGGTCAAAAACACTACACAAAAACCACACATGGGGGAGGAGCAATCAATGCCAAGTTTGGTGAGATCACCAAAAATCTTGGGCAGAGAGCCCCATGCAAGTCTCAAAAAACACCCTTAGAATATCAAAGGGATAAACAAATGGTGGAGTAAGATCCCAAAAATGTTGTGTTGAAAACCACAAACCACTAAGAAAATGGCATTTATCACCACCAAAACAACTGGTTAAATGACCATGTTTGGTAAAAAGTGACACCAAATGTGGAGGATAATAAGCCTGCAAGGTTGAGGTGGTCATCACTGACGTGGGCAAGGCAAAGCAGAGTGTCTGGGCGAAACCACATTGGGGCCTGAAAACTTTTGTAGGAGCCCAACTTTTTTTGTAGTGTAGGGGTCATTGACTATGGTGGCTTGGGCATGAACCATCCCAAGGTGTGAAAGCCAGTGGTGCATAGAGGTAGGGAGAGCACAAAGGCCAAGAAGCCTATTGATGGGTCCCACAATGATGACATTCAGGAGATCCTTTGTCAAAAGGTTGTACTAAATGGATAAGGTTGTTGGATAGAATTGTTTAATTGTGTGTTGTCTTTGATGTTACACAAATGTCATATCAGTTGACAGTTAGTTCTTACCAAGCTCACATGATAGTTTTCCTTGTCTACCAAGAATTCTTGAAGTTTATTCTGCAAAGACAGTGTCTATTGAGCTCACTTGGTCATCGAAGGAAATTATGGCAAAAAATAATATTAACCATGTTCACTTGGTTAACGAAGGAAAGTTTAACAGAGTTAGTACTAACCAAGTTCACTCAGTTACCAAAGGATTTTTGCAAGTTCATAGTGTTAACCGAGCCTCTGTTGGTTAACACAAGAAATCATCTCAAAACTAGTGTTTACTGAGTAGGGTCAGCTAATGAAGGATTTTGTTTTTTTGGCATATGAAGATTAATTATTTCAAGTATTGGTTCTATCTGGATATGGTAATGATTATTGGTCATTCTAATTTGTATTGATTTGACTTAACAATCTTGATGATATAAATATAAGGTCAAGTTGTGATTTTCAAGTGTGTGCAAGTGTGTTGATTGAATTGAGAAGAAAATAGAGGAAGCAAAATTGAAGGATAAGAAGGTATCCTTGTGGAGAAAAAACGTAATATTTGATTATGAAGGATCAAGTTTTAAGCAAAATAGAGATCTGGATTTAGCAATTTAGTTGCATCACAATCAGGTCATTTCATTGTTACTCTCTAACTATTATAGCAGTGATCTAAAATCTCTTAACAGAGTTGGTTTAATAGCCAGTGTAAATCCTCTAACAGGGTGGAAATTCCTTTGAATTATTTTTAAGACCTCTCAAAAGACCACTCCTAACAAGGTGATTAAATCCTCTAACAAGGTCACACCTAACAGTGTGTTTTGTAACCTTTAACAGGGTTGACTCCTAACAAGGCTCACTTTAGAAGAGTGAAAAATAGTAACTAGTTACATTGGTGGTTTTTCCCATATTGGATTTCCACATTAAATTTGGTGTCTCATGTGTTCATTTATTTTCTCTCATGTTTGGAAAATAATTACTATTAGTATTAGATCTGCTAAAGTAATACATACTCTACATTTACTGAGTTACAACAACTTTTGTTTGTTTATCGAGCTGCAATAGTAATCAATTTTATCAGTCTATATTTTGTTGACATCTAAGGGATTTGGGATTTATTTTGGAGTAACTGATTCACCCCCCTCTCAGTTACTCCTATATTTTCAATAATTGGTATCAGAGTGTTTGGTGATTGCAGGAAAGGTTTTAAGGACCTAAGCTAAAGATCAGGATGTCTTATAAGAGAAAGATTCCAAGGCTTAACAAAGATAACTTTTCAAGATAGAAGGGACTCATGAGGCTTCATCTGGCTACCATTAGTGATTTAGGTTGAAAATACCTTGATGTAGAATACAAAAGTCCTACTGGTACATTATCTGTCGAAGATCTTGCTAAGAAAAAGAACCATAACATCATGATGATTGACATTTCATTTGCTCTTAGCTATGAAGAATTAGATGAGGTCAAAGATTGTAAAACTGCTTTTGAAATGTGGAACAAACTCAAGGACATCTATGGTGGTGATGAAAATGTAAGGAGAGCCAAAGTAGAAAGCCTTAGAAGACAATTTTTTAGATGAGAATGAGAGAAGATGAAAATGTTGCCAAATATGTGCAAAGAATCAAAGCCAGAGTCGGTGCAATTAGAGCATTTGGAGGAGAGATCAAAGAAGAAATTTTTGTAAGTAAAATTCTTAGAAATTTACTTTCCATCTATACAATTAGAGTATCTTCTATTCGAGAAGTAAGATGTGATTCAAATAGCAAGATAGGTTTGGACACCCTAGTAGGAAGTTTGACAGCTTTTGAGCTAGAAAACTTTGACAATTATGTTCCAGCTTCCAAAAATATTGAGTCTGCATTTGAGGCCAAAATTTCACTGAAAGAAAAAGGCAAGAATATAAAGGATAATTATTTAGAAAGTGCAGAATAAACTGAGGAAATCTCAGATAGTGATCTTCAATTTATTGAAGCTTTACTTGCAAAGAAATATTAAACAAAGGAAAATAAAAAGGTAAAGTTCCCCTAATCTATTTTTCATATGAAGAAATTGGTCATATTGTTGCTAGGTGCCCAAAAAAAGATAGCAAGGATGAGAAGAAGAGTCACAAGTATAGAGGCAAAAATGATTTCAAAATTCACAAATCATACAAAGACAAACATAAGAAAACTTTTTTTATGGCTAAGGATTTTGATAACAGTGAGAATGAAATAGTGTACATTGCTATAAAAGATGAATCTGATGATGAGGAAGATAAGATGGCACTTATCTCTCATGTTAGTAGAAATGATACATGGATCATAGATAGTGGATTTTCACACCATATGATTGGAGATAGAACAAAGTTTGAACATTTTGAACATTATGATGGAGGTAGTGTAAGATTTGGAAACAATGAACCTTGTTGCATCAAAAGAAAAGGTTTTATTTCTTTAACCAATGAACTTGTATGTGACAATGCTTATTGGGTTGAAGGACTAAAACATAATCTATTGAGTGTGGTACAAGTAATCAACATTGGATTCAAGGTTGAATTTTTGCATGGCAAGGCAAGACTGCTGGATGGCAAAGGGAATTTGATTGGATTAGGCAAAAAAACAAAAGGTAACCTATTTTATCTTGATCTTGGTGATTGCTCATGTCTTATTGCTCAAGTAGAAGAAAGTTGGTAATGGCACAGAAGGTTATCTCATGTGAACTTTGATAACATGGTGAAAATAAGAAAATTTAGGAAAGTAAGGGGTATCCCTAGTTTGGAGAAACCAGATGTTGGTTTATGCAAGAACTATCAAATTGGCAAAATGGGGAAGACTAGTTTTAAAAGAAAGAATTATCAATCTGAAGATGTCTTGGAAATTAGGGAAATACAAAATAGATGAAGGCCAAAGCTGAAGATTTAAGCTAGATAAAAATTTCACATGTAAATATCATGGCTTACAGAAGACCCTATTTAACATGACTATCCATGATAGTAGTAGGGCCTGCTTAAGATACAAATATATTCATTATAGAACTATATGGACAAATGGAGAAAGGCTAGTCAATGCTAAGAGGAAGAAACTACTCCTTATCAAAGCTCTCCTAACACCCAAGGTCAATGAATTAATAGAAGTAGAGAAATAATAGATGATTCATGACCATTCCCCTTGTTTGTGCCCAGGGAGCTAACTAACTTCTAATGTTGTAAAGATATGAATTATTGATGCTTTAAATATGAGCATGTCAACTTAAGATTCACAAGTATAATTGTACGAAGACGTTCTACATACCCTGTCATTATATGTACATGTTCCTAATTTCCTAGTGAGTATACCAAATTCACTTTGAGATCCAAATTTTTTTAAAAAAAATAATTAGGTTTGATTGTGAAGTGTTATCAAAAAATAAAAGTAATGAACCCTCATAGTCAACCAAATCCTACCAATCAAGATTTAAAGCTATTGATTGATAGGGAGAGATTTTAACATTGGAAAAAAGCATAATTAGGTAACTAACAATTTAATTCAGGTAGCGTATAGTTAATAAAAAAATTAATAGCAGGACTATTTGAAACTATAGATGCTTAACAAGGAAATTTCAACAACAAACCCCTATTATTTTGTATATTTCATTAATTGTCTAAGGCAACTCTTTTGTCTCCCTTTAGTCACACCCAAATAATCCTTTATGACTATAGAGATTGGAACATTTTTATTAGCAAGAGGATCTGGTGAGGTGTGGCAACCTTCAATTATATATCTTACATAGGGTAGAAATCTTCAAAACTCTAGACAGCATGAATATTTCCAAAGAACTTGATACTAATACATCATACGTTAAACTCACCATTTGAGTTGAAATGAACTACACAACACTGTGTGGCATTACAACTATAACAAAAATTGTTTGTAGGCTAAGACATTCATTTCGTAATCCTCCTCAACTATTTCAATGTACATCAATTCAATAAAAAATAATGATTTAGTAAATATGTGATTAGAACTAGCTATTCTAAATCTGAACTAAATTACACTACAAAAAATTGTAACCCTAATGGCTAATTATAGAAAATCTTGCACTAACCTTGATTCCAGCAGCAAATTGATCCTTCCATTCAATAGGATACTATAATTTAAAAAAACACAACATTAGCCTATACTAAACTGACAGATTAAAAAAGTTAATATCCACCTCCATTGAGTGATAATTTGATTTTGTATTCACTAGATATTTCATTGTTCTAATATTGCATTTCTAAAACAAAGCAAAAAGAAGAAATTTAAATAGATTTTAGAATGTTCATAAAATGAGTTTTATGCAAGCGCATATTGAGAATATGAACATTTCTTCTTATACAGCTAAATTTGAGGATTATACAAGTGCATATTGAGAATATGACCTCAATACGTCAAATGGAGTCCTGTTAAACCAAAAATACAAGATAATGGATGAAAATATTTTAAAACCTGAATTTCTTGGAAAGCATATGAAATACAAGTCTACTATCTAGTTGGCAGTTTTGGGGCTATCTTTGAAAAATACCAAAATATAATTGAAGCAGCCTATAGGAAGCATAGCTTTGAAACACTATTTGATATTACCCCATTCAAAATGCATTAAATAATAGCAAGCTATATCATGAACAACTACTAATAAATTATCTTATGTTGTTGTACACTTGTATAGAAATGCCCCATTTCATTCAATTTACCAAGCAAAACAATGCTAGCAAAACAAAAAATGTATTTTTCAATTAGTTAAAGAGTGTTTCCATAGTATTGCTCAACCCTAAAGTCATAGAGTATTAAATTCATCAGTCATCTCTAATGAGCTTCATGTCAAAAACTTGACCAACAAGACTCTGTACAATTCTGCATATCATCCACAAACTAATGTGAAACAAAGGAAGGCAAAATGAATTCTGGGAATTTCCCACCAATTGTTTCATGAAAATTCAAGTTAAGGCTTCAGTACAATAAAAAACTAATTTTTTCCACACACCAATTTTTCTTATAATCCCGATATGAACATATCAATAGGAAAGTTGATATTCCAATAAATTTTATAAACAATAAAAAGGGTCTAGTGGATTTGGTAGAATTTCCAAGTAGCACACATGTATATAGAGAAGAGGAAGCATATTAAGAAAATCCATGCCCAAGTGATACTAAAATTGCTATTTATAAAGGAAGAATAAAGCACTAAGCTAAAGGCTAACCTTCATAAAAGAAAACAATTTTCCTAATGAGGAGATTAGCAATAGTATATCTTTAAAAATATTAATTTCTTATGAGTTCTTACATGATAAAGCATAAATAGGTTGGTCTTTGAGCTTAAGAGGTAATTGTGCTCATGTGACAGTCAGCTAAGACACAAAGAGGCATCCCATTAGGTTCTAATGGAATGATTTGAGGAGAATAGAACAAAGGCAATGGAGATTATTGTCCATTAATGAAAAGAGAAAATGTTAAGAAGATAATAAAACTTGTAAAAGAAAAGAAGACAACCAATTACCAGTCCATTTTGGCATCAATGCCTGATTTTTAAGCTTAGAGAACAACAAAAGGCAGTCAACACTAATGAAGACAATGATGCATGTTTTCTAGATGAGAGTCCAAAAGGAAGACAAAGAGGTGTAACCATGATAGTTTCCATAGAAAATTATAAAACACACAATTTGCATGTTGCATTGTTGGATCCACTCAACCAACAAGATTTATTATCATATATGATAGTGGGTGCCTTGCAAGTAGATGTTGCAACTTTAGTTATGGATGCATGAGCATGAGAAGGGAATAAATGTCATCAATTTCTCAGACACATAAATAACAGTGATAAGGATATGCACAAAATGGTTGCTTGCATGAACAAGACCATAATAAAAAATGAACAACTTACCTAAGTTGCAGGATAGCAAAATAAATGACAATAATTGAAGATGAAAAGAGGACAGATGAAGAATGACCAACATGTTATGAGTGGATTCAACATGGAAAAGCATAAGGTAACAAAAGAAGTCAATGGAGATGAAGATGACATGCAAAATGACAAGTGTAAAAAAGGCTCCAACTATGAAAAGTTCTCAGAAAGAAAGAGTTTAATGACATTACAGCATGAATATTGTCTGGCTAGGAGATCTTGTTTAGGGGATATGTGAGTAATGCACAACTTAGAGGTCAATATGTTGTAGCCCAAACTGATTCCTTAGGCTAGTCACATACTCTCATACTACCTGTGTCATTACATCATTTCTTGCACCATAAGAAATTTAATTAGAAACTTATCAAAATGATAGTTTGTTGTTCATAAATCCCAATTGGGACAACAATGAAACAATTTTGGATAGCATCTTAATAGTGGCATTAGTAGTAGGTTGAAGTGAGAAGTCAACAGTAAAGGACAAAGGGAGGATGATAAAGATAATATTTGAGAATGAGAACATAATAAAAGAAAGATAAAAGATGCTTAAGATAGTCTTAGGACAATTTAGAGGACTAAAATCATTAACACAAATGCATGAAGACTTTGTCAATAGCTAGATGGGAAAATATGTGGATAATTATTAGAAGAAGAGGTCACTTTGAACAAGAGTTACAAGTCATATACAACTCTACAATAGAGGAGTGCCTTGCTAAGATGCACAAGACGATGGACAGAGGTATGAAGCCATGCAAAGGAGTAAAGTGTTATTGATTTGAAGAGGAACAAAATGTTCAAGAATAGTGCACGGTAAAAGGAAAAGTAGTAGATAATAGTTGATAGCAAGCTTAGTGCAGGCTACTAGTAGCAAGAGTCCTAAAAAATTTCTAGAGGATATTTGATGGCAAGCTTAGTGGCTACTAGTAGCAATGGTCCTAAAGAAGTTTGATGGCAAGCTTATCAAGAAGTCCTAGTAAAGAGAACTATAAATATTGATTACTAAATGAAGGTAGGAAAATACACAGTGGGACAAAGATTGCAAAATTTCATGGTGGGGTAGGAGTCCTATGGCTGAAAGACAATCAATACAAGCCTCATTTTCTTATGGCAAGGATGGAAATACAGAAGACATGAGTCTAAAGTAAAAAAAAATAGTATAACTAGATGTCATTATGGTTGAGATCATTGTGGGAATGCAAAAAAAATCACAAGAGAAATGATGGTATTAACGTCCTTTGACCAAGAACGTTGATATGTGTTTTTTTGTGGTCTTAATGAGTGATGCATATAGCTTTGTAGTGTATGGTCCTATCATGAAAATGAGAAGGAAAAATAAAATTGAATATTCCATGCAAATCATATGTGATGTAAAAAGCCTTCCATAGTAGAACTAGAAGTATAGGATAGTCATAGCACTAGGAAGACAATGGCCTATGCACTAATGAACCTAGAAAGCACTCAAAGGACACTCTGTAGAAGCAATAGGTTTTGAAGTGGAGAGCATGTAGTTTAGATCATGGGTGTAATGGAGGACAATGTTGATGAAGCATGGAAAAGCCCTAGAGGTTAGAACTATTAAAGCATCCAAATAGAGAAGCCCATTTGAAGGGCATTTTGGTGGGGCTTTATTACAATTGATGGATGATTGAAATTTTTAGTTAAAAAAAAAAATAACTGATACACTCATTTAGGAAGATGATAGTGCCCTAAAAAATAAAAAGAAGTGGCATGTCATCAACATCCTGCATGTTTCAAATTCCACCAAGATTTCAAACAAAGTGGTTGATTGATGAGTTCCAAGCCTACTCAACAACCTAGAACTGAAGTTCTAGTCTGATTGCAAATAATTTTATCTACTTCAAAAGTGAAGTATATGATGAAGTTTGCAAAGTAGGACCCTACCATAGAAAAGAAGGTTGCCACTCATATCTCTTGCCATGATTGATACTCCTCTCTAAACAAACAAATGGTCTTGCATCTTTTCTACTTTGCCCTGTTGACTAGTTGGTTTTTATCTGGTTTGTGTAGAACCATAAAAATATTTGTATAAGGCCATTTAGTTATAGTTTTTCAAGGGGAATCACAAAACCTTTATAATCTGGAGTATAAGTGTATGAATCAACCATAATTGGAAGCATGCTCTTTAGTGGAACAATGATGGAATTTGACATGGGTAATGCAAAAATTGAAATCTGACATGGGTAAGGCAGAAACATCCTAAAATTTGGAACTGAAGATGTTAGTAAAAGTCATTTCATTTCACATTGAAAATTTCTAAATCTATCATAAAATACCTACTAGAAAACCCTCATCAAACATTCAAATTTTTGTTTTAAGGGCTTGCCATAATGACTACAAAATTAAACAATTAATAGCTTAACTTTATGCCTACTTTGCTTATTTATAATACAATATGTCACTCATTGCCTTCCATATCATAATTATGATCCTCTTTAAGTTTATGTTGCATCATAGATATAAATGAATATCTCCTCAGTCATTTGTTCCAAAAGGGGGCCATCTATTCATTATTTTACTATTAAGATTTAATTTTCGTGTAAACCCATATTAAATCATTTAATCAATATTATTTTCCATCTGTGCATGCATGGAAACCATTCCATCAAGATTTGTCTTAAATTTAGAGAAAAATAAATCTACAGGTAGAAAAATACCTTGATCCCGACTTTGTTACATGCATCATAGATTTGAACTTCAAAATCCTTGAAAATTTTGCATAATTCCAGATGCAAATTCTCAGTTCAATTTCATCCTCTTCCATATTATACAATCATCGGTTCCATCTGCCACTCACCAGAGTAATTTTGCAACCGACAGTTTTGGATAAAAATTTAGTCGCAAAATAGGATGACCAGCCATAGCATGTGAGACAAAGTCTCTCCTACGTTAAAGGGGAGGCTCCCCCTTCTCACCGTTCCTTGGATCAACTCAAGGTAAGCAAGAAATTGAGAGATTTATAAATAGGGCTTTACTATTATCCTTTCTTCTTAACTTTCAAGAAAGGATCCACTTATTCATAAAGAAAATAATGGTCAAGGTGAATCTCTAATTACACTTCAATCAAGAGCTAGAAACAGTGATACTGATAAACTTTAACTAACTCAAAGGCAAGCCAAAATGTACCAGTTTGGCTCCAAGTCTTGTTTTACTTCTATATGGTAAAATATTTACAATTAGGGCATAAAAACTCCTAAAATTAAGAACAATCTGACTATTTTGTGAATTAAGATGAACATACAAGCTATAGACAAAGCTTTTAGCTATGGATTTTCACAATTGTTACTGGTCAAAATTTGGTCTTCAATTATTTCTTAACTCTTTCCTATCAATTCACAAGATACAATATCAATAAAAAAAGATGATATGAATCAAAGACAATTTGGATGAATCATAGAAAAAGCTTACAATTTACACAAATAACAATCTCACTTAGTCAAAGTTAAGTCTCAGATGCTCCTTTGTATTCACTTTCTCTCAAAATAGTGCTTACACAAACAAAGTTATGCTGGCACAATTTCTCTAGAGCTCTCTTGCATAAAGATAATGATGATTTTACAATGAGGAGGGCACTCCTTTATATAGGAAAAGAAGTTGAGAAAAAGGGGGAGGAAAAAGTGGGAGCAACTCAACCAACTTTGAACTAGTCTAACTATAGAAACTAAAGGGTTACATGCAACTCGCATTACATCTTTTGCATACATGAAATTCACATTACATGAAATTACACTTTTTCATGTAATGCATTCTAAACAACTATGAAATAGAAATTACACAACCATCTTAAAGATTGCTTCTTAATGCCTTGAATTTCACAATGATGTCTTGCACTATGGGAAGATCAACAATCTCCATAGTCTTTGATATGGCTTTGATTCTCATTGAATTTTCATATGATGATTACAAAACTTTGGAATTTTATGTTGTATTAACTAACAAGTATTTTGTCAAAGATTTGTACAAAATGACCTTGTTCATTGTGTGCGAGCCAAAATCTTTGAAATCTACATCAACATTGATCCTGATTGTTTATTCTGAATTCACTCTCTCTGTTGCCAAAAGATTACCAAGATTATCAGTAACATGGCATCCCAATTGCTCCAAATCACAAGTAAGGCTTGTTTCAACTATTTGACAATCTTCAAGAGCCACTTGCAATTTTGTGATCAACTTTCTTAAGGTCTCTTCCTTGTAACCAATGAGTCCTTAAATCTGAAGAACATTTCGCATGACAGAAGAACGTCACATGAGACCATAGCATTTAGATCAAATTTTATCATTTAATCCCAATCCTCAAGGATTTCCTTTAGGTTATCTACCTCTTGAGTTAGAGAAGAAATTAAACTTAGTTCCATTCTGTTCATCTCTTTAACATGCCTTAGAACTGCAAGTGTTTCTGTGATAGCTTGAACTCCTTCAACAATGATTTCCTATATCCAAGACTTAGCAGCTTCAATCAACCTTCTCTCTCTAGATGTTTGTGATGTAACAAAAACATTTTGAGAAGATTTATTTTGGATGACTTCATTCAAACAAGCTATTTCCTATTTCAACTGATTCTTCTTTTCCCAAAACTCATGATTGCTTTCTGATATATTTGCCAATGCATCATGAGCGTCTTGTAAAAAAATCAAGTGAGATTGCTTTCCAACTTCAATCTTAGTAAATTTATAATCAAAGCTAGTAATTTCTTCAACAGGTTCATCTACTAAGGGCTCAACTACCTCAACATACTTGGTTTTGTCAGAATCAACCAAAATTCTAGAAACATTCTTGTATTTTAGAGATTTGGATTTAGTCTTCTTCATAGGATGATTTTCAAGAGGAAAAAACTCCTTCCTTCTCTTTTTTTCTATTCTACTCAACCATGCAGGTAGGCTAAAATTTTCATCTGTAGAAGCAGGCATAGTGGAGACCATTGGCATTGATCCAGATTGCATATCTACAGGATTCAGTTTGCACTGTTGTAGGCATAGGAACATGTTGTGAAGATTTTGTCATGAAAAGTTTAAATCCTATCAAAGATGTATCAAGTTGGGAAACTTGACCACTAGTAAGAGTCAAAAAATCTTAAAATACATTTGCTAAGTGTTCAAATTGATCATGTGTAGAAACACAAGGAGCAACAGATGAAATCAGAAGAGCCATGGTGTTAACTTTTGAGATTGGAATGGAGTGAGTGAAAATAGTACAAAATAAATCTACATCATCATCAACCTCATGCAAAAAGGGCTCTTAATGTGGAGAAGTCTTGCAAGCTTGTGCAGGCTTGGGAGGAGATATGATTTTAATTTCTCCTTCATCTGAATCTTCTTTCTCGGATTCTATTTCCAATTCTTCTTCTAATTCTATCACTGATTCTTGAATTAGTTTAGGAACTTGGGATGATTTAGTTCCTTTTCTGCTCTTTAATTTAAATTTGAGAGTACTCTTGATATTTGAAGATGAAGCACCATCTTTCCCTATAATTTCTAGTTATGACTTCCTGCCAGGAGGACCAAAACTTCCACAATCCAGACCCATCTTAGGATTTACTCTTTTTAGGCCTTTACATTTCAACCACTTTTTAGTGTTTGCTAAGATGGATTGAAACCTATCCATGATAGATGTACCTTCTTTTTGTTGCCATTGAATAGGGAAAGGGCACATTTTATCAAAATCAGCTTGATGAAATTTCAGATCAAGGATGTTACCATCATCTTCAACTTAGAAATTTGGAGGGATTTGCAACATATTAAGATCGATTATTTTTTGCAAGGTTAACCTAAAATAATCCATCTTCATAATATCAAGCTCTGTTCTCATGTCAATCCAAATATCTTCAATGAGATGAACATGAGTATAGGCCCTCTTTTTCTGAGAGTTCATCTCTCAAAAATCAAAATCAAATCTAGCCTTGAAATTCTTCAATGTAATGAATTGCAATTCTCCTTCAATATTCTTTGCTTTAGGCACAGAAACAATTGAATAATTGCCAATTGTTAAAGGTCTAGCTGAGTTGATGCCAAATTCGAGCCTATGTGATGCATGCTGATCATTCTGCACATCCATGAGTTGTCTAGCTAACTCCATTAGAATAATTCGATCTGTAGCATACCTAGGTAACATATATGGCTCTCTTTTGAAATATCCAACTCTCAAATATGTGAAAGTGGGAAATTGAAGAAAACTATAGTTGTACTGAAATACCTTTTCCCATGCTACATCAGATACTCTTTTAATACACAACTGTTTGTCGAATAGACACCCATAATGTCCAAAGAAGCCATCTTGGACTCTTTTGTAATGGTATTTACTCTTAGCCAAAGTGATTTGGTCATAGTATTCCCAAACAGGTACTTGAAGATGATCATCTTTGGTGGAAAGACCTAAAAAAATCCCATGGTAGCAACAATGTAAACTAGATATGAATTCATGTAAAAAGGTACTGATGTTCCTACATTGCATATCTGCTGATAGATCATAGTACTAATAAGCTCTCCCCAAAAGATGTGTTCTTTGTTCTCTATAATTTGAAGCATAAATTTGTACATCCATGGCTCAAAATTGGAAGAATCCTTAAGACCATAGATTTTGCTAAGGATGATGAGATCTTTTTATTCTTGTTTAAAATTTGATCGATGAAGAGTCTTTGGCCATCTAGAAAAATTGCTTCTTTTGTTGTCTAACCAGTAAAGGTTGACATACTTGTGATAGTTTCTTTTTTGTTCATTCCAGCAAGCTAATGATGATTCTTTGGTCAAATCAGCACATTCTAATTTTTGAGGAACTTTGAAGATTTTTTCAATCACTTCAAGATCAAGGCTAATGATAACCTTGCCATTAGCATCTTTAATATTCCTTGTCTTTGGAGTGAAGCACCAAGCACATCTATAGACAAAATTAGGTTCTATGGCTGCCATGGGAAATGTAGAAACCAAATGGATGTTTCTTCTTTTAATATATTTCATTTCATATGTAGCTAGAGCTTCAATCCTTTGTAGAAAATCAACTACATCTACGTGACCAATCTTGGTGTCTAGCACGTTATCAAGAATAGATGTAACTAAAGAATGAGCTACATCTGATAATTCTTTGTCATATTGGTATTTCATCTTGCCCTTGGATTTGAAAGGTGAGGACATTTCTTGTACTTGTACTGCAACAAAAAAATTCCAAAACATAAATACATCATCAGAAGGAATGTCCATGCAAGTGAATACCAGAGTAGCAGTGAAGATTCAAAAAGGAGTGACTTTCGAAGAGAAAGCATATGCATATGCAATGGAATGAAAAGTGAAATGGAATGAATGAAATGTGGAATGAAATGAAATGAAAGTGGAGATATGGAAAATGAAATGAAATGGAATGGAATGGAATGAAAATGTGTGAAGGTGAAATGCATGGAAATGCGTGCAAAGTGAAAGTTTCTGATTTCAAAAGTGAATTCAAGTTTTCAAGGCTTTATTGAATGAAACATGCGTATATGTAAATGCAATATGTAACAGATTATGAAAAGTGAAATGAGGTGTAAGTTGAATGAAAGGTACACTTTACATGTATATGTGGATGTAGATGAAAGGTAACATGTAAAATATGTTATGAGGTGGAAACATGTACTTATTCATGTAAGTGCAAATGCATATACGAAGATGGAAATGAAGCAATGGAGGTAAAATAATGGATTATAGAGTCACTTTTGGAAGAAGAAAGAAGTCAAAGTACATGGAAAGAAAAAATGACATCTTTTTGTCTTTTTAAAATATGACTTTTAATCAAAATCGAACCTTTTGAATGTAATTACATGTAAGACATTTTGTGTAATTGTTTGTGTGAATGAAAGTGAAAAATGAGATGGATGAAAATGGAAATAGAAAAAGGGATTACATGCATGTGCGGATGGTGAATGAAGTAAAAAATATGTAATCGCATTTGTTGGATGGAATGTGAGATGTAATGACATGGAAATGAAATGTGAAAAATGATAATGCTTTCGCATGTAATGAAGGTGAAACAAGTTTTTGAGAAAAAACTTGCAACTTCTCCAAATGGAGAAAAACCAAAAAACAAGCACACAAAATCAAAACAAAAAAGAAAAGAAAGAAAAACATACCTTTGAAAACAACTCAAAACATGTCAAGATGCAATGCACTCCATAGATGAAATTCAAATTTGGAACTTGGGGAAGAACCAAAGACATCAAAATGAAGAAGTTCATATTTAAAGGAAAAATGCACATTCTAACGCAAAGATTTTTACAAATGGCACACATTAAAAAATTTCATGCATAAAATCAGCAAGGATAAGCATGAATTAAAATGCAAGAAAGAAGAGGTCCACTTACATGAAAAATATGTGCAAAAAATGAAGGAAAAGATGCTCTTTGTTTGAAATCTTCTTCAAAAATGGTGAGAACTTTTCAAATCTTCAAAATTTGAATTACGTAGGGCAGGAAAATAGGGAGATTAGTTAGCAAGATACCAAAACATGCCCTAGATTGTCTCCAACTTCCAACATTTTGAAGATTGCATGTTCTTGAGACATTTTTGCCAAAACAAGCAAAAAACATGATATTCCAAGAAAGTCGATTTGAAGTTTTAACACCAAAATAATGATCTTCAAGCAATGTCATTAACTAATGAGGTAAAAATGACTTGATTCCATACAAAAAATGTGATCAAACTTTGCAGATTTAAAGAGTTTTATGCAAACTTGTGCCCTAGATTGGGAGTTTTAAACATGATTTTGGCTGCAATAAATTAATTTTTGATGAGGGAAAAATGATCGCCACTCCAAAACATTTTGAATGCAAGTGGTTTCATCCAAATCCATGGAGAATATCAAAAGTTATGATCAAAATCAGAGATTTTGGAGCAAGAACATGTTTTCTTCACACAATAGGACATTTTTATGTTCATTACATATTTTAAAACATGTTAGAAGGCAAAATAGGACCTTTTAGAGTCCATTGTATTTTTTAAAATATGTCTTGAGAAATAATCTCACTTTTTGAGACTCATTACATATTTTAAAATGTGTAAGACTCTAAAATCTCACTTTTTGGAGTCACTTACATATTTTATAAAATGTCTCACCTTTTTGATGCACAAGCATAAAAACTCAACTTTTCATGTCATTGCATCAAAAAGGTCCACTTTAAAAGCTTTTGATGTAATGGCATGAAAAATGTCCTCTAAGTGAGTTTTTATATGCAATATCATGAAAAGTTTGCACTTTTTTTTTTTACATGCATATGGACATAAAAAATCCACTTTAAGGCTATTTTGTTATGTATTTCACTTATTTTTATAAAAATGTCAACAATTTGGGTCAAAAATAATATTTATGCATCATATTCAATCAATATAATTCATAAACATTAAGTTAAAGTGACATTTATATAAGTAATTGATTTAAAAATTTAAAAATTAAAAAGTAACTATATAGTTCTATAGTCACTTTAAGTGAAAATTAAAAAGTAACTCGACTTAAAATTATAACATAAAGTGCACTTTAGTCACTTTAAGTTATAAATTGAAATGAAAAGTAACTTTAAAACATAACAAAAAGTGAGTAAATGTTATATTTTTGAAAAAGTGAATGTCAAAATGAAAATATAACATCATTTTCTTTAATTCGTGCTGTTGCACCTAAAATGTCCACTTTTGAGGTACTAAAATGACCATATCTCTTGACTGAAAACTCCGATTGAGCCCTAAGTTAGACTGAATCGAAGAGGAAATCAAAGCACATGACATGAGAAAAACCAAAGAACCAAAAACAAGAAAACAAAAATTTAAAAGCAAAGAATGAACTATGAAGGCTTCAAAAATCAAGCAAAGGCTCGACAAAAAGCAAAACAAAAATGACTTGACGAAGGCCTTCAGAAAAAATTTTGATATTTGAATTGAAATGGATCAGTCGATCAACATTAAACAATTGAAAATCAAATTCAAGCTAAGAGAAAAATGAAACTAGCTTGGAAAAGTTTCGTGTTGTTAACAACATTTTGTGGTGACAAAATGCAGGACAACAGCTGGCTCTTTTTGGGGAATGTTACTCATTTGTTCTTGGAAACAAAGAGTGACATAGAATCTAGTTCTCTAAGTGCCTTTATCCACTGCATTGGGCAATAGAGTCAAGTGACAAAAGAAAAAAAAACTAAGCTAAAATCTCAAAACCAAAACTATGTACAAGTGGTACTTATATGATAATTACTAGAAGTAATGTTTTAGATGCTATCCACTGTAAGGCAATGGCATTTTTGTTCCATCATGGTATGTGAGCCAGAAACTATTTTCACTAGCAATCTAATGAATTGTGAAAGGACCTCGCCAAAGAGAATCAAATTTTCCATGCATTCCTTTTCATTCTCGCCTTGTGTCCTAGAGTAAGACAAGATTTCCAATTTGAAATTCTCGATATTTGGCCTTCTTATCAAACATAACTTTCATTTGTCGCTAATGAGCATGAAGTGTATCAACCACTTCTTTTCTTTGTACCTCCAACTGTTGAAGAAACATAATTTTCTTATCTAGTGCATCTGAATAAGTTTCATCTTCAATAGCACACACCAACTTGAGAGCGGGAAGCTCTAAAGTTATTGGAATCTCAAAATTGACCCCATATAACAATTGAAAAGGGGACATTCCAATTTCTTTTTTTGGAGTGATCCAATCTACCCAAAAAGCATCAAACAAAGCCTTGTGCTAGCTTCACTGATTTGAATCAATCAACTTTTTCATAATGTTTACCAAATTTTTGTTGCTTGATTCCGCTTGACCATTACCTTGAGGATAATAATTAGATGCATGTGCCAAGGTAACTCCATGATTGAAAAAAAAATTAGTAACCTCCTTAGAAGAAAAAGTAGCTGCATTATCTGTGATAATCTTATTTAGAACACCAAAACATGAGATGATGTTCTGTTTTAGAAAGTCACAAATAATTTTTGATGTAGAGCCTTTCACCGGGATTCCTTCAACCTATTTAGTGAAGTAATCATTTGCTGCTAGTATGTAAGTATGACCTTTGCTAAAAGGTGGTTTAATTGTACCAATGAAATCAATTCCCCATTGTTGAAATGGTTCATCAATTACTACTGGTTTTAATGGAGGAGCAGCAAGTTTCTGCCTACCAACAAATTGTTGACATAACTCACACTTCTTTACCCACTGATATGCATCTTGAAAAAGTGTGAGCCAATAATATTATGCTCTCAAGATCTTTTGAGCAGTGACAGGTGTCGAGAAATGTCCACCACAGGCTTGATTGTGAAAAGAATCCAAAAGTCAAATTTGCTGATTTTTATCAACACACCTTAAAAATGTTCCATCCAATGCTTGCTTGAAAAGACCATTCTCCCAAAGAATAAAACTAGAAGCTTCCAACTTGAGAGTCCTTCTTTCTTTGTGTGTCAAGTGAGGAGGACATTTTCCATAAATTAGATAATAAGCCATGTCAAAAAACCAATCATTTGTTGTACTAACAAACAATATAGTGGGAAGTCAAGAGGAGTTCTCATCTTCTACTTGTAATGGTTCACGTTTAGCCATGAGTTGACAAAGTCCCTTACCACGAACTAAGTTGGTAGGGCGTATCTCCATATCATACTCTTGAATCTTGGCAATCTAGTTCCCTCTTTTTGTACCAAAATCTTGTTGAGTTAGGATAGTTTTGACTGTAGTATCCACAACCAGAGCAATGATATGAGAATTTAAAATATAGAATCTAAAATGCTTCACTGCCTTGACAACAACATAAGCATGTTTCTCCATTTGGTTGTATTTCAACTCATGAGCTTTTAGAGGACAACTTATAAATGAAATAGGTGATTCAACATCACTATTATTTTTTTGCATCATAATAGTAGAAAGGGTATGCTTTGAAGCATAACTATACATAATAAAGCTCTTAGTGTAATCAGGACATACCAACATAGGAGCATGTGCTATAGCATCCTTGATTTTCATAAATGCTTTCCTTCCTTCTTGATTCTAATGGAAAGCAGTCTTGCCTTTCATCATCTCAACAATATTACAAGTAAGTTCAACAAAATCTGGGACAAATCTTCTGAGAAAATTCACCTTTCCAAAGAAAGAATGAATTGATGTCTTACTTGATGATTAGAACTTAGAAATCTATTTTGAATTAAAAATATGATGTTATATTTTCATTTTGACATTCACTTTTTGAAAATATAATATTTTGCTCACTTTTTGTTATGTTTTTAAGTTACTTTATCTTATAAATTATAACTTAAAGTGACTATAGTGCACTTTATGTTATAATTTTAAGTTGAGTTATTTTTTAATTTTTCATGTAAAGTGATTATGGAACTATATAGTTCCTTTTTAAATTTTTGATTTTTAAATCAAATACTTATATAAATATCACTTTAATATAATGTTTATGTATTATATTGATTAATATGATGCATAAATGTTATTTTTGACCCATATTGATGAAATTTTTATAAAATTAAGTGAAATACATAACTTAAATGCCTTAAAGTGGACTTTTTATGTGCAAATGCATGTAAAAGTGGAAATTTTTCATGTTTTTGCATACAAAAACTCACTTTGAGGATATTTTCCATGCCATTACATCAAAATCTTGTAAAAGTGGACCTTTTTGATGCAATGATATGAAAAGTTGAGTTTTTGTGCTTATGCATCAAAAAGGTGAGACATGTTTTAAAACATGTAAGTGACTCCAAAAGGTCCAATTTTGGAGTCTTACACATTTTAAAATATGCAATGAGCTTCAAAAAGTGAGATTATATCTAAAGACATATTTTAAAACATTTAGTGGACTCTAAAAGGTCTAATTTTTTCTTCCAACATGTTTTAAAATATGTAATGAACATAAAAATGTCCTATTTTTTGAAGAAAATATGTTCTTGCTCCAAAAACCTTCGATTTTGATCATAACTAGAGATTTTATCCATGGATTTGGATGAAATCACTTGCATTCAAGGCATTCTGGAGTGGTAATCATTTTTCCCCCATAAAAAATTAGTTTAATGAGCCAAAAAACATGTTTAAATCTCCCAAGCTAGGGCACAATTTTGCAAACAACTTCATAAATCTTCAAATTTGGAACACATTTTTGCTTGGAATCAAATCATTTTGGCCTTATTTTCTGATTCCATCACATTGCAATCATTATTTTGGTGTTAAAATACCAAATCATTTTTGCTTGGAGAAACACGTTTTTGCTTAAAATGCCCAGAAAATTGGGGTTTTAATCCACTTTTATGCATTTTGGAGCCACTTTTTTATTTTGATCCATGTATAAGCATTTAGGGAAGTCATTTTTGCATTCACAAGTCAAAAATGACTCAAAAATTTGCATTTTTTGGCCACGTTTTTGCAAAAACGGCCCAAATTTCTGAATAAAAAAGTCATGTTTTTGTTCAAAAAACTCAAAAAATTGCATTTTCGGCTCATACATTTGATCAAAAGGGATTTTTTTGAGTTTTAAATGCATGATATTATTTTTGGAGACCATTTATTTGACACTTTCATGTAAAATCTGACTATTGAATGTCCATTACATGCAAGTGCAGAAAAAGTCAAAAGGTTGTTTGAAAATTTGAATTTAAGGGAGAATTGGTCATAAGACTATAAAACTTGCTATTTTAGCTCTTTCTCCTTCATTTTTGCCACTTAATCTTCATGCAAGTGGACTCTTTGTTTCTTTCTATTTAATTTGTGCTTATCTTGTTATGTCCATGCATATTTGAGCTTGAACTTGCCCATTTGTCCATATATATGCCATGAAAAGTGCATTTTTCCTTTAAAAAGGATGAAAACTCTCATTTTCACACTTTTGGAATTTCCCCAAACTCCAAATTCGAGTTTGCATGTTGAAGTGGCTTTCTTCTTGACATGTTTGAGTCTTTTGTCAAAGGCATGTGTTTGTTTTGTGCTCGCTTGTTGGTTTTCTCCATTTTGGAAGAAATAAAAATATATCATATATTTAATTCATATGAAGTTCTTGTATTTTGTATTTTGGAAGAAATTGAGCATGTCTCACTTCACTCCACTTTCCATTTCATGTGAAAGCATCATCACATTTCACTTCCATTTTCCATGTCACAACACTTCACATCTCATCTGACAAATGCGATTACATGTTTTCCATCTCATTCACCATTTGCACATGAATGTAATCCTATTTTCTACTTCTATTTTCACTCATCTCACCTTTCATCTCTCATTACATGTTGCATTTACATGTAATCCATTTTTCGTGTAATGACATCTTGAAAGCCTAAGTCATGTGTGAAAATCAACAATCTCCATTTGCACACATTCCCATGCATCAAGAACTTTACTTCAAAAAAGAAGAAGTTAAAGGTGCTGATGGAAATTTATTTCGAGTGTACATCCTAACATTGTCACAAAGGTTTTCAAAGTGCCAGAGACTCCAGTTTGTGCTATTCTACAAAGACAATTCACAACTTGAACGAGAAAAGATGGATCACATCAAATTTCCACGTGACAATGGACAATTCATCAAAGAAAGTTAGAGGTTATCAAAAGATGCAAGACCATGGTTATCAAGATGAATGCAATAGTACAAAATACAAGAACCCTATGATCATCCAGGATTGTATCATCAAGTACAAGGCCCTTTAAAATTATTCCCTTCTCTTCCATCTTCTTTCTTCTTCTTTCATGTTTGTAATTGAAGAGGATGTATTACATGAAGATTTGTAATTACATGTAATGTGAGTTACATGTGTATGTGAAAGATATAATGTGATTTGCAAGTGCACTTGCATGTAACCCTCTATTTTCTCCTATAGTTAGACTAGGTCAAAGTTGGTTGAGTTGCTCCCACTTTTTCCTTCACCTTTTTCTCAACTCTTGTGCCTATATAAAAGAGTGCCCCCTCATTGTAAAAATTATCTTTTGTTCTATGCAAGAAAGCTCTGCCACATTTGTGCAAGCATAACTTTGATTGTGTAGTACAAAGTTGAGAGAAAAGTGAATAAAAGAAGCAATTAGATTCGAAGCTTTGACTTAAGGAAATTGTGATAGAGTAGATTATAAGCTGTGACTGTAATTTGTATCTATTTTCTTAATTCATGTTATTATTGTGTGTTCAATAAAAGAGCATAATGATTTAAGAAGCAATTGGAGTTGAAGCTTTGACTGGATTAGTTATGGAAATATATAGCTAAAATCTTTGTCTATAGCTTGTATGTTCATCTTAATTCGCAAAATAGTTAGATTGTTCTTACTTTTAGGAGTCTTTGTGCCCTAATGGTAAAGATTTCACCATATAGAAGTACAATCGAACTTAGAGCCAAACTGGTACATTTTGGCTAGCCTTTGAGTTAGTTAAAGTTTATCAGTATCATTGTTTCCAGCTCTTGATAGAAGTGTAGTTAGAGATTCACCTTACCCATTATTTTCTCTATGAGTAAGTGGATCTTTTCTTGAAAGTTAAGAAGAAAGGGTAATAGTAATACCCTATTTATAAATCTCTCAATTTCTTTCTTTCCTTGAGTTGATCCAAGGAATAGTGAGAAGGGGGAGCCTTCCCTTTAAGGTAGGAGAGACTTTGTCTCACATGTTGCAGTTGGTTATCCTATTTTGTGACTAAATTTTTACCCAAAATTGTCAGTTGCAAAATATCCACCCAGCATTACAAACACCTAGTGTTTGCATATTTTGTTTTGATTTAATTAGATACTTTTTGTTTCCATGAAATCACATGGTTATTGATCCACATGATTTTTGTGTATGGAGATTTTTGACATCATTTGAAAACTGAATGCGATTGTACATATTAAAAAAGTAAAATGCAAGATTTACAAAAATTTGGTCTTCCCAAGCATGTGTTCTACCCTACTCAATCAAGATTTTAAATCTCGATTACAATTTTGGTTTTTCAAGAAAAGGCCAAAATATACCCTTGCTTGCAATTGGGATTCTTAAACTAGAATGCAAGTGTAACTTAAGCAAACATTGAAAGTTTTCCCTACTTGCAGTCAAAATTTTAAATCAAGAATGCAAGTAAAATTACTTCTCAAAAATGCTTGTAATCAGATTTCAAAATCTCGATTACATGAACAAATGACCTTTCATTTAACATATATTCATTTGCGCATTAAGCTTCCCATTTTGATATAAAGTGTATATGTTTCATCAACCTGTAAAGCTCATAAAAATCCTAACATTCAGTATATTCCTCATTCCAAGAGGTGGTTCAACTCCTTTTACTTCAGTTTCCACTACACCAAATCCTTCTGTTTATATCCTTAATATACACCATTCTAGATATACAAGGTCTTTGGTTTGAAGGCTATCTTGTGGATTTTCTGATACCTCAGGAATATGTTCTTACTTGTTGGAACTTTCAAGTTACAACTTCACCTTCTATAGTTTCACTTGCCATATCACAATAGACCCAACAACAAGAAAAAGATGAAGTATCAAATATCTTTCTTTCCTTCACAAGTTACCTTAGATGAGATTAGGGATATAGAGATAGGACATCTTGACATATTTGAATTCATCCAAAGAGTCAATACATCTACTAAGACAAAGATGATAGATTTTATTCAAAGCAACATTCATCTAGTTTCCACATTTCCAGTAGTTGTCCTAAAGTCAGAATGTGTGTTAGCCCATGCAACTCACTTCGACTATAAATCCAAAACAGTTAGAGATGATGAAAATATTATCATTGATTTAGATTTGAAGACCATAGAAAAAATCTTCAAGATTCCTCCTACTATAGATTATATAGATATCTCAAAGGAGAAGGCTTTGAAGAGGCAAAATGGAAAGAAACAAGATTGTGTCGAGTTTATTATTGAAAACTAGTTTGTTAAAAAGAGACCCTATTTATCCAAATGTTTTAAGATGTTTAGAGTTGATTTTCAAGAGGAGATCAATGATTTTATCACTCTTCTCAGTAGGATCATGAGATTGAGTCAATCCAACATTTTTGAACTTTTGATTTATAAATTCATTTCCTTGTTTGTGAGTTCCAAGCAGAAAATCTTCTTGGTAGAAATCATTAGTGATGACTTATGTGAGTAGTTGGCTCATGTGTCTACCACTTGCACCTTTACATGCATTCCTACTTGGTACAAATTGTAGCTTCTCTTAGATACTATGAGAAAATAATTGTAAAGCCTAGCATGGCACATTGTACGAGGGTACATGATGCATTCGACAGACTCTACTATTAGCTCTAAAAGTTGCACACTAACTAAGTTCCAAGAAACAATCACTTTGAGAAACATTGAAACACTCTTGGGTTTGTGGGTTACATTAAATTGGAGTGAATCTCTAGATTCTAGGCTAGTTCCTATAACATACTTCACCTAAAGTCTCAAAAACTTAAGTTTTATTAGGAAAAGGGATAGAAAGATAAGATAATTGAAATCTAAAACCTACGGTGATGCACCAAAATGTATCCTTGAGCCTTAACAGATAACCAACACTCAACATAAACCAAGGAGAAAAGAGCCTTAGTGCACAACACAATAAAATGACCTTTGCATAAACAACTTATAAGAAGGGTGAATAACCTCCAAACTTAAGAGGAGAAAGATCCTTTCTCACAAATTAAAACTATCTGAGGACCAATAGAACTCAACCTAAAAAGAATTGTATATTTTTGTATAAAGGCACCAATACAACTCAAGGAACAAAGAACATCAAAAGAACTTGTATTAACAAGGACACACAATATCAAGAAAATTAGAAGGCACAAACTATGTATTACTACTCCAAAGTTATAAGAATTTGTCAAAAATGAGGAAAAGGATAGAAAAATAACAAGTCCCAAATCTGCATAAAACCAAAACCTTTTATAAAAGAACCTTCAACTCATACTTATTCTTTTTTCAACCAACTACATTTTGAAGAGCAACAACTCCTTGGTCAAAATTAGTCTACAAGGCCAATCCCTAAAAAGTCTTCAAAAAAGTTTAATAGCGGCCTAAAAGTCACGACCCCAAAATATCATTTTAAAGGCCCCCTAATGAATGCAATCCTATCCCTCAAAATATCCCTTTAAGATCTCTGAAATGCAATAACTTTATGACTTTAAAATCCAATTACTATGACTTTAGGTTTTTTCATAACACTACAAAATATGCCCTCATTGACTTTTTTAGTGTAAAAGAAAATATCTTATTTTTATAACAAATATCAAATGATTTGTAATTTGTTTGTCTAATCAATATTAATTAGATAAAATGAATTACAAGACATTTAATACTTTTATTAAATTAATAATATTTTTATAGTTTATAATTTATTATTTTCAATAAATTTTAATTCTATTAATAATACTTATTAAGTGATAAATTAGAAACCATCTAATAAATTATTAATTTAATGAGTGTTTAGTAGAATAATAAATTATATATTATATTAAAAACATTATTAAGTGATAGAAATAGAATATTTACAAAGCTTACAAGTCTAGCTTTCTATCTCTTGTACTGTTAAGCCATATTAATAAAGTGATAAGATGCATTGCTTATTAATATTGTGTTTTCACATTTTTAAAACCATGCAAAAAAATAATACTTAGCCCATCTCTAATAGCAAAGAGATATCCCAAGGCATCTTGAATGATTCAAAATTAATTGAGGGTCCTCCTAGGCATGTTCAATAAGTATTACATTTTCAAAAAATATTTGTGAATATTACTTCTATGTTATGATATTTTCCTCATGAAATGTAACAGTTTTGATTTGCATGTAGTAATTTCATAGTTATTGCATTTGATTGGTAAAGGACATGATGTAGAAATGCACCTTTTGATTTTACATGACTATGGCTCTACTTGAATTGATTCAGGTGGGAAATTTAGATAACATTTTACTAAACATCAAAACCAGGAGCCTAAAATGGTCGATTGGGTATAGAGTTAGTTAATTCAAATCTGATAAAAATTTAAAACTTAGATTGTAAATATAAGATAATCCTTTGCTAATGATTGATTGTATGTTTATGGTCTATGGCATTGAAGTATTTGATCTTTATTATCACTAATCATAGATGTGTGTTTGATGTGTGTTTGATCATTAGGAAAAGATTGTGAAGCTTGACTTTTCCTCTTTTGGACAACAAACAACTCCCTTTGCAACCCAAAACAACCTTGAACCTAGACCAATTTTTGAAACTAGGAAAATTATAGATGAAACTAAACTAATTGTGCTTGACAACACTTAGGGGAAAGTAGAAAACTAACCTACCCAAGTTAACCAGGAGCAACACATGCTAATCAAAACCATTTATTGGTTGGCTGTAGTAGTTGTCCATTCTTCTTAAATTGCAATGGTCAACATAATTCTTATAGGAACTATCAGGAAGAATGGAAAATGTAAAGCACTTCACCAGTCGATGCAACACTTCTTGAAGAATGGAAATAGTTTTACTTATTGCATAATGCTGATTGAATAAATTGACAATTTGCAATAAATCAACATGTTGAATTTGGTCTTTTTCATCGGCATCTTCATACTTATTTGTTGGCATGATTGGGTCCTCCTCACTTGCTTCCAATTGGGATAGATACCTAATAGCGAAGCCTTTAGAAAGCATGGACCTTGAGTTCTTTTTTGATTTCTTCAATGTATTTCTTTGTTTCTAATTCATCATGACTTTTTTGCACTATTGACAACCATGTTAGCTCCTATTCTATGGCTAGGAGACCATCATCCTTTGTTAGATCAGCTAGGAGTTTATCACAAGTATCTACCCATTGAAAATTCTTTGTAATTGGCTCCATCTTGGATTTAGACACAATCACAAAATATCTTTGATAATAGTACAAAATATCTTCTTATTGACTTTTTGAAGGTAAAATAAATATCTTATTTTTTATAAAAAATATCAAATGATTAGTAATTTGTATGTCTAATCAATATTAGAAATATTAATTGGATAAAATGAATTACAAGACCTTTAATACTTTTATTAGATTAATATTATTAATAATATTTATTAAGTGATAAATTAGAAACCACTTAATAATATTATAAATTTTTCTAGTATTTTTTAAAATAATAAATTATATATTATATAAAAGATATTATTAAGTGATAGAAATAAAATATTTACAAACCTTAAAAGTCTGTCTTTCTATCTCTTGCACTATGAAAGCATATTAATAAAGTGATAAGATGCATCACTTATTAATATTTTTTTTCACATTTTTTAAAGTATTCAAAGAAATAATACTTTGCCCATCTCTAAAAGCAAATAGATATCCACAGCCAGCTTGAAAGATTGAAAATAAATTGAGGGTCCTCCTAGGTAAGATCTATGTTCATTTTTATTGCTTACATATTGCCACACTTGGTAAATATCATGATGCCTATGTGGATGAAGGAAATGAAGTTTTTTTTATAAAAATAAAGGGAAAAGCCACTTCATTTTGGCATTGAGGATATAGGGTGTTTCAAACCATAAGAGGACTTTATCTCATTGAAAGAAAACTTCCATCTGTAATTATGGGTTGTTGCTTGTGGAAGTCACCATGGAGTTGTGAAGGATATTTTTTTGTAGGATTTGCAAAAACATGGGCATTGTTGTTCAAGTGCCACCATGAGATTTCTAGCAATGGTCTTGTTAAAGATGGTAACTATGATAGAGATCTTTATATTTGGAAATTGTTACCCTCAACTAGAAAGGACACTTATGTTTAAATTGTAATATCAAATATAATGACATGTGTCATTCAACATGGATTGAGGCATGAAAACTGAAAGAGTTTTTATTATAATTGTAATAAAGAGTCCTTTTTTGGGAATTTGGAGAGACCTTCAGTTGGAATGTAAAGAGTCTCTTCTTAAGTTATTTATATCCCATCAAGGAATAAGCATTATACACTTGAATTTCTTTATCAATAAAATGATATTTTCATTGTGGCTGGGATTTTCCCTTCATTCTAGAAGCGTTTTTCCTAGGATATTTCTGGTGTCTTTGTTTCAATTTTCTCCCTTTCCTATTGTTGGTTATCTTAATTAATTTCTGGGATCTAGTTTTAGCATAGTATTAGAGCCAAGTTATTGGCTCTCTTGGTATATATTCCTTGATGGAAGTAAATTTCATAAGGGTATATGTTTTATCTAGCATATTTATTTAGATGCAATCTATGCCTCTATTGAGTGTTTTCCTATTTTCATTAAAGTATCGTGGACTCCTTGTATTCCCCTACTCTTTTCGTATGATGGAGGTCTCTTCATTGTATATGCTCTGGTTATCATTTTTTTGTTAGTATTCCTATCTATAGTCTATTGAGTTTCTAAGTGTGTCAATCCTTACAATTCATGGGATTGAGAAATCCATGGCTTCTGAAGGCTATAGAAATTTTAGGGTTGTTCATAGTTTTCTATTCATTCTCTTTCCACCTTATTCATTTTCATGAGATCCTACATACTCATAATTTCATTCTAGTGATTACCGTGTTGTGTTTCTTGTTTACATCGAGCATCACATTTTTTAAAAATTTGATTAAAGTTCAATAGGGATCAAACTTCGTAGGTTATGTTTAGATGTATATGATTTTTCTTTCATTCTTCTCTACCTATTTATTGGCTCGTCAGGTTGTTTATTCTTTGTTTACATCCTACTTGTACAATGGCCAAAGTCATCACTATGTGATAGTTACATAATGAATTATCTAGGTTAGAGACTTTTCTTTTGTACATGTCAGAGATCAATAGAAATTGACATCAAAATAATTGTGCATATATGTGGCACCCATGTTTATGTTTAATTTTTATGTCTTGATAACGTTCATGCATCTACTGATATCCTGTGTAATGGCATGACATTCATTTTCCTTATTCATCGATGAAGAAATGTTCCTCTTAGTGTGTCTATTTTAGTATCCATTTCATTAAAGAAGGCTTTTATGTGGAGCTCCAAGCTTTTCTTTTGTTTTGGTCACTGTGCATATGATGATCATCAATTTTATGTCTTGGAAAAGCCATAAAAAAGAACTTTCAGTCTGGATTCCACCACCACCACAGGTCAATTATGTATGATGTGTTTTGGACACTGAGAAATGGTTTCTACTTTCATCATCAATATTTGTTCACATAAGTCTTGTTGTGTAGAGTATTTTAATAATTTCTACATACTTAGATTTTGATGGGTATTTATCTTGAATTTTTGGAAATAATATATGAAATGGTATTTAGAAATTTGTGAGGTAAGTGAAGTTGTAGGAACATTTTGGCATACTAATCTAATATGATTATATGAAAATTTTGGAGGTTGAAAAGCATAGCATCTTGGTCATGGGCATGGTGCTCATAGTAGGATTGGTAATATACTAGATTGAGGGAGAAGTGTCTCATAGGAGATACTTACCATTCTTTTCAATGATCATTATGAAGTTCTCAACCTCTCATTTGGACTTCTTTTGTTCTTGTATTGACCTCTTCATGAGATGTAGATGGAGCACATTATTATTATTTATTTATTTTATATTTAGCAAAGGTTCAAAACTATTTTGATGAACTAATGGAGCTTGGGAATTGACTTTGAAAATTGATTTTCATATCATGGACATCTACAGTGTCGATTTGGTGGATTCTTATTATCCTATGAGAGTAGAATGTCTATGCTAGATTTGACAGAAATTTTTGTCAACAAGGAATCATATGGAATCAAAAGATAAGTTTTCTTTTTAATGCATAGTTTAATGCTTCCTTCAAACACATGGTAGCTAATACAATTAATAAAGGGCATCTTTAATCAATTTTACCCCTTTTCAACAAGGTGGGCATTAAAGGGAGCACTTCTTGACTTATGTCCAATCATGGTATGGCTCCCCATCTCATGCACCAAGAAATGGAAGTGGGTGGAGACTTCTAGTCTACTCCAAATTTATGTTAATATGGTTTTTTGGTGTTTTTTAAAAACCAACTTAACTCTCTCCTTCCCTAAAATGATGGCGCCCAATCTGGTACCCTCTGACTTTTGTCAGAGCATGGCATTCTTTTCATGTCTATGGTGTGCCCAAGGAGAATGTGAGAGGACTGGTTTCCCACTTGGCCCTTGTGTCCAAGTTTATTAAAATATATATTTGTTAAAATTATTTTCTTTTGTGATTGTTCTATTTTATATTGTTTTTTTCTCTATTTTAATATAGTGACTCAACTTGGTGGGGTCCTCGAGTTTCATTTGTGACTCCTTTTGAAATATTATTATATGAATGATTGGTGTGAAAGTCTACTATGGTATAGATGTTATATTTTCCCTTATATAATATTTAGTGTACTAGTCCTTAGTATCTTATGCAGATTATTTTAATGCTCTGTATTCTTTTGAAAGGCTTATTTTGTTACCACATACATTTTCTAGAGGAGATTTGAGCATCTACAACTTATGTTTATTTTCTTCACACAATATGTTTCTTTGTTCTTTATTGATTTCCTACCTCTGAGCCCATACTATAAAGGTTATCACTATGCTAATTTGGAGGTACTCTTCATACTTGTATAATCTAGGTTGATGATTTTCATTTAACATCTAAACATTAACTCAATGCAATGATTATACATTTCATCATAAGGTTTTATATGAAACTATCAGAATTGTTCCTATCTATGCATTATGAAGTTTAGAAAACCATATGCTCAAGGATAATGACTAACATTATGATTTCTTGCATATTTGAATTTGAATGTACATCCACAACTATTTTGCAATAGATCTAAAATGATAATAACATTCGATGAAGATAATCCTTTCTATCAATACTATCTCTTGGGGGAATGAATTTGAATATCATGCATATCTATTAAACGATGGAGTTGAATAGTAAGATAATACCTAAGAGGTAATCTCCCAATTATTAAAACCCTTCTATGATATCCTCATGATGCACAAAGGTGGTGGGAACAAAGTATCACAGATATACACAAGGGATACCTTCCACAATACATAGATGCTCTTAACCCTTCCATACGACATTTGAAATAAAACAATGACACTACTCTTAACACATCTATCTATTAAATCCAAAACAAATGAATATGATTATGAGTCATATGAATGCCATAGGAAGAGTGAACATCATCACAACTGATTTTTAAATACATAAGAAAAATTGAAGAAAAAACTACAAAACTCAAATGCAAGAATATTACTCAATCTTTTTCTCTTTTATTAATCAATTTGGTTCAAGGCTCCATCGAGAAAGAACCAGTAAGAAAACATGACATCTTTGCCAAATACATCAAAATTTAAATACATTTTTACACAATGTTCAATTCAATTGATTTCTCTTCTAGGTCTTTCACAAGAGGTCTTTTCCAATATCTCCAATGCACCAAGGTAACCATGGGAAAGACAAGAACTGACCCATAGGTAAAACCAACATATATGATGAACAATTCAAGCATGCATTTCCAACTCAGTTTTGCACAATAGGTTCAACATTGAACCAAAATAGGGGGGAGGTGAATTTTCTCAATCAAAGACGTCAATCACCATACCATAACATAGCCCTTTCGGGGCTAAAATTCAAGAACTTCCATTCTTCTACAAATGCCCTTTCAAGGCCAATACAACAAGGATTTCCATTCCTTCCCTTCTACAAGAATTCAAATTTTTATACAAGGTATGTGATGACAAGTAGGGGCCCATACACCATACCCTCTTTCTCTCTTCTCACCATGAGAGGAGACTCTACACTATTGAGGTCCAACTAAGGCCATTCCCCTCATACTTGGCCACTTCTTCCCTATCCAAGGGTGAGTAATGCTAAAACAATCCCCATGAAATCCCCTCAAAATTTCAAAGCAAAGCATAAGAATGGCATTCAAGAACAAGTTAAGATCCCTCCTAACACCCCCAACACATATACAAGCAATACAAAGACCATCACAATGCCTTATGCATGAATCAAGCATGAACAATAAGAAGAATCATGATCAAAAGAGTGAAGAACCCTACCTTCACAAAAAGTTATGATAAAATGACAAGTTGAGAAGAGCTTTTCCTTCCTTTTCTTCAATCTTCCAACTTCTCTCTAAAAACTAGAGATTGGGTAACAACCAAAACTTCTCAAAGATGCCTCTAAATATCATCCTAACTCAACTAGACATTAGGTAAACCACAAGGTGGAGTCAAGGTTACCAACTCAAGAAGGAAGCGATCAATTTTCGCACTAAAGTAAAAATGGACTTTTTGAGTGACCATAAAAGTCAACCAAAGGGGCTAAGGGGGTGGAAAATGTCCCCAACCTATACCCATACACCTTAGGTACTTAGATCTAATGATTTTAGGCTTTTAGGATTAATTAGAGACCAATCAAAAGCTAAGAATAATTTAGGATTTACTAACAACCCTCAAAAAATGGAGACAACTCACTAATCCTAATAGAGGTAACTAATCTCAATACTAACTGATTAATGAAAAGTTAACTAACTAGATCCAGCTTAAATCTTTAGGTTACTCAGTTCCCTCTAACTATCATGTTGAAATGCATACACAATTCACAAGTGTCAACGACACTATAAAAACACTATTACAAAGCATTAACATTTACTGATTAAAAAATGATACGTTCACCCAATCCATGACACAATTAAAAATATGAACAATAAAGTTTGCATCTTTCATTAGATTTAACCCTGGTTTCCACAATTGATACATAGGGTTCAGTTTTGTTTCTCCATTAAATTTTTTTCGGCTAAAATATCCTGCACACCCATTGCACACATTAGTAGCTCAAGAAAATCACATGTATATATATTAAAAACCTATCTAGATAGTTACATAAATTAGAACATGAATGTTTCATAAAATCAACTATTTAATTCATTTCTACCCACATTTAATCATCTAAGTCACATAATCCATATAACATAACTTATTTGTTAATTCAGATTGAGAATACCAGAATAATCGCTATTAGGCATGCATACACCTAATCATCATAACAAAACCAATTAAAAAATACTGAACTATCTGAAGCATAAAACTTAATCATCAAAGTATCAAATCAACACCGTTATCTTCAGGTGAAAATGCTTCATATCATCATTAGTGAAATTTTAATGTATTAACAGTCAAGATAATGTAGTAGTCCTTGAATCGCTAAGTATTAAAACATGGATATATCAACTACTCTAAGTTTCATTAGGACATTCACAATATAAGCATTACTTCAAATCCATTTCAATCTCCTATAAAAATTTTGATAGAGAATTCATATTTTATAATTACATACGAGGAGGGTCCTTACAGTAACTACATTGTGGTTCTAGTCTAGTTGAAATCCTTTCCCATTACTATGATACATATTTTCCCAGTGTTCTTTTATTGTGAATAGCAATATTGTATTTATTTTGAAGCATTGTTATATTACATAGCCATCTTTTTGTGTATTTTCTAAGTTTTGATATACAAATGATGTATTGGTTTCAATGAAATTAATACAAGAGCTTCATTTCTTTTAGTTTCATTCTGATTCTCATCTCTTGCTTTTGTTATCTACAATGTTGCATGTTTAAGAACTAAGAGCTTGAACTCAATTGCAATCCCTTAAGGTCGTATGTTAGAATAAATTTGTTGTTGGAACAAAGATCCAAGTAAATCTTTGTTTACATTAATAGGGTTACAGGTTATACCAGGAGGATATTACAATAAGTATGAGACTTTTATGAAGATTGATGTCTATTTGCAAGTCAAATAGATAGATCAGATGTTTTAATATATGAGTATATTATGATGCCCAATGGATAAGGGACTGGTTAGATTAGAGGTTACATGTTCTTTGTTGTTGTATACTCGGGTTATGCTAAGATCAAAATCTTTAATTGAATATCAATTTCCCATTTTATGTTTTGAAGAACTAGAAGTGTCAGGCATGGCTTATTTTCTATTACTTTTTGGTATTAATTGGCTATTGCATTTGAGAAGTTGGTCAGCAAATTATAGAAGAACATCAACCATTTCTGCTATAGGGGATAGTCTTGCATAGAAGAATATCAAGTTAATAAGATAAATCCCTTAGGTTTTCCCACCTTGGCTTAGCAGAGCCTAAAGTGAAGTGAGTCCTGATGACTCTATCAATGTTGGCCCAAAAATAAGATTTAGCCTTGCTAAATATAGGATTTAACTCATCCTTAGGCTTGTCCATGTCTTTGTTTCCTAGTATCAAGTTTAAATTCACCTGATATGTTCATTACAAGAAAGAACTCTAACAAAATGGTGACTCTGTTGGGGATAGACAAAATGAAATTAATACAACAATAAGGAATTGTAAGTTGTTTCTCATCTCCATGCTAGATTTGTGTCTCTCAGTTGTGCCTTATTCTTGACAACAATATCTTTGAAGATTAGTAAAAGATAAGTGAACACAAAGTGTTGTTGTGCATTTAAGGGTCAAGAATAAGTTTTCTTTCACTTTTTTAAGGGTGTGAAATTCCAAGGTTGTGTAAGTTTTCAAATACTTGTTGTAAATCCTGGACCAGCTTTTTGTTTTGTGCAAGTTGGGAAAATCTTTTCTCACTCAGTGAGTGGCAACTTGAAGTTATATCTCTGCACCAGTGCAGTTGTGAAGTTGAGGGTATTGTGAAGGTTGCAATAGTTGGAATGCAAATTTGAAGAAGTCATCTTAGGCCCTTGGAAATAGTTGTGAAGAGGGTGATGTTACGCAAGAGTTACTAAATCAAGACAACATTTGAATCTATTGTTGTTCATAGCATTGAAGAGGTTTCCAACCATCACATTTAAGGTATTTTCCTCTTTCTTGAGATTTTTTTAAGGAAAATAAGTTATATGAAAGGTTTCTCCATCAAGTGATATTTCAACACTAAGTAGGAGAAGTGTTTAATGCACCTTGACATATTCTATGAAAGATAGTTTTAGAAAATGTATTTACATCTTGGAATATGTTAGAGATTAAGTTGGTAGATGAGTTTTCAGATCTACTACAAATTATAAATTATGAAAGTCATTTTGGTGAGTTGTAAGTTTGTAAAACATGGAAGATTTCCTTTTACCTAGTTATTTTGGTGAGTTGTAAATTTGCAAAACATAGTAGATTTCCTTTTACCTAGTATGCAGTCCATTGACCAAAATCATAGATCTTTTTCTACCAAAAGATACATGCCATTATGTTTCAATGGTATCTATGGTTTCCCAAATTTCATTCCTAATGATATTAGAAATTTTTTGCCTAATTTTAATGGGAACCATACTATTTCAGCTAGTCATCATATTCAGATATTTAGTGATTTGATGGATGACTATGAGATTGCTCATGAGGATCTACACATGAAATTATTTGTTCAAACTTTACAAGGTGATGCTAGAGATGGGTTTTCCTTTTTACTAGCATGTTCTATTTCATCTTGGAGTGAGTTGCATTCAGCCTTTATGGAGAAATTTGGAGAAAGGGTAAGCATATCTGATTCATATAGTAAATTCTTAAGGATTTGCATTGAGAATGGTGAACTTGTTCCTCAATTTAATATCAGATTTGCAAGAATCTTGAATGAGATCCCTGAGAAATGTAGACCGGATGATCAAGTGAGTCTAATAGTTTATCTTGATGCATTTGATAAGAAAATGAGCTATCTACTAAGGGATAAAGAACCTCAAATTTTATATCAGGTGTTTATGATTGCTATGGATATTTAGAATAATTTGAAGTATGGACTTACTAGAAGTTTAAGGGTGCTTGCCTACATGATGAAGTAAAAAATAAAGAGCAGTATCATGTTTAGTATTCAAATACAAATCAATGTATATGTTCCCCTATTTTTGTAGATAATCTTATTGAAAATTCAGAATAAAAAACATGTGATGTTGAAGTTGAAGTCTCTTTGTTTCGAAGGAGAGATGATCTTGTTCTTGCCAAATAGAGTACATATTTTTGTAGTACTTCAACAGTAGATGTTAAGGTTGATTCACTTGATAAGTTATATGTAGAATTTTTAATTTTAGTTATTGCTTCTCTAATTGATGGTTTTCTTTGTGTTGAGAATGTAACTAATCATGAAGTTGCAAGGCATTCATGTTAGTTTTATGTGGATGAAGAAGCTAAAAGTTGTGTTTCAAGTGATGTGAACAATGTTGCTAATCTGGTATATAATCAAGAGGCATCATATGAAGCAGATGATGAGAGTGGTTACTCGAATCAAAGTGAGGAAAATGATATTACATGTTCATCTTCATACGAGTATAATGCTGATTGGGAAGAAGAGAGCAATAAGGAAAGTGAGTGTCCTTATCCAAGTAGAAGTATAATTTCTTCTTCTAAATCTAAAAATGAAAGTTAAATTCCATCTTTGAGTTGTATAAACCAGCATGTAGTTGAAATTTTTGAAGAGGAATTATTTACACAATGTGAGGACAAAGAGATTATTTACAAAGATCAATTACCTAGTTGTGTAGATGAGTGCTATGGGGTTTTGTTTAACTATAATCATCAGCATATAAGTAATTCTATAGTTACTGCAACATCACCTAGTGATAAAACAAGAGATAATTGGTGGGCAAGTCATTTGAATAATATTAATGAAGACAATGTGATTAATATTGATTTATATTCTGCATGCTTAGTTGATGAAGTGGATGTTATGTCTTCAAGTAATGATGATGATGATTCTAATTTCTTCTCTTCATATGCTGAAAGTTCTCATGTCAATGATGTTGGAAATGGTTTTGAGGTTTATACTAATGCTTTATATGATGGAGATTTTGATGATGATCAGCCCATATTTTTGTCAAAATGTTCAAATAGGACCCTTGCATGGAGTTATCAATCCATTTTTTGAAGAGGACATGGAGGTTTGAGATTTAGTTGAGAATGAGTTTAATGGTGACACAGTGTCATACTATTGTAACAAATCAGATTTTTATTCTTCCATATGTGATAGTGAATATACTAATCAATATTTCAATTGTGATTATGATGGTGAGGTGTTAGATGAAATGGTTATTGAAAATTTGCCTGCACCTTGCAAGGATTTTTATGATGAATATTTAATATGACCGATCCATTTGTTGATTGTGAAGAATCAATGGAGAGCCCTGGATTTGTTTTAGTCATTGATAAGGATAATATGGGTGAGTACAAATCTAAATACTCATTTGAATGTCAACCGTCTATACATAGAGATACACAATTTCAAGGTGTGTCTGATCTTTTTCCCAAATTTAATAGCATGCATAATTCATCTGTTGAAGATAGTTATCAGTTTGATCCTGGTATATTTGAGCATGCTGAACCTTGTATTCATAGTGGGCATTATGTTGAGGATGTCCCTAGTATGCACTATGAAAGTTAGGAAAGTTATTTTGTTTTGCTAGCTAAGCTAATTGAGAATTTCTATGTGTTTGGTGAAACTGATGGAAAAGTTTTTTCTAGCCTGCCTTAGAGAGATGTAAATGAGAATCAGGTATGTGATAGAGGTAGGAAGCTTTGAGAAGTTCAATGGCCTAGGGTCACCATCTTGTATAGTTAGAATAGTTTCCTTGTTTTTAGTAGTTGTTCGAAGAAATTTTTGAGTGGTCTTCTTCTTCTAGAGATTTGATTTCTTGCCATGCTCGCAAGGGGCATGCATCCCTAGACAGGGCCACTATTAGTACTCAAAATTGCATTCCCATTTTGAGCCCTATAAATGCATTTTATTGCTTGTGTATTCAGCTATTGTTTTAAGGTCTAAAAGGTGTTTTATGTTTCTAACACCTTACATTTAGCCTGCCCATGTGTTCTATAATGATAAACTGACATTCTGAGCCATTCCACGAAGTTTCAATTTTTTGGATATTTTTCATTACAATGTAACTACTTTGTGGTTCTAGTCTAGTTGAAATCCTTTCCCATTACTGTGATACCATATTTTCTCAGTGTTCTTTTTTAGTGAATGTTAGAGTAATTATTTTGTTTCACTTATTAATTAGATCATCTTGATTTAGTTAATTAAGAGGTTTATTACTCTAGTTCTTAAGCTTTCTTTTAGGTGCATATAATTAATATTTTATATTAATTATAATGTACAAACCTAGTCAGGGTTTCATGATTCCTTTTATAAGGATTCACCTCTTTGTATTTTTTTCATTCACTTGTTGGATCATAATAGAGATTGCTCTTTGCATGTTCATAAGATGTCCTGGCCTTTTGGCCTCCATGATTTTTTCTTGCTTCTGTTCTTTTCTTTTTCCATGTGATAGGGTTATGCATGCAAGTGTTCTTGGGAGATTAGTTTTTCACCTAATTAACATGGTATCAGAGCCATCTTACTGCTCGTTGTTCGTGTTTTGTTGAAGTGTTTTAGAAGTAGGATTTTTTCAAGGGTTTCAAAAGTTTTTTATGTGGATTTAGGGGGGAACTTTGTTTCTAGTCACTTTGGGCTCAAACGAACATCACCGTTGCATTTAGAGCACCCAAAAACCCCAAAATCCATATAAAACTTGTCCATTTTGGACAATGCTGATCTGGGAGGCATTTTTTTGCCTGACTGGACCATATGGCCCCCTGCACGCGTTATGAGGCAGAAATTTCACAAAAATCAAGAAAAATAAATATAAAAAGTGGCCTTCCTTTGCTGCAGCAGTTTAAGAAAATTGCCAGCGGTCATTGAGACCACTAGCGGTTGGAGGTAACTACCTATAGAAAACTGCTGACAATCTTGCTAACCATAGTGGTTCCTAGTGACCTCCGATGGCGCCTCTCGACTGCCCTCCACCGTGGCTCTGCCACTACGACACACCACCTATGGGTTTCACCCACCCTCTACCCTTCTGCCGCTCCTCTGGCGGTGCGGGGATGGCGCAACGGTTTTTTTTTTTTTTTAAATTTTTTTATTAAAAAAAATAATTTTTTCTTGCATTTTCAGAGGCCCTGTCAGTTTTTCTTCCATAACTTGAGCATACAGATGTATTTTTTCGATCCAAAAAATGTGCTAGAAAGCTGGTTCCAAGACAAATATTTTGGTATAATATTTTTTTGGGTTTTGATGTAGTTTGGTGGCCTATTTTGGTAATCAAAGCTGGATGTTCTGTTTTGCACTTTAGGAGGCTTATCTTGCTCATCTAGACTCATTTTTGGGCTTGCCAGATATTGTTGGAAAGCTGGTTTTGTGAGTTATTTAGTTGCAAAGGTCTTTTATCCAGATTTTGCTCCAAGTTCTTTCTCCTCTGAGTTTTTCACTTTCGCACTCTGGCAGTTTACTTGGATTCTATAGGTCCTAGGATCTCTTCTTCTATTCTTTTGGCTCACTCTTCTTTCTAACTTCTGAGCATTTTATGCTTATCTTCTATGGCATTCTTTTTTTTGTAAATGCACTAAAATAAAGTGCCTACTTTTGCATATCTGGGATCTTGTACACCTTGTGTTTGTTTGTACTCACACTCAGTTATAAAGTGTCATGGGGGGTCATGATGTTTTTCCATTTTGTGCTCATCCACCTTTGTCAAGTGAATGTTTCTTCCATGACATTAATGCATGCTGTGTGTTAGTGATACTGCCATTTATCCTATGCTTGTACTTCTATTGCACTATTGGTGTTCCTAATTCTTCTTCTTGCAGACGTTTTTGGCATTGTATTTTAGTGTTCCTGTCACCCCTCTCCCTATTCAAGATTATGGGGGGGTTCACTTGTTGGCTCTATTGCTTCCTTGGTTTGGTTGAGTGATCGACGTATTCAATTTTTGTTCCTATGTACTAGGTAGATGTAGTGGCTAGGCACCTATGCATTTCGGTGAGATGGTTCATCTACTATATAGACACTCATTCATTCCTACTTTTGGAGGTCACCTCTTCAATTGATCAGCTCTTTAGACTTTGTCTTCTCTACCTGGTCATGCACTATTTTAGTGGGGGTTCCAGCAGTTTCTTCTGACAGTGTTTGCAACTTTATGCTTCAGAGATGCTTCATGCTCTTTCTTGTTCCTTTCTTTGGGACTTTCCCTAGATTGGAGGCTTTGTTTCCTTGTATTGGGTACTTGATTAGGCCTTGTTGTCGGGACCCATCTTTTCTGCTTTCATAGCTTTGCTAGGTTAGCTTCCTCCCGAGCTTCACTTAAGGGTGTTAGAGTAATTATTTTGTTTCACTTATTAATTAGATCATCTTGATTTAGTTAATTAAGTGGTTTATTACTCTAGTTCTTAAGCTTGCTTTTAGGTGCATATAATTAATATTTTATATTAATTATAATGCGCAAACCTAGTTAGTTGTTTTGTGATTCCTTTTATAAGGATTCACCTCTTTGTATTTTTTTCATTCATGTATTGGATCATAATAGAGATTTCTCTTTGCATGTTCATAAGATGTCTCTGGCCTTTTGGCCTCCATGATTTTTGCTTGCTTTTGTTCTTTGCTTTTTCCATGTGACAGGGTTATGCATGCAAGTGTTTTTGGGAGATTAGTTTTTCACCTAATCTAATAGTGAACATTGGTATTGTATTTCTTTTGAAGCATTGTTATATTACACAGTCATCTTTTTGTATATTTGATAAGTTTGGATAGATGATGTATTGGTTTCAATGAAATTAATACAAGAGCTTCATTTCTTTTAGTTTCATTTTGATTCTCATCTCCTACTTTTGTTATCTACAATGTTGTGTGTTTAAGAACTAAGAGCTTGAACTCAATTGAAATCTCATAGGGTTGTATGTCAGAATAAATTTTCTATTGGAACAAAGATCCAAGTAAATGCTTGTTTAAATTGACAGGGTTGTAGGTTATACCAAGAGGATATTACAATAAGTATGAGAGTTTTTATGAAGTTGATGTCTATTTTCAATTCAAATAGATAGATTAGATGTCTGAATATATGAGTATACTAAGATGTCCATCTATATGTGAAGGTTTAGTTGATGCCCAATGGATAAGGGATTGGTTAGCTTGGAGGTTACATGTTCTCTATTGTTGTATACCCGGGTTATGTTGAGATCAAAATCTTTAATTGAATATCAATTTCCCATTTTATGTTTTGAAGAACTAGAAGTGTCGGTCATGGCTTATTTGTTGTTACTTTTTGGTTGTAATTGGCTATTGCAGTTGAGAAGTTTGTCAACAAATTATAGAAGAATATTGACCATTTCTGCTATAGGGGATAATCTTACATACAAGAATATCAAGTTAATAAGATAAATCCCTTAGGTTTTCTTGCCTTGGCTTAGTAGAGCCTAAAGTGAAGTGAGTCCTGATGACTCTATTAATGTTGGCCTAGAACTATGATTTAGCCTTGTTGAATATAAGATTTAGCTCATCCTTAGGCTTGCCTTTTTCTTTGTTTCCTAGTATTAGGTTTAAATTCACCTGATATGTTCCTTTCAAGAAAGAACTCTAAAACCATTATTGTACCCTCAGCTGAAAATGAAACATGTTTAAATTGTAATATTAATGTAATGACATGTGTCATTCAACATGCAATGAGGCATGGAAATTCAAAGAGTTGTTATTATAATTGTAATAAAGAGTCTCATTTTGGGAATTTGGAGAGACCTTCAGTTGGAATGTGAAGAGTCTCTCCTTAAGTTATTTATATCTCATCAAGTGATAGGCATTGTATGCTTGAATTCTATTATCAATAAAATGATATTTTCATTATGGTTAGGTTTTTCACTTCATTCTAGAAGGGTTTTTCCCAAGATATTTTTGGTGTGTTTGTTTCAGTCTTATCTCTTTCTTATTACTGGTTATCTTCATTGATTTTTGGGCTCTAGTTTTAACAAGTATTTGGGACCTTAGATTTTCTTGATAAGGTAGACATTATTTGGCATATATTTTTATTAACATGAAGCTTTATATATTTAAATAAGAATATTTCTTAATTTTAAAATGGGTAGTAGCTTATTTATATCTAGTGCTTTCATTAAAAATCTAGAGCACTTCTCTTGTAGAGTTTCTTGAAAAGGTTTTTTGATGATACATCTTTGCTTTTGTAAAAAAGTAAAGCCATAACTATTAGTTATTTCACTTTTTTCATTTAGAAATTAACTTTTGTAGGAGATTTGAAATTGTGACTTCTTGTTTGGAAAAAACCTCTGAGATTTATTTTATGTATTTGCTTGAAAGAGATGATACATCCTTTCCTTTTGTTACTTTGTACAACATGCTCCAGATCCCATAGAAGCACAACTTACATCGAATTTCATCATCCAAACATCATTAGAACTACTTGAGCTTGTTTCATAGTCCATGAGAATAATCTTTCCTTCTAGAGAATTATTAGAATCTATAACTAAAACATTTTTTCATTATTAAGAAAATCCATAAAAGCATCCTCAGGAACCCTTTCTCCTTCAACCATGACTGGTAGTTGATTTGGAATGACAACCTCTTCTAGATCTTTAGTAGCATCAACATATCTTTCAGTGTTGAAAGTAGGGAGAAACTTCCAGAGCTTTTCTAGTCCTTTGCAAATTCTGATACTTCATCTACATGTAGGTAATAATTACCCATTCCATCTAATTCAAAAAGAATCTGAGTGTGTGGGTCATTAGATTTGCCAACCACTTACTTTGTTTCTCTCTGAGGATGCAACTTTTACATGACTCTTTTAACAAGTATTCTAGCTTCAATCATATCCATATTGAGTTCACCACCTATGTTCTAACAAAAATTATGAGCAAGTGACATACCATAATAAATAGGTACATCTACAACCAAAACAGTCATCTTGCTCTTCTTTTCTAGGAAGGACACAAAGCCAAATTGAGCATCTTGGTTTTGTCCTTTTGGTGGTACTTGCTTATTTTCCAAAGAGTAGCAATTACCAAAGGATTTTTTGAAAGTTAATCCTAAAGCATCAGTAACCTTAGTTGGCATGACATTGTTAGAGGCACCAAAATCTATGATGCAATTGCCTAACTTGAAAGCACTAATCAGTAGGGAAAGATATAAAGGCTCAATCTTCCCTAGAACTGAGTATGGAATAATAACTAGGTTATTGGGCATGTTTTTTGATTCAAGGGTAATAAAATGAGGTTCAACAAGTTGTGATTCTTTGATAAATTTGGTTTTTTGTCTTCTTGGCATGATCTATAATATCAAAACTTGGAAAGAACTAGCTAAGAAAGAATTGAAACTTTTAGCCTAGGGTTTAACATTAGCATTAGGTGTTAGAGTGGAGTTTTCATTACACCCAAAGACCTATCTATCAATGCTCGATACAACCACTCAACTTATAGTACATAGGAGGCGATTAAGCCCTTGTCATGAATCTCAAGGGGAGTGCTAAATTTTTTTCCAACAATTGCCCCCTTAGTATTACCCAAGAGTTTGAGGATTCAAGCTCGTGACCAAGCTCTAATACCACTTGATAGAGTGGGGTTGTCATTGCACCAAAAGATTGATTTTTCAATGCTCGATGCAACCACTCAACTTATAGTACACTGGAGGCAGTTAAGCACTTGTCATGAATCCCGAGGGGAGCACTAAACAAATTTCCAACATTACACACATTGGTCTTTATAATACTAGATGAAGGAGTAAGAAGATTAGGACTTGATTTATAGTTGGTACAATACATTGGCTAGGTAGAGTTGTTCCCTTCTTTGCAATGGTAACATGCACTTGAGGAGCATCCATTTTATTTGTAGCTTAATTTTCTTGTTGAGCCATCCTTTTTTATGAATGTGTCATGATCGCACAGGCTTGTACAAAATCAATCTCATGGTCTTCATGATCATATTGGATGTACCCAAGAGTAGAGTCTCCAGCTTCTTGATTTTCTTCATGATATAGTGTAGTGTTATTTTTGGGAGTATAGTCTTCTTGATTTTCATTAGTAATATCAGCTTCATAGTAGGCACTGGCTGAGTTACTAGGTGGCACTTTAGGTACAAACCTCTTCGAAGGAGGAAGATTGTTTTGGTTCTTAGATGTGTAGTTATTTCTAGATTTGGGATATGATTTTCTTGGAATATCCATGCATAGAGAAACAAATGACCCTTGAGATATTTTCTTTTTGAGAGCAAGGAGTTCATTTGCCAATTTTTGAACCATTGGATCAATTGAATTTGATGAAGAAGATTTGATATAGGAATTGTTTTGAAATTGGTTGGAATCCTTATGAATCTTTCCCTCAAGAATTAAATCATCGTTAGTTTCTATTTCCAGAGTTTGTGCAAGAGTTAAAGTAGCAAGAGCAGCCCTTCTCAGCAAGAAACTAACTTTTGGAAGTTGATATTTAATGAAGAAAAACTCCAAATGTGTAGCAGTAGGTTGAGAAGCCATAGGAATTTGGTTAGCTAGTTTATTGAATTTAGTAATGAACTACTCATGCATCCCATCATTTGCCTCCTTCATCTGTATGAGTTGTGCTAGCTAAACATGCTCATCTTTTGCAAGCTTGAATTGATCAAGGAACTTGGTTTTCAAAGAGGCCCAATACATGATAGAATTGGGTTCCAAGTTATAGAACCAATCAGCTACTATACCTTGTAAGATCTCAATATAAAACCTTATGGATATTTCTTCATTTTCCACAACAAAAACTCCTACAATAATGTAGAAAGCCTTAATGTGTAGTGCATGTAATGATGCTAGAAGATTTAGTGAAAAAAAAGCTTCTCCCCATGGTTCAATAGCCAAATTAGTATTAGGAACATAAGTACAAATGGTATGAGTAACACAAATCAGCTATGCAACATAAAGAAGGGGTTTGAGGAAAATGTGGGAATCTTTACTGGGTATAGCAATCTTCTTTTTGGAAGGTGGGTAGCTTTTAGTTCAAGAAAGAGAAGGGATTTTAGTAAGTAAATCAAAATGAGCTTTTTGAGCCCAAAATGATCCAGTAGAACTTGAGAAATTGTCAACCTTCTTTCTCCTTGAATGTACAAGCTCAAAGCTTGCTAGTGTGATAGCTGATAGTGCCAATAAGAACAAGGACCTGAAACTTCAAACTAGAGAAAGATGCCTCTTAATGCATTCGTGTCCCTAGTGGGGTTGCAAAAAAACTATTGGGTGGATATTTTGCAACCAAAAAATTGAGTAAAATTGAGTCACAAAAAAGGTTGACCAGCCATAACATATAAGACTGAGTCTATCCTACCTCAAAAGGAAGGCTCCCCTTCTCACCGTTTCTTAGATCAACTCAAGATAAGAAAGAAATTGAGATATTTTGAAAGGGTATTACTAATATTTTTTCCTCTTAAATTTTAGAAAATAATCCACTTACTTGCATAGCAATTGATGTGCAAGATGGAATCTCTAACTACACTTCTATCAAAGGCTAGTTGAAAGCATACTAGTTCGACTCTAAGACTAATCTTAATCTATGCTATTAGAATAACCTACACTATTGGGGCTCAAAGACTTATAGAAGTAAAGAATTATAACTATTTTGTGAATTAAGAAGGTGACACAAGCCATAGTCAAAGCTCCTAGTCTATGTATCACCACAATTGTTCCCAGTCAAAGCTTCAGCTCTAATCATTTCCTAATTGTTTATGCTCAATTAGTAAAGATACTAAAAACACATGAATCAAAGATAAAAAATGAAAATCATTGTCAAAAGATTCCAAACTTACATTACTCACAATTTCACTCAATCAAAGTTCAACTCCAATTGTTTCTTTGTATTGATTTTTCTTTCAAAATAGTACTACATAATCAAAATTATGCTTACACAATTTCTCTAGAGCTTTCTTGCATATAATAAAAGATGATTTCTAAAATGAGAGGGCACTCCTTTATATAGGTAAAGGAGTTTAGAAAAAGGAGGAAAAAGTGGGAGAAACTCAACAACTTTGACCTTTTCTAACTAAATGAGAGAAATTATGGGATTACATGTCATAAGGTCATGTAGATTTTACATGTAATTATGCAATAAATTCTCTCCAATCCAAAAACATGAAAAAGGAAAGAAAATAGAAAATAGAAAAGGTTGAAATAACCCTAAGGATTGTTCTTAAGTGCCTTGAACTTGATGATGGCATCACATACTGTAGGAAAATTTGAGACTTTCATTGTCTTTGATATAGCTTCTATTATGATTGTATTGACATATGCTAATTTTACAACTTCACAATTTTCTATGAGAAAATAATGTAAGTGTTTTGAATATGATTTGTACAAAGTGAACTTATTCATTGTTTGGAAACCAAATTCTTCAAAATTTAGATGAGTATTAACTCTAACTATATATTCTGAAGTCATCTCCTCCATTATGACCAAGTTATCATGTCCAGTGAGAGCTTGACATCCAGTTTGTTCCAAGTTGCACATGGTCCCAATTTCAATTTATTGATAGTCTTCTAAGGCTACCTACAAATTTGTTACAAGTTTCCCTAGATCTCTTCTTTGTAATCCATGAGTTTGTGGCATCTATAAAATATTTCACAAGATGCGACAACATCACATGCAACCATGTTGTCCAAATTAGAATTTGTGATTTCATCCCAATCACACAAAATTACCTTGAAGGTGTTAGTTTCTTAATTTTAAGATGCAATTAGATCATGCAAAATATCTTCAATACCTCCTCTGATATGCTCAAGAACTTTGACTGCATCTTAAATGTACTAAACTATTTTTAGAGACAACTTCTCCAAACCAAGTCTTTGTTGCTTCCATTACCCATTTCTCTTGAGGTGTCTGAGATGTAATGACTACATGTTGTGAAGACTATTGTTGAATGACCTCATTTAGAAAGAAACCTTCTCCTTGATTTGATTTTTCTTCTCCCATAACTCATGATTTCTCTTTGATATATTGGCAAGTGCATCTTGAGCATCTTGTAGACAATCCACCCATGATTGCTTACCAAGTTCAATTTTGGTGAACTTGTAATATGAACGGTTAAGTTCTTCAATTAGTTTTTCCACCAATGGTTCAACAACCTCTAAAAACTTAGTCTTTTCAATATCTACTACAATTCTTGAAACAATCTCATCTTTTAAATCTTTAGACATAGTTTGCTTGATAGGAAGATTATATGGGGGCAACATAACCTTTCTTCTCTTCATAGTGACTAGCCCAACCATGCAGGCAAACTAAAACCCTCATCTATTGAATCAAGAATAGTGGCAACCATTTCCATTGATCCTGATTGTATTTCCCTTGTGATTGAGCATGCTTCAGTTTGCATGACTATACTGAGAGGTACCAGATAAGGAGATTCTATCATGAATGCTTCAAAACTAGTCATCAAAGTATGGAGTTAGGAAACTTGACCTTCCACGAGTGTTGGGAAACCTTCAAAGACATTTACCAAATTCTCACCATACTCAGTTGTGAGAATAAGAGCTATGGAAGATATAAGAAGTGATAATGTGTTTACTTTCAAGGCAAGGATGGTAGGTGTTTACTATAGGACACTCTTTTGATTACCAATTGCTTATTAAATAAATACTAGAAATGTCCAAAAAATGCATCTTGGACTCTCCTATAGTGATATTTGTTATGCACCAAGGTGATTTGATCATAATATTCCCAAATAGGAATTTGAAGTTGATCTGCTTTAGTTGAAAGCCCTGAGAAAGATCCCATGGATGCAGCTATGTAGACCAAGTAGGAGTTCATGTATAATGGTGTTGAGGTTCCTACGTTGAGAAATTGTTCACAAAGTACAATACCAATAAGCTCTCCCCAAAATATAGGTTCTTCATTATCAAAGATTAGGAAAATGAATTTGTAAATCCATGGCTCAAATTCACTAGAATCTTGAGATCACATACCCTGCTAAGAAGAGTAATCAAGTACTTAGATCCATGCTTGAAGTTAGATCTGTGAATGGTTTTGGGCCATCTTGAAAAATTACTTCTTTTGACCTCCAACCAATATGCACTTATATAACTTTGATAATTTGACTTATTATTGTTCCATATTTATAGCGACACCTCTTTTTACAAATCCAGACACTCTGCACTTTGAGGAACTTTAAAGATTTGTTCAATAACCTTTGGGTCAAAGCTAATGAAAACCTTACCATCTACGTCCTTGATTGTTTTGGTCCTTGGAGTGAAAGATCATGCACATCCTTAGAGGAATTTTGGTTCCAAGGCAGCCATAGGGAAAGTAGACACCAAATAAATGTTACTTTTCTTAATGTGTCTCAATTCTTGATTTGAAGGAGCCTCAACCCTTCATAAGAAATCATTCATATCAACATGCCTGATCTACGTGTTAGAAACATTAGCTAGAGGAGACAAGAAGTGAGATGGAGATGCATGATCTAACTTTTTATCAAATTGGTACCTCATCTTTTGTTTGGATTTTTTAGATCGAGGCATATCTTGTCCTACAACATGAAAATTCCAAAATGTCAACACATCATCGAAGGATATTGATTTGATATAGATGTTGATTATTGACTGTCAAAAATGGATCAATGAAGGGATATATTCTTAGAGTATTGATTAGATACTCAAAGATCTTATGTAATGGCTTTGAAAGGAAATGATTAAGCATATGAAAAGGGTTGAAATGAGGTTCATGAGATGGAATGCATTTGGATAAAGGATTGGTTCTTACAGAAATGCTTTAAGAGGTGTTGGCTAAGCACATGGGAACATGTGCAAATGATAACTTTTGGCTTTTAAAGAGTGACCTTTAACCAAAATTAGGTCCTTTGGATGTATTTACATGTAAAGTTATTAACATATAATAGTTGTTTTTTATGCAAACATGCATTTAGGTTCAGAGGATGGAAATGCATATAAATGGGAATGGAGAAAGAGTTTACATGTAAATGCATATAGAGAATGAGATTACATGTTAATGCATATGGATAATGAAATGTAATGTGCTTGGCATGTGATGATGGATGTGAAGTGAAACGATGCACTTGTATAAAAAGGTGGAAAATGGAATGAAGGGAAATGATCTCTTGTTCTTGAGAAAGAATTGGCAACTTCTCCAAAACAAAATCATACCTTTGGTCTTTGACTCAAACATGACAAGAATAAAGTTGATCACTTATGCAAACTTGAATTTAGAATTTGGGGGAATTCTAAACACTCAAAAATAGAAATTCTCATCTTATTAAAGAAAAATTTCACTTTACATGACACATCTTGGGAAAATTGTACAAGGATGAATGTGAAGATGCAATGAAATAGGAAGGAATCAAAAGCTTCAACTTACTTGGTGATTAAAGAGCCAAATGTGGAGAATTAATAGGTTTAAAGAAAGATTCTCCAAATTCGAATTCACAAACAACTATACTGACATTTTCAACTTTGCAAGTGATGGACATTAATGAGCAATCAATAGGCTTTTTTGCATGGATATGCCAAAAACATGCTCTCCAATCTCCAAGATGCAACTTGCTTTTACAAAATACCAAGTAGAGGGATGTTTTTGACAAAAGAAGTGGTCTCTAGCTACCATTACATGAATCATTTTTGACAATGAATGGCCAAAACGTGTTGATTAGCAACAAATACAAGGCTAGAAACTCCAAAATGATTTCAACTTGGACAAAAATGTGATCAAAATGCCCCAAATCTTGGCATTTTAAACCAAAAATGCCCTCAAAAAATCACAAAATGCATTGTTTCTTGCATGGAGATCAATGCCTAATGCATGGGAATGCAAAGGAGGAAAAAATGACCCTAGTTGGAGAGATTCCAAGTAATATAATGGGAAGATCTAAAGTTTTCAAGCAAAAACTTGTTCTGAGGGGCAAGGACATGGACATTTTAGTCTTGGAGATGAAAATTGTGCTATGAACTTGTAGTAACATGTGTAGGTAAAGAAAATTGCACTCTTGGGAAGAGATTACACATTTTAAAATGCATAGGAATTGGTCTCTTATGCAAATCAATCTTGGGAAGAGATTACATGTTTTAAAATGGATAGGAATTGGTCTCTTATGCAAATCACACTCTTGGAGTGCATTTGCATGTTTTAAAATACGTGAAGTTAGATTCTAGATGCAAATCACATTCTAGAAGGGGCATTACATATTTTAAAACTTGTCAAATCCAAGCATATAGTGGAAATCACACTCTACAAGGGTCATTCCATATTTTAAGAACAATGCATTTTCATGTCTTTTGAGCCTTTAGATGCAAATCACATTCTAGGAGGCCCATGGCATGTTTTAAATTATATGTGTTTACATGCTTATGTATTTCAAAATGATTCTTTAGTGCAAAACCACATTCTCTAGAGGCAAACATGTAAATGGGTTGGGAAACATGTATATACACAACTTAAGTGATCAATTAAGCACATGTCTAATTAATTTTTGAGGAAATATCACTTAATTGGGTAAAAAATAACATTTAGACTATATAATTAACATATTATGTGCAAATATCATTTTAGAAAGTAATATTTAACTTAGAAGTTTTAAATAAAATAGTAACTAAAAGATAAATCAAACTATATAGTTAATAAAGTCAATTAAGTGAAAATTTTATAAAGCAAATTGACTGTCAAGTCTAATTCAACACAAAGATATACCAAACCGAATGGAAAACTAAAAGAAATGATTTGAGTGAAACCAAAAGATCAAAAGAAAACAAACACACTAAAAAATGAGAAAAAGGACAATGAAGGCTTCAAAAATCAAGCATAGGCTCAACAAATAGAAAAACTAAAAAGGACTTCGCGAAAGCCTTCAAGAAAAGGAATCATTATATCAACTAGGGTCAATTGGTTGATCAATGTCAACCAATTAAATAATGAACTAACTCAGAGAAAAATGAAGCTAAGTAGGAAAAATTTCATATTGTTACCTACATTTTGTGGTGAAAAAATGCAAGAGAAAAGTTGGCTCTATTTTGGGAATGTTGCTCATTTGTTCTTGGAAACAAAGAGTGACATAAAATCTAGTTCTCTAAGTTCCCATTGCATGCTTTAAAATACATATATTTACATGTTTACATATTTCAAAATGACCAGTGCAAAATCACATTCTCTAGAAACATGTAAATGCGTTGGAAAACATGTATATACACAACTTAAGTGATCAATTAAGCACATGTCTAATTGATTTTTGAAGAAGTTTCACTTAATTGGGTCAAAAATAACATTTACACTATATAATTAATATATTATGTGCAAATATAATTTCAAAAAGTAATATTTAACTTAGATGTTTTAAATAATACATAGAGTAACTCAAAAATAAATCAAACTATATAGTTAATAAAGTTAAGTGATAAAGTAACTTAAAACCATAACATAAAGTGAATTTATGTTATATTTTGCAAAAAGTGAATGTCAAAATGAAATTATAACATGATTTTTTAAATCATGCAATTGCCTATGGAGAGCCCACCTTATGGGCACTTATTTGGTCATATCTTTTGACTGCCAAGTCCAATTAAGCCCTAAGATATATTGAATTGAAGGGAAAACCGAAAGTAATGATTTGGGAAAAACCAAAAGAAAACAAGCACACTCTCAAAAACAAGAAAAAGGATGGTGAAGACTTAAAAAATCAAGCATAAGCTCAAAAAATAGAAAAACTAAAAGGATTTGATGTAACCCTTAAGTAAAAGGAATCATTATATCAATTTGGGTCAATTGGTTTATCAATGTTAGCCAATTAAATAATGAACTAACTCAGTGAAAAAATAAAACTAAGTTGAAAAAGTTTCAACTGTTACTACATTTTGTGGTGACAAAATGTAGGACAACAAGTTGCTTCTATAATGATTTTACCTTCAACATATTGATGCCCACCAATTTGTAATGGAATCTGAGATGCAGAATTTACAGGACTTTATGAAATGCTTCAAAACTATATGCAATCATAACCTGTAGTTGTTGTCTCTGTTAAAATAAGAAATATCATACTAACAAAGACATCAACCATATCTTCATTTTCATATGAATCATCACTTGTTTCCAAGGAAAAATACAAGGAAAACACTACATCCTACCTTTGGAAACTCATGGATGATGTTGATTTGTTCATATATGCATGCAGATTGAATTTGTAACCTCTTGGATTGCTTTCACATCTGATTGTTAAAAAATTGATCTTGGTATATTTTACCTCATGTCACTTCTTGATCTAAATATTGCATGGCATAGCTGAAAAATGATATAATATATTTCTTTTTCAAAAAACATTTCTCTTTGATGTTTATCTCTGCACCACATCATTTTTAACTCATTATTTATTCTTCTTCTATTCTTCTAGATCTTCTATTTTGCACTGATCATTGTACAATCTTGCTATTGCTATTTAATTGAAAGACTTAATATGGTCTCTAATGAATTTGAATAGTTGTACCATACTCCATTATTGATGATTTGAGAATCTATTATGTTTCAAACTTGAACATGATTACAATATTAGAAAAGTTGGTTTTTTGTGGATAACATTTCTCACTTTGAATGCTTAGCTGATAACTAGCATTCCTCACTTTGAACCCATGCTTTGATCAGTTATGCCATTTTTTGATTACACTAATTTTTACTAAATTTCATTCTTCCAACATTTATACTAGCAATTCCCTTTGTCTATTGATCTATTTTGAGTCTTAATGAATAAACATAATAATGTTTAATGGTGCACCTCATTCCTTTTGAAGATTGGTGTTGAGTATACTTGATTATATCTCAATTGCATTCTAATTCTTTGCCTCTCACTAGCAAGCTCAGTTTGAACCCTTGTGGAATACATATTTACATCCACCCACTAATTAGAGAAACCTATAACTACAAATGAAGCAAACTAGTTAGGAATAAATTCCTGCATTTTTTGTTTTGAAGTATGCTTGCATATGTGGGATATAAATGCAAGGTAGGACTGGTCATTGTTTAGATCCATTTGATCTAACCTCCTCACTTTTACACTTTTCAAGACTCAAAGTAGTGAGGACATGGGATAGTGGGAGTACCAACATCAGAGCCAATTGAACATCCACCAATGATCCAGGCAATGACTAACCCTATTTCTCATTTATGTTTTTCTTTTATTACACATATGTCAGCATGTTTTGTATTGAAAATGTGGAATTCATTTGTAAATAGTTTTATGGCTTGTGTGTATGGTTTAAGAGAAAAAATGATGTTCACCACCATTTCCTTCAATTTTGGTTGATAAGCAGTCTTATAATGTCATTTCATGTTTGAAATGTAGTTGAGATGTTTAATTTTTGGTTGGAAGTTATTTGTTATGTTTTTGTCACAATAAGGCTATGTTAGCTACTTGGTCATAATCAAAGGTAAAGTCTTCATCAAATTTTGTCATGTGATTAAATATTATGAATAGGTATGTCATTGTGACCCTTTGGTCATGCTTTTATGGATTCCAATTGGATTGGATTGGAAAACTCAAAAAGGATGCAAAATTACAAAATTGTGAAATCAAAAAGTTACAAAATTACAGCATTTTGAATTTCTTGTCACAATGTGATGGTGAACAAACACCTTTTGTTTTCCTTGTGGAGATGCCTTCATGGAAGGTGAGAGGCCATGTGCCATTCTAGAAAATGTATGGGAGAGGAAAATTTGGAAAAGTTAATGAAGATTGTGACTATGATTTTGGTGGGAATCTGTATTGTACTTACTAGTAAGTTTATTGTTTACCTTGCACACTTACTCATACTCATCTATTTGTTGTTGGGAATGGGTTAAGGATGTTTTGAAATTCATTTTTCCCATTTTGATTACATTTATATAACAATTTGGTTGAAAGATTGTGCTTTGAATATAATCTTGAATTTTTTATTTTCCTTGGACTGTGACATAGGGTTGTTCTAGATGGGCTATTTCTCATCTTAAAAACACTGAAACTATGGAGTTACTCATAGAAAGGAGAGATAGTCCTATGTATCACATGTCCTTGCATTCAAAAAAAAATCTTCCTACATTAGTCACATTGTGCACAATCATGTAAGCTAGGCATTTGCATATGTGACTGGCTAGGGTTTGTCTAAAATGTTGCAAAAGATTGGAAATGGATTTAGCTCACTATGATAACTTCTTTCAAGCATATTTGGAGTGTCACAAATAGCTTTGAGATTCAACATGTGGGTTTTGTGGTTTAGTGACCTAGAAGTGGGTTAGAGACCCAAATCTATGTTCGGAGGTTGGTGGCCCCATCCCCAATTAGGTGAGGGTACCATTCACCATAGACTGATGGTTTGTAACATGTGATTAACTACATATTGTGGATTCTTGTCTTTGGTTGTTGTGATGTTCATTGATAGCTTGAGCTTTTGGGTTAATGACAATGATGATTTCAACAAGTGGTATCAGAGTGCTAGGTTACAGGTTCAAATCCCTTAGGTCATGTTGAGGGGGGATTGTTGGGAGGTTGGTGCCTCCATCCCCTCTAGGTGAAGGTATCATTTAGTAAAGACTGATGGATTTGTGATATGTGCTTAACTACCACCCATAGATCCTTGTCTCTGGCTATTGTGATGTTCATTGATAGCTCAAGCTTTTGTTGTAATGAAAACTGTGATTCCAACAATATTTGGAATGATGACCAACAAATCATCTCTCACCAACCCCCTGACTTGGTTGAATCCAGTCTTGTCTCCAGTTATAGCATTGATCAGCGGTCTTGCACGGAGGCTATGATAATCCAGTCTGATCTCCCCATATCTTCCTTGTTATCGCCCTCATTTTTGTCACCATCCCCCTCGTCTCTTGCTGATAGACCCCATCCTTCTTGTGGGTCCCACGCGATGGGGTCCTCACCTCCCTGTTAGATTAATCCTTCTTTTAACCAATTTTAGAACATAGGGTCATATCATGCTGACCATTCATCTTCTTCCTCTGCTCCTCACTCGGTGGCTGATTGGGAGAATAGGCTAGTTGTGAACCTTTCTTGTGCCACCATTGACCCCCTTTCTTTTAACTTGTTGAAGTAGGGTCTTAATTTTTCTCGTCCCCCTCGCTCCATTCCTCACTTTTGGTTCCTCCTTGAGATTGAGAATGCTATCCATTCCCTCCCATCTAAGGCTGCGGAAGAAGTGAGGCAGGATTGTGCTGTCGCTCTTCGACATGCCAAACCACCCAGATGCAACAATTCTGGAGCAGAATCACGTGCTTTCTGTAATTTTGTGAATAATCATGATATTGTTATCACCAAGGCAAACAAGGGTAATGCCACAGTCATCTTGAACAAGCAAGACTATATCTCCAAGATGCTTGACTTGCTCTTAGACCCAAGTAGCTACAAGCTCCTCCCTCGTAATCCTTGCTCAAAAATCTTGAATAAAGTCAAAGTTCTCATGTCTAACTCCCCCTTTGATGACGTGATTAAGAAAAAATTGGTGCCTTCAAAGGAAGTGACCCCTCGCATATATGGGGCTCCAAAAATTCATAAGGAGGGTGTTCCCTTGCGACCTATTGTGGACACCATTGGATCCCCTACCTACGCATTAGCTTCTCACCTTGCCAAGATTATCTCTCCATTGTTGGGGCATTCCAACTCTTTCATCAAAGATTCCTGCCATTTTGTCCAATTTATTTAAGACGTCAAGTGGGAGCCTGGTGATGTCTTGGTTAGTTTTGATGTTGTTTCACTCTTCACCAAGGTTCCTATTCATGACGCGGTGCAAATTGTGAGGCGTAAGGTTGGGGATGAGCTAGCTAGTTTGGTGGAGTTTTGCTTAAGATCCACTTTCTTCTCTTTCCAAAATGTCATCTATGAACAGGTGGAGGGAGTGGCGATGGGTTCTCCCCTTTCCCCAGTCATAGCAAACCTTTATATGGAGTATTTTGAGGAGATGGCTCTCCACACCTTTCCCCTCAAGCCCAAATGGTGGAAGCGTTATGTTGATGACACCAATGTGTGCTAGCCACATGGGCTAGAAAAACTTGAGGAGTTTCACGAACACATCAACAAGCTTGCCCCCACCATTTCCTTCACCAAGGAGCTTGAATCTGACAACCAGTCGCCCTTCCTCGACGTCCTCATCATGAAGAAGCCTGATGGTACCTTTAGTCATCGAGTGCACCATAAAGCCACCCACACCAATTTATACCTCCATTCTTCTTCCCACCACCACCCATCCCAGAAAGTTGGTATCCTCAAGACTCTTTCCCTTAGAGCTTATAGAATTTGCGATGCTGATAACTTACCCCAAGAGCTTGATCATCTGCGCCAAGTTTTTAAGTTCAACGAGTACTCTCATAAGAAAATCTCTAAGGCCCTCACCCAAGCCAAGTCCTCTTATCTTTCTGGCAACAGTCATAAGATCTCCTCTAACCCACCTCCCCTTCTCGCTTCTCTTCCTTTTGTTGAGGGCATCTCCCAAAAAATTGGCAAAATCTTGACCAGAAAGGGCATCCAGGTGGCCTTCAAACCCCTTTCTAAGTTAAGAAATTGTATCCCCCCACTCAAGGATTCAAAAAACTCTCTTCTAGACTAAGGGGTCTACAAGATTGAGTGCTCATGTGGCATGCCCTACATAGGTGAAACTGGTCGCTCTGTCATCATGAGGATCTGAGAGCACAGTGCTGACATCAAGCATGAGAGGATACAAAAATCTGCCCTAGCTGAGCACTCAACTTCCACCAAGCATCATATTTGTTTGGAGAATACCAAAATCCTATCTAAAGAGGACAATCATTTCAAGAGGAAGTTAAAAGAGGCTATTGCCATTAGCTATCATCCCATTAACCTCAATCGAGATGATGGGTGGTCCATTAACCATTCATGGCACCCCTTGCTTGATACCCTTGACAACCTCCATTCGAGCACGCTCAACAGACTCCACCACCCTTGATGCTTTCTCATTTTCCCTTCTTGCTTGCTCTTCTAGTTCTTTTGTTTGACAATTTCCTCTTCTTCTTCCCCCCTCTCTTCTCCTCTTTCCTTCTAGGTGCTTGTAACTTCTTCCGTGGTGTACAGGGCTCACTCTCTCTCTCTCTCTCTCTCTCTCTCTCTCTCTCTCTCTCTCTCTCTCTCTCTCTCTCTCTCTCTCTCTCTCTCTCTCTCTCTCTCTCTCTCTCTCTCTCTCTCCCTGGCACACTTCTTGCTTCTTTCTTGTGAGTGGGTTTTGTGCTTAGGCACCTTGGTTTCTTGTTAACGTTTATTTTAGTGTCCTTTTGTCTCTATTATTGTTTATTTTTTCGCGTGGTTATCACCTTTCTTTTTTGTGCGTCCTCCTACCGATTCTTCTGTTCTTTCCTTGTTATCTAGGCTACAAAGCATGTAAGAATTTTCTCCTTTATCCCTACATGCATGGCAGCTTGGACATTTTCCTCCTTCTTATTTATTTTTATTCATTTCACTATTTAGTATTGGTCATTTTTATTTCCCTATATACATAAAATTGTGTACATATAGATTGTTATTTTTCAGCGCTTTATATATATATATATATATGTCATGCATATTTTACTTATTTCACACACACACACACACACACACACACACACACACACACACACACACACACACATATATATTGACATATATATCCTAGATATACATATATCTTATTTATTTATATATTTCATTTATATTATATCGTGTTTTCTTTATATTTTTTCTTGTATATAGCTATATTATAATCCATTAGCTATTGTAAGTGGTTACATAGCTATACATTACTCATATAGCTATATTATTATATAATAGCCAATATATTAATAACTATTATACTTATATATATATATATATATATACAGTATATATTTTAATTGTTGTTTCTATATATATGTAGCTATTTTTTGTTCTTATTTTTTCTGTTTGGTTTTTTAATTCTTTCTTTTTTAACCTTTTTCTTTTATTTTTTCTTCTTTCTTATACTTTTTGGTGGGTGTACCTTGTTTCTATTTTTTGGTATTGCATGGTTTTACGAGCTTCCCCCTTCTCTTCTTATAATTCTTGAGAAAGGTCCAGTCTGCATATCTTACTATCCTGCACTTTCTTATCCTGATGATGGATCATGTAGTGTGATCCGAAACATTGATGAAATAAACAAACACAATCAAATCCATAAAACTTAGTACTTTACAAATGGATTGTGGAAATCTGTTACTGTTAATATTTGGAATCTTGAAGAACTCAAATCAGAATATCTATTTTATTATTGGGGTAATTTGGAGAGATTTTGAATTAATGCCCAAAAACTCAATTTGAAGGCCTAATTATTTTAGGTTTTTTCAAGGCATGCCTTACATTTTCTCTTTTTAGGTATCTAAAATGAGGTTTGAAATCTCAAAAGTGGTAGACTCTAAGTGGATTGAGATGCTAGAAGCCTCTAAAATGTTCTTTCACTTTCTAGTAAGTGATCCTAAGGAGATGCTTGTGTGATATCCTTGGAAGGTGAAGAGTCCATTTGGGGTTTGGTGAAACTTGAAGATTGGTCGAAGGTGTAGGAAAATTTCAATTGATAGGTGCTTTACTTAAGACCTATAGAATATTTTTTTGATTTCCTTAGCCTTTAAAAGGCTCGCAGAGTTAACTGGTACATTTGGAACTTACCATAGGAGTTTGGGATCTTACCTAGCCATTAACATATCTACTTGCATCATATTGGTATCAAAGCAATGCATACTTATTTATGTTCAATACAAAATAGGGGTAGTTCAACATGTCACCTAAGGGATTTAAGCACCTTGAAATGGTGAAAAGAAGTGACCAAAAATGAGAACATAAGTTGAATAAGATGATGGAGAAATTAAAAGCTAAGGAAAATAACTCTAACAGTGAAGAAGAAGAAGACTAGGAAGAGAAGGTAGGTGGGGATCAAAACCAAGAACTTGAACCACCAAGGAGAAAATAAATTGAAGAAGACAAGAAAGAGCAACACACTTTTCTTGAAGTCATTAAGGAATCTAGGAAAGAAGACTTGAAAGTGGAGGTTCCTACTTTATGTGGAAAGATGGATGGAGAGGAGTTGAAAGTCTAGATAGATGCCTTGGACAGTTATCTTGACCTCAACGATGTTGAGAAAAAAAATGTGAAGTATTCTAGAACAAATCTCAAAGGTTTTGAACTAATATGGTGGAATTAAACCCAAATAGATAGGGAAAGTAATAGTAAGAACCGTATCACTAAATGAAACAAAATGACATGCATGCTGAAGATTAAGTTAATGCCATTTGACTTTGAAGTTCAAACGATCAAAAATTTCACAATATTAGATAGAGGGATATGGATGTTACACCTATATTGAGGAGTTCCATAAGCATAGTATGAGGGAAAATCACCACAATGACCAACAAGAGCTAGTTGCTAGATATATCAATGGGTTGAAGTATGCAATCCGAGATGAGATAAGTTTTCTTACCCCTAATGTAGTGGATGAATGCTTTGAACTAGCCATCAAGGATGAGGAAAATATAAAGAGGAAAGTGACCAAAATAATAGGGGCAAATGTGGTAGGAATAACAAAGGCAAAGGTAGTTTTGGTAGAGGGAAAAGCAGTAGAAATAATGAAACTAACAATTAGAAATATAGGGAGTAAAGAAGTGACAGTAGAAACTATGTTAATGCACCTATTGGAAGTACAACACCTTTATTGAATGGTGAAAACATGATGATAAAACAACTCTTCTTAAGATGGTATTGAAGCAAGAACCTCCTCAAAGAAAGTCACTATTAAGGACTAAAGGCAAAGCATATGGAAAATAATGCAAGATCATAGTTGATTTAGGGTCAATAGAGAATGTGGTGTCAATTGATATGGTGGAAAGATTGAAACTTAAAAGACTCCTGTGTACCTCACAAAATCTCATGGTTGAATAAAAAAAAAAATCATAGTTGAAGACCAAGCATGGGTGGACTTCAAAATTGGAGAAAACAAAGGTAGAATTTTATGTAAAATAATTCCAATGGATGCATGCCATTTGATCTTTGAAAGATTCTAACAGTTTAATGTAAAAGGTCAACATGATGGTGAATAGAACACTTACCTAATCAAGGAGAATAGAAAGAAATACAAGATGGACCCTTTACTTGAATAATTTGACAAGGATAAAGGTAAATCATCAATAATGTTGGTTGGAGGTTAGGAGTTTATGGGCATGATGAAAGAGGAATATTTTTAGGGGTATGTAATTGTTTTGAAGCCCAAAGAGGATAAGAAGGATCAAGAACCTTTTCCAAAGGAAGTTAAAATTTTGTTAAAATAATATCTAAGCATAGTTTCCTATAAGGAGTATAGCCTTTTCAAAATGAAGTTGAAGTTTTGTTAAATAGTATCCAAGGAGAGAACCACATATATGGAGTGTCAATCATCCAATTGACTTTGTACCAAGTGCTACACTCTCTAACAAGGCTACTTTCAAGTGCACACCTCAACAAAATGCGGAGATTAGTAGAAAAGTGCAAGAACTCTTGCATAAGGAATTTATTAGAAAAAGTATGAACCCATGTGTAGTTCCCTCATCTTGAAGAAGGGTGCTCCCGTTCATACCAAAAACCATAACAAAAAAAACAACAACAAAAAATGTGAGAACAACATATGGACTTCTTATTTTCATCGCAAATGCTGAATTGCAAAATCCACATGTACAATATACTAACCCACATGTGTGCCTTTATTACAGTAATTTGCAAGACTAAGCTATGAACTACCACCTAGAGTTGTTCTAGACAATGTTCAGGCCTTTCTAAAATAGGAAAGGTTCTAGATATTGAAACTTAATACCTAGGGCTGACAGACCCTAACAATACATATAGAGTCATTCCAATACATCTTTGACAATTATTTTAGAAATTTTGGGTTACTGAACTTTGGAAGGCCATAACTCTTGAATTGCTTTTTGAAAATGCTAGATCCTAATCTATAGGCTTGGAATGGCCATTTTGTCAAGTTTTTGGACCTCATCTGAGCACTCTAATGCCTCCTATTGAGCCTAAAGATTTTTCTCCTAAAATTTTCACCACAAATCTACAATAACTTCTTCGATACTTAACTTGGAGCAATGAGATTTTTATGGTAGGTGTATAATTCTAAAATGAACCTTCATGTAGAAAATGAGAACATTCCAAGCTCATATGACATACTTATTAAAAATAGTAAGCTCCCAAAAATAGTAACCACCCTATCTACTAGTCCTTATTAAAATAGAAAAGACTGAAAACAAAAATATTTTTTGGGTGATGCAAGATTTCTCTTACAACCAAGATGCTCCTACATCAAGTGCCCTCATTTTTAGCCCCTAAAAAGGATGGAAAATGGAGATTATGTGTGGACTCTAGAGAAATAAAAAAACAATAAGATATAGGTTTCCTATATGAGGAATTGAAGACCTATTGGATCACTTGGGTGAATCATGTTACAACTCCAAAATTGACCTCAAATTTAGTTATCATCAGATAAGGATAATACATGGTGATGAATGGAAGACAACATTCAAAATCAATGAGAGATTGTATGAATGGCTTGTCATGCCCTTTGGGTTGGGAAATGCCCCAAGCACATTCATGAGATTAAGAATGGGGTCCTTGCGTAATTTATAGGGAAGTTTATTATTGTCTATCTTGATTACATATTACTATTTAGTAGGTCAAGGGAAGTGGATTTGGAGCATCTTAGGTTGGTGATGCAGAAGCTTGAAGAGGAGCAATTAAAGATCAACCTAGAAAAGTGTGATTTCTAAAAAACATGGTTGGTCTATGTAGGTTTTGTGATATCTCCAAGTTTCCTTAAGGTGGATCCATCAAAAGTGGAGGCCATACTTAATTGACCAACTCCTAGAACAATAGGAAAAGTAAGGATCTTCCATGGAATTACAACTTTTTATAGGAATTTTGTCAAAAGTTTTAGTGGGTTTTTTGCTCTTATACTCAACGCCATTAAGTGTAAAGTCAAATGCAAATTTGAGTGGACTAAAAATGTAGAAGATAGTTTCCAACTCCTAAAGAAGAAGGTATAAGAATTGCCAACATTAGTGTTTCCCGATTTCAATAAGGTGCTCACAGTGGAATGTGATGCCATTAAACATGCTGTTGGAGTAGTTTCAAGTCAAGAAAGACACCACACTACATACTTTTATAATAAGTTGAATGAAGCTAAGAAGAGGTATAACACTTATGACCTTGAACTTTATGATATGGTCCATGCTCTAAGAAAATGGAGACACTACTTAATGCCAATCACTGACAATCATGCCTTAAGCTTCCTAAATAGATAGGAAAAGTTGAATCATAGAAATGTAAATTGAATAGAGAAGAAAAAATATTGATACAAGTAACAAGGTTCTACTACTCGTCCTAGTTGCAATTTGATGTCAGGAAAAATGTTGAGAGTGGTGTTATCTATAATGGTCCTAAAAAAATAGGATAAAAATTTATGTTAATCAATCGCCAAGAATTTATCTCATCATTGTAATTCATAATTCTAGAAAAATATTAATAAGACAAATATATATCCAATTCATATAATATGTTATTAAGTAATAAATAATTATTTATTATCATCATCCATTATTAATTAAAATAATAATCAAGTAATAATAAATTGTTCTTATCAAGTTATAATAATATTTTATAAATCAAAATGATACTAGTTTAAAATGTTTTGATTTGATATCAATAATATTTCTAAGTATTGAAAATAATATAATGAATCAAGAGAGTTGTGAAAAAATAAATTATAGGTGACACCTAACAGATTATGCTAATAATATAAATATATGGACGAATCATTGAATAGTTGGAGAAGATATAGTGGATGAAGTAAGGAGGAAGTAAATTAGTAAGAATGATCAGCTAGACATCAACCAGAATCAAATTTAATAGCACCCATTTTTAGTAATAGATTACAAAGACTAAGATGATTAAGAAAAACATCAAACTAAGCTCGAGCCAAAGAAGCATTTACAATACAAAATAAGAAATGATCAACAAGAAAAATATTTTTTCCAAGAAGTGTACACATTCACCAAACATATCGTAAGAAATAGGTAAGACTTAATAATAAGTAGAGAGGGAAAGATTGACAGAAGAAGAGTTGCCATGCACATTCCCACTTAGTGAGGAAATAATCATTTAGAAGTCTCTTGAGTGATAGTAGAGATTGGAAATATTAGGAAAATAGAGGATTGTCATTGTAGCATCTAACACTATAGAGTCATTGAACAAATCAGACGAATTGGATAGAGAGTATCGTCTAGACATCCATATGAAAATTTGATCAACAATTATAGTTGACAAGGCCTAAGATTTATACTTATTCTATAGTCATAAAGAGATCTTTCAGGTCTATTGCGATAGTGGAAATAAGATCATTAAGAAAAATAACAATAAAATATATATTAGGATTGGGTGCTTAGCCACTCCACAAAGAATCATAGCATCGAGTTGCAAATAAAGAAAAGACACTTTAGTAAGTATAATAATTCCTATCTTGGAATTAAGGTAGAGATACTTAATCTCTAAAGGGTTGTATATATTGTAAGGCTTCTAAGACATTCATATTAAGAATAAACATACCTATTTGGTTGTTCATAAGGCTTAGCTTGAGTAAAATTTCCCTTAAGAAGGATGGATACATGTGTACTATAATATATAAAGGCTTATTCAGAGGGAGTATCATGAGAAGACACTTAGTGAAGAGTTGCTCTAATGTTAGAGCCTCAAGAAAGAGTACTAATTAGGAAATAAGATTTTATTAATATTGCATATAAATTGTAGTATTTGGATATTGTTTTATTATAATTTTTTAAATGACTAGCATATTTGAAGGATCATTAGCTAGGAGATCATACAATTTCCAACCTAAGGATAAGAGACATTTCATTATCTATCAGAGGGCTAAAGGAATTTTATCCAACTTAGTTATGCACCAACCTTTTCCAATCCCAAACAAACCATGGGATAGCTTTAGCATGGATTTTGTATTAGGTTTACCTAAGGTAGTTAGATGTGTAGACAATGTATTTGTCATTGTGGATAGATTTAGAAAAATGGCCAACTATGTACTATGCTACTGAAGTTTCAGTTCATATCTTTTTCCTTAAGGTTTTGAATTAAGTGTCAAAGTCTTGTGTCTGAGTTTACATTGCCTATTGAATGATCTTTCTTCTCATCATTTTATGGAGTTAACCTAGTGTGGGAATCATATGAGCAATGCATCAGTCCAAAGCTAGGTGATAATGTTTTGGGAGGGTTTGTTCATGCTTTATCCGAATGAGAAGAAGGTTTGGGTATTCTACTAATTCATATGTTCCTTATTCCCAATCATGTGAAGAAAAAAAAGATTTTAGAGGCAGTCACTCATGAAAGTATTTCTACAAATCTCTAAGAAACCCTAATTCTAAGATTGAATGTTCCATTAAAGGCATTGATGCAGATAGAATGAATAAATCACATGCATATATAGAGAAAATGCAGAAGAGAACACTAAAGAGTGAAGGTGAAGATTGATATATAGATCATAAGAACAAAACAGAAAGAAAGATCAGTTTGATTCAGTATAGAGTGAATACTCAAAATATAGAAATGATGAACAATGTGGTCAAAGGTGGTGAAGAACAAAGTTGGAATCATTTTGATGAATCAAACACATATGATCATCCACCTTACCAAATTGAAAAGTCAAATGAGAAAAATAATGCATTTTATTGGTGAGTTGAAAAGTCAAAATCTTACATGTCAATTGGGCCCCCTTTTTTAACATAAGATCATGCATGTTCCAAGCCATCAGATCTTGAAAGATTAATGCATGACACTTTCCTACATTTTGGAATTGCTTGAGAAATAAACAATGTGGGGAAGTGACAATGAGACACATGTTCGGTGGGCCATCACTTTGCATGAAGCACAGTTAGAATTTAGTCACGAGGTGCCACAGAGTAAAGAGGTTCAATGTCAGATTTTCTAAGCAATAAAGTCATGCCGCCTATTTGCCACATGTATGCCATTGTGTACCTAGCTAGAAAGAGGGACCTATGCCACAAAAAGGGAGACTTAATAGTAATTTATTACCGCTGTCAAATCTTGGAAGGTCTATGACATGTGCTTTCCCACTTTCCAAAGTTGCACAAAGTTTAAACAATGCGGTAAAGTGACCATTTAACACATGGAATGGTGGACCTATGGAGGAAGCTATAAAGAAAAGTTATAACATTTTAGTGTTAAGCATTGATTTGAGATCAACAATGGGAATTCAAAGTTGTGATGACCATTGGAATATGAAATATATGGATTTGGTGCGAAACGACAAAAAATGAAGAATAAACGATTTTCTACAGGATTTTCTAAGACTGCATGAAGATGAATAGTCATGGTGTATTTTCAAGAATATCATGGATTCAGTATCATCAATAGAAGGGATGTCATGTGTTCATATGACTAGATATTTTCACCTTATTTCCCTTTTACATTATGACTATTTCTCTGCCAAAATTAGAAAGGATTGTTACAAACGTAAATGGTAGAATAATTTTCTAATTAATCAGATATCAAAATGATCTATATATACAAAGAGGAGAGTCAAATAGAATAGAAACATTCTATTCTAGACTACACCTAAATATTAGAAACATTCTTATATTTACAGAGATACAGTAATATACAATAGTGAGCATTAAAAAGAAACATAAAGATTATTTTAATACCCCCCCTTAATGCTCAATCTATTTACTACACCAATAGATCCCTTGAATTTAACAAACTTGTCAGGACCAAGGAGTTTTGTGAAAATATCTAATGATTGCTCTGAGGTAGGAACATAGAGTAACTGAATAGATCCATCTTCTACTAATTATTGGATGTAATAGCAATGAATCTCTATGTGCTTGGTTCATTCATGAAACACTGGGTTCTTGGCAAGTTTGAGTACTCCCTGATGGTCTAGAAAAAAAGAAGTCAGACCTGCTTGAGGAATATGCATATTTGCAAGCATTTGACAAAGCCAAACTACTTCACAAGCTGCCTTGATAGCTCCTCTATATTTTTCTTCTATAGAGGAGAGTGCATATGCTTGTTGCTTCTTATTGGCCTAGGTAACTGTTGTAGATCTGATATTGAACACATAGACAAAAGTAGATTTCCTATCATCAACTGAGTTGGCCCAATCAAAATCGATGAATCCACTACGCTAAGAAGTAGTAATCCTTGTGTAAAGAAGACCATAATTTGAAGTACAGTGTACATAGCATAACACACATTTCACTGTAATCCAATGATTAATCTTGGGGTTCGTCATGAACCGTGAGATGTAGCAGACTACAAAACTGAGATTAGGTCTAGTAGTAGTAAGGCAGATGAGACTACCTACTAGCTATGTAAAGAGTGTTCCATCTATAGGAGTAGAAACAAATTGTGTGGACAATTTCAGACTAGTCTCCATAGGAGTGGCATGGCAGGTTTGCAATCCTGCATTTGAAACCTATCAAGCAAGTTTCTGGCATACTAGGACTGAGACAAAAAAATATTGTTGTCAATTTGCTAAACCTCAATACCTAAACAATAATGAAGCAATCTGAGATATTTCATAGCAAAAGTTCTACATAGATCGTATTTGATTTCTAAAATCAAATGTTCTAAACTCCCAATAATGACCAAATCATACACATAGACAACAAGAAAAAGAATATCATTACCAAAGTCTTTAATATACAAATTACTGTCTGATGGACTATGTTGAAATCCCTGAGCAACCAAGTACTGACCAATCTTTATGTACGAAGCCCTAGGGGCCTATTTAAGACCATAGAGGGCCTTCTGGAGTCTACATATTTTTGGTTCTGAACTGGCAACCTTGAAACCTAGGGGCTTTTTCATGTAGACTTCTTCCTATAATTCACCATTGAGAAAAGAACTCTTCACATCTATCTGATAAACTTTCCACCCATACTAAGTTGCAATGGCAAGAAGAATGCAAATAGTGCTCATCTTGGCTATCGAAGAAAATGTCTCCTCATAGTCAATGCCTTCACATTGGGTGAATCGTTGAGCAACAAGTCTAGCTTTGTATGTCCAATGTACCATCCACATGGTACTTGACCTTATAGACCCATTTATAGCTAATGGGTTTCTTCCCAGGAGGGAGATCTAAGAGAACCCAAGTGTGGTTCTTTTGAAGACTCTAAAGCTCAGCATCCATTATCTGTTCCCATTCTAGAATTCCTTGGGCCTCTGCATATGTCTAGGGCTCAGGGATACTATGGATATTGGCTATAAGAGCTATATTAACTATTTTGTGTTGAATGATCATATTTCTAGAGGTTCTACCCTTAATGAGTTCATCAGGATGAAGATCACTAATCGTTTGAGCCCACAATTTTGGCCAAAAAGTCAAGGAGCCAATATCAGATGTTGTCAGAATAGATGGATGAGGAGTAGGAGTAGGAGGTGTATTATCTAGAAGTGGCTAAGGTGGTGCATCAGTAGCATCAAATGACTCATATAAAATAGAAGAACCCAAGTCAAAGATTGTTGAAGACTAAATCTTGGAATGCGGTGGGGAGGCAAAGAGCAGAAATGGTCTGAGTTCCTCATCAAACACAACAACACAACTGAAGACTAAATGATTAGTATTTACATCAATCAGTCTATAGGCCTTATGTGTTTGGCTATATCTTGTAAACATGAGTTTTTGTTTTTGGAATCCATACATATACTAAAGAGCCAAAAAAAATTCAAATGGTTGATCCTAGGTTTGTGACCAGACCAAGCTTCCTTAGGAGTCTTATGATTAACTACAAGGGTGGGTGACTGATTAAGAAGGTAGATAGCTATGGATACTGCTTTTGTCCAATATTTTTTGGGAACATTTCTATGTTCTAACATAGTCCTAACCATTTCTGTGATGGTACAATTTTGATACTCTACAACACCATTTTGCTGAGGGGTGTGAGGTGTGGTGAACTAACATCTAATGCCATGAGTAGTATATAAGGAAAAGAAAGTAGAAGAAAAGAATTCCCCTCCATTATCGATCCTAAGAGTATGGACAGAGGAACTAGACTCTTTTTCTACTAGAGCTTTAAATTACTGAAATAAAGGAAAATCATCTAATTTTTACTTAAGAAAATATACCCACATTTTTTGACTAGAATCATCTAGAAAGAGTAAGAAGTACCTGTTCCTAGTAATAGAAGGAGTATTCATAGGAACACATACATCAGTGTGGACTAGCTGAAGCACTTTAGATACCCACCATGATTCACCATCCTTAAATGATGTCCTATGTTGCTTCCCTACTTGGAAAGCTTTGCAAACGTGATGGTTCTAGGTCTAGACATTGGGTAGGCCATGGACTAAATTATCTCGAGCAAGTCATGCTGGATATTAAATGTTTAGGTGATCATATCATTGATTCTAGAGGCTGCTAAGAGCAGATTATTTTGTGATTAAGGCATGCTCAAGGGAGTTGCCTGAATCTACAAGTCTATAAATACCATGATCCTCAAGACCGATAGCAAGGATAGTATGAGAAGCACGATCAATAATTGAACACTTATTTCCACTGAAAATGACATGCAACTAAAGAGAGTGCTTCATAATTTGACTAACAAAAAAAAGATTATGTTTCATGCTAGGAACATAACATACATTGAGGAACATGACTTTTCTTCCTCAAGACTAAATCTGAATATTTCCCTTGCTAACAATATTGTATTCTTCGCCACCTCCAAAGATTACTAAGTCAGAATAGGGAGTGAATTCAAAAAAATAATCATGCTTGTGAGTGAAATGTCAAGAGGTACCAAAATCGATATACTAGGTAGAAGATTTCACATGATCTACAGGTATGTTGGCAATAAAGGCATGGTAGATGGATTCTTTTTGCTCTAAGTGTTGGGCAACATTGGATTTCTTTTTAATTGAGTTTTACTTTTGATGTTGTTGATGCTCATAATATGTGAATATCAAATAGCACAAACTTCAAGGTGAGAAAATGAAAGATTCAAAAAAATGAAGTACCTAGAAGAGAGCTCAAAAAACATAGAAATAACATGCGGTCAAAATTTGGATCTGCTAGCTTGAAAATCGAGGCACAAAAATTGAGGCACGCAAAAAAATTTGATGACAACCCATTTGAGATCTCGAAAAACCCATCAAGAAAATGTGATCAAAAAAATTTGTCGAGGTCAAAAAGGTAGGATTTGAAGTAGAATAACATTTGACGGCTAGGGAGGTTGAATAAGTAGAGAAATGGTGGATTTGGTGAAAAATCGTAGAGTGTTTGCAATCGGATTTGCAACATTGGACGATGCCTTCTAAGTGTAGACACATGCCAACCAAGATTAAGCCGTAATTTGCAAATTTTGGCCCCTAAAATTGCATGTTGTAGAGAAATCATACATGTTTTTACAAATTTAAAAAAAAAGGACCTCCAAATTTGAAATTTATAGACTAAGCCATGGGTTTTGAAGGAAAAAAGGGTAGAAAACAAATCCACTATTTTCCAAGAATGCCAGTAGTCAAAGATGTGATTTTCATAGAGGTTTTAAATGCTAGCTCGAGTATTTTAGGCTGATATGAATTTCTCTAGGCAGAAAATCGTAGGTAGGTTTTAGAGAAATTAACTAAAAACAATTTTGAAAAATTTAAACAAATAATTTCAAAAAGAAATTTATCTAAAAAAATTCAAGTATTGGCTCTGATACCATCTTACAAACATAAATGGTAGAATACTTTTCTAATTAATTAGAGATCAAAATGATCTATATATACAAAGAGGAGAGTCGACTACAATAGAAACATTCTATTCTAGACTACACTTAAATATTAGAAACATTCTAATATTTATAGAGATATAATAATATACAATGGTGAGAATTAAAAAGAAACATAAAGATTATTTTAGTTAGGATAACAACTAGCTATAAATGAAACCTTATTTGATAATACAAAGGTAAAAAAACTTGATGGTGAATGAGTTTGTAATTCCATTTACTTTCTGTTTACTGGTCATGTTTTGTTGCCCATTCTTATATTAGTTCTTCATAAAGACTTGAAGGACAATTGTATGTGAACCTATGATAATTAGGTGGATTCCATTTCATTTTGATGCTTGCAGTGAAAGTGATTCCATTTACTTTTCTCATATATGATTATGCTTCTTGTTCATTTCATATTATGCTAGATAGTTCATTGGGAATTGAAGGATAGATGTGTATGATTATATTGGTAACTTTCTATATTCTATTTCATTCAAGTCTGGTAGTCAAAAGCAATTCCATTTTCCTTCATGTGCATTTCTTCTTCCATTCCTCTTTTGCATTCAGATGAGTAATTTGTATTTAGAATAGAATTAAAAGTCAAAAAAATCAAGATACTCTACTACAATCATTCCATTGAGTGTGATAGGTTTTCAATAAACATTTTTCCTAAATTGTTTGTGCCTACAAAATTTGGTTATCCTTTATTGCTCTCAGGTTAAGAGCTTATCAGGTTAAGACTTCTAATCTCATAAGGACATATTCATTACACATCATTGCAAATCATAGGGAGTTATACCTAATTAAGTCAAAGGCTAGTGATAGAATACTTACACTGACCCATTTGTTGATAAACATTATTCTATTTCTCTAAACATTGGGTATCAAAGAGTTAAGATTATCAAATCTAATAGGAGAACAAACTATTAACCAACAGTTTTTGGCAACTTTGTTGGGGAGAATTTGAATGAAAGTTTTGAAGAATTTCCTTTCATAATTAGTTACACTCAAAATATATATATTTGAGTTGCAAGAAAAGACTTGTGGTATTTAGGTGTTTGCCATAAGGACTTGATACCAGTTTACAACCTCAACCTGCCAAAGAAGTAGAGAGAAATTCAAAGTTGAAGATTGGTAAGATAAATTTGAAAAACACCACTTATTTGAACATTTGATACACTTTGGATCCCAAATATACTAGGAGTGCCAATGAGAAAGGAAAGATTGACCTAATATATGAAGAGCTCAGGAAGGCTAACTTTCCTATCCTAGAAGAAATTTGTAGAAGAGGAAGAACACGTGCAAGGGAATCTATAACCAAACAACTTGAAGATACTCTACTATTTGTTATTGTTCCTCCAAATAGAACATAGAGAAATCCTTTTCTCCTCTTATTTCTATTACTTTTCAAACAAATCAAATCACTGTATCAAGAGTTATGGTACAACCATGGGGAAATTCTATTGGTCCTCTTGCCCTTGGGGCTAATAATGATCTACCAAGAGAATCAAGGAAGAACTTTCCAAGATTCAATGGAGATAGCTCTACTTCTGCAGAACAACACTTGAGTGCTTTCCATAGGGCTTGTGGTGTAGTAAATCCTCAACATGAGGATGTGGTAGTCAGAACATTTGTAGATACACTGGTGGATAATGTTGCTGATTGGTTTCAAGATCTACTTGTAGGATGTATCACAAATTGAAACATCATGAAACAAAGGTTTGAGGAAAGATACAAAAGCATAGATGATGCACAAACCTTGCTATTAGAATTGGCACAAATAAAGAAAGAAACCTCAGTTTCTATGACAGATTTCAATGCAAAATTCAATAAACATCTTGAAAGAATTCCTATTGTAAGTGCACCTATTGGTGATAATAAGAAAACTTTCTACATTAGCTCCATGCCACCTGATCTAGGATACCAAATTAGAAAATCAAATGTAGCCAACTTGCAAGCTGCTCAAACACTACCTGGGGAGAGGGAGGATGACATGATAGCCTCTGGTAAGTAGAAAAGAGAGTTTTAATTTGGAATTGTGGGAAATACAACTAGTACTTGCAATACTACAGAAGCCATGCTTCAAAATTTGTCTAACGAGCTCATTTCATTAAAAAAACAAGTTATTAGACTTGCTTATGAACCTCATCAGGAAGGTTATAGAAATCCAAATGGAGGTAAAGATTTGCAAATATCACCTATTCAATAAAGACTAGAAATTGAACTTGCTCCCAAAAGACAAAATATGTGTGCTTTTCACCTAAGAGAAGATCATGATGGAGATACATGTGTTGATATGATCAGATATAGATAGATGGTGGATAACAAAGAAAAAATAATTGAATATCCTAAAAGTGAGGATGATCATGCTCCTTGTGGTGACTTTGAAAATTATTTCTTGGAGTATGAGTCAGATTCATAAGTAGGAGGAGATTTTTTTCTACTCTAGAAGGACCTCAGTTAACAGTAATGACCAGAGGTTAGAAGAATAGAAATTAGAAAAACAATTCACTCCCTATCAATAATATTGCACCATCAAATAAAGTTGATAAAGATAGTGGCATAGTAACTTAATCTTCACAAAAGGATTACAAAGGTAAGTCTGCTAATTCCTTTGACATAGTACAATATTGTGAAGAAACAATAATTCATATATCTCCATTGGATTATTTGAAATCTAATCTTGATCAATTGAAAATATTAGTTGAGCATTGTAATATTAAAGAGATAGATCATGCTAATATTAATGCCAATGTTGAATATCATAGTAAGGCTAGCACTAGTGGAGCTTCTTTTGATAATGAAGATTTTGCAATTCCTATACTATTTCAGGAAGAAGAATCTACATGTTGTAGCTACTTACCCAAATCAAAAGCCAGATCCTTTTTATATTTCTTTGTTCATCAATGGAAATAGATTGAGGAATTGCATCATAGATTCAAGAGCTTTTGACAATGTAATTCCTGCCTCTGTGGCCAAAGCTTTAGGTCTTCCATTGACTAAATTTTTTTGGTAAATGCTACTCAATGGATGCCAAACAAGTGTCATTGCTAGGACAGATTAAAGATGCTCAAGTTGCCCTTGTTGCTTACCCCTCTAAGAGACCAAAACTTACCATTCTAGTAGTAGAGATCCCTGCAAGCTATGGAATGCTCTTGAGTAGAATTTTTTGCAAAGACATCGGGGGAGAAATAAAATTAGATTGGTCTAGTGCCACTATACAAGTTGGAGATAAAAAGGTGAAGCTAGAATCAGAGGAGAAAGAAAAATTCACTATTTTGAAATCAGATGATACTGCATCTCAAATCTTGTAAATGAAATTTAGTTTGGCAATTATATTTTCTTTGGTATCCCTAAGATCTTAAAAGAATTAGAACCAAATAAAGGTGATCAATTTTGGACCCTAGAATTTGATGGTAGTTGTGCAAATGTTGGCTTAGGTGTAGGTGTGGTATTGATATCACCTAATGGAGAAATGACTTGTTTTTCTTATGAGTTGGATTTCAAATACACTAATAATATTGTAGAATATGAAGCTTTCCTTCTTGGTATAATGGCAGCAAAACAAAAAGGATTTTAGATGCTCAAATATCAAGGAGATGTAAAATTGGTGGTAAGACAAGTCATAAATCACTATGCAGTGAAGAATTTAAGATTGAGAAACTACCATAGTAAGGTGTGGGATGAAATTGAGGGTTTTGATGCCTTTTCAATTACATCAGTACTTAGATAATTTAATTGAAGAGTTGATTCTTAGGCAGTCTTTGCATCATTTCTTTTACCACACCCTAATTTCAAAAATCAAACCTATAAAGTGGAAGTTATATTCAGGCCTAATGTCCCTGATAATGAGGAGTCATGGTAGGTATTTGATGATGATAACCAAATACTCAAATTCATTGAAGGGGAAGACCCTTTTGAATGTTTGTATTTTGAAGGAAGTACTAATGTAAAAGATGGTGATTAAGTGATAGGAGATGAAAAGAAGATAGGATCTAATGTGTTTCACTTGAAAGGTAATAGGATTTCATCCCATTTAATCTCTTTAGAGAGACTTTTTGATAGGCATGATGCATACAAATAGAAAGATAAAAGAAGGGAAAGACATGTGGTGAATATGATGGAATCAACATACAGACAAAAATTAACCCCAAGATGATAAGCATAGGAAAATGTTGCACACCATAAGAGAGGGTAGAGATCAAGAAATTACCTAATGAATTTCAAGATGTATTTGCTTGGAGTTACGAAGACCTAAAGAATTTCATGGGTGGTAAGTTCAAACATGAAATCCCTCTTAAACTAGAAGCAACACCATTCAGGAAGAAGTAGAGGAACAATAATCCTATAGTTGAAGGAGCAATCTCAAGGAAATTGAGAAAATGTTGCAGTCCAAGATTATATATCCTATTCATCATTCCACTTGGGTGGTTAATATTCTACCAATGAGGAAAAAGAATGGGAAATAAGAATTTGTGTAAATTTTAGAAACTTAAATCAAGCCTTACTGAAGGATAATTTTATCTTCCTTATATGGATCATCTTTTACAGACTATTGCAAGATTAGAGATGATGTCCATGCTGGATGGATTTTTAGGATACAATCAAATTTAGGTAAATGAAGCAAATCAATTCAAAACTACATTCACCACATCATGGGATACTTTTGCCTACAATAGAATGCCCTTTGGTCTAATCAATGCAGGTGTAACTTTTTAGCATGGCATGAATTTGGCTTTTGAAGGTCTGAAAGATAGAATTATTGTCATCTATCTTGATGATTTGATAGTCTTTTCCAAGAAGAGAGAAGATCATATCAAAGATTTAGAAAAGGTGTTGTAAAGATGCAAAGAGCACAATATCCCTTTGAACCCAAATAAATTAGTATTCTATTACAGAAGGCAAGTTACTTGATCATATCATATCCCAAGAAGGATTAAAGATTGATCCAGATAGAGTTAAAGCTATTCAAGAATTAAGTCTACCATTAAGTAAAATTGGAGTGAAGTCCTTTACCTAGTTAAATTTCTTGAGAAGATTGGTTCTTTATTTTCTAAGATAGTTAAAATATAGTTAATATGATGAAAGGAAATAAACCTTTCAGATGGAGTGATATTGGGAAAAAGGCCTTTGAAGATATCAAGGATGCCATTGCTAAATCCCCTGTGCTTGTTCATCCTGACTACACCAAAGAGTTCATCATCTATTATTAAGCCTCAAAACATACTATGTCAACTATATTGATGTAAGAAAATAAAGAGAGAATACAAGCCTCAATAGCTTTCATGAGTATACCATTGGAAAATCAAGAACTGAGATATTCTCAAATGGAAAACGTGCATATGAAGTGGTGAGAACCCTTAAGAATTTCAGATTTTATGTGTTGCATTCTCATTCAATAATATGTGTTAGATCTTGGAGTGAAAAGTATTTTGACACAACAAGATGTTGGCTGCAATAATAGAGGAGTGTGGATAGAAAAAGTTCAAGAATATGATATAGAAATAAAACTAACCAAGCTTGTAAGAGGGAATGCACTCTATAAAGCCTTAGCAAAAGATCAATAAAGAAAAGAAGAAGATACTCCAAAGGTTCTTATGGTAAGTCTTCAAGATCCTTGGTTCTCAAACATTGCTTATTTTCTGACATATGGTGAATGTCCTGATTGATTGACTACTAACAAAATGAGAGATCTAAAAATTAAAGCCTGATTCATGATAATGTCTTGTATAATAGAGCTATTGATGGAACATTTTTGAGATGTGTGGATAAGGAACATTAGATGAAGTTGTTAAGATCTTTTCATGATGAAGCATGTGGAGGACATTTTTTTAGCACTATCACTACATTCAAAATTTTGAGACAATGTTATTATTGGTCCGATATGTTTAAATATCCATATAAGTGGGTGGCTAATTGTGAAATTTGCAAGGTGTTTACTGGTAAACCTCAGCTGGCTGCCTTACCTCTTAGGCTAGTAGTAATTGAAGCTCCTTTCCATCAATGGGGTTTAGACTCTATAGGCCCAATTAATCCTCCCTCTAGACAATGATATTCATATATACTAACTGCCATAGATTATTTTAGTAAATGGGATGAAGCTAAGCCAATGAAGAAGACTTCCTTAGAAGTGGTATGTGAGTTCCTCAAAGAATATATTATGGTCAGGTTTAGAGTTCTATGAAGTTAGTAATGGATAATGCATCTTATTTTTCCTCTTCAGAGATCGTTGAGTTTTTCTATGATAATGGTATTCAAGTTGGACATTCCTTTGATTATTTCCCTCAAGGAAATAGGTAGGCTAAGTCTAGTAATAACAATTTGTTTAATATTCTGAAGAAATTGGTCTCAGATAATCAGAATGGTTGGCATAAGAAAATTCATGATGCTTTATGGGTTGATAGGACTACACCTATAGGGATTTTGGGATTTCACATTTTGAATTGGTGTATGGAGTAGAAGCTAGTTTGCCATTTCCATTAGAACTAGTTGCTTGTAAATTGAAAACTGCAATGGAAGATGATGTCTTCCAAGATGGGTTAGAGAAGAGGATCTTGTATCTTACTAAACTACAAGAAGAGAGAGAAGATATGGCTAACAAGATTATTGGACATTAGGGAAGGATTAAGAAATTGTTTGATAGAAGAGCAAGGTCTAGAAAATTTATGGAAGGTGACTTGGTGTTGTTATGGGATAAGAGACTGAGCTAAGAGGCACGCATTCCAAGTTTCAATCTTTTTGGAAAGGATCTTTTCATATCACACAAGAAAATCAAAATAATCCTTTCAAATTGGCATATCCAACTAGAGAAACCTTGTCGTGTTCTTATAATGGGCAGGATCTAAAGTTGTATTAAATGCAAAACTAAAAACAAGTAACTCTTGTGTAGTAGATAGCTAGATAGGTTTTCCTTTTCATGATTTTTTCTTAGTTTAGTTGCTTGTTTAACTTAAGTAGTTCCTTGTTGCTTTCTTAGTTTAGCCTGTTCTTTTTGTTTTCAAGTTGTCACCCTTATGCAAAACCAAAGATTTCGTGGATTCTTTCAAGTATTATCACACTTAAATCCCCAGACAGAGCTAGTTGTTGCTCAAGTTTCAATTCATATCTTTTTCCTTAAGGTTTTAAATCAAGTCAAGTGTCAAAGTCTTGAGTCTAAGTCTAGATTGCCTATAGGATGATCTTTCTTCTCATCATTCCTTGGAGTTAACCTAGTGTGGGAATCATATGAGCAATGCATCAATCCAAAGCTAGATGATTAGGCTTTGGGAGGGTTTGTTCATGCTTTGTTCAAATGAGAAGAAGGTATGGATAATCTATTGTGATTCATATGTTCCTTGTTCCCAATCATGTGAAAAACAAAGATTTATGTTGAGAGGCAGTCCCTCATGAAAGTATTTCTACAAATCCTTGAGAAACCCTAATTCTAAGATCAAATGTTCCATTAAAGGAATTGATGTAGATAGAATGAATAAATGACGTGCATATATAGAGAAAATGCAGAAGAGAACACTAAAGACTGAAGGTGAAGATTGATATACAGATCATGAGAACAAACTAGAAAGAAAGATCACTTCGACTAAATATAGAATGAACACTCAAAATATAGAAATGATGAAGAATACGGTCAAAGGTGGAAAAGACCAAAGTTGGAATGAATTTGATGAATCAAGCTTGTTTGGTCATCCACCTTACCAAATTGACAAGTCAAATGAGTGAATTAATGCATTTCATTGGTGAGTTGAAAAGTCAAAATCTTATATGTCAGTTGGGCCCCATTTTTTAAACATAAGATTGTGCATGTTTGAAGTTTGAAGTTCTTGAAAGATTAATGTAGGCTGCTTTCCCACATTATAGAAGTGCTCAAGACATAAACATTATGGGGAAGTGACAATGAGACATGTGTACATGTGTACGGTGGGCCATCACTTTTCATGAAGCACAATTAGAATCTAGTCATGAGGTGCCACAAAGTAAAGAGGTTCAATGTCAAAGTTTCTAAGAAATAAAGCAATGATGTCTATCTACCGCATGTATGCCACGATGTACCAAGCTAGAAAGAGGGACCTAAATTGCATGAAGATGAACAATCATGGTGTTTTCAAGAATATCATGGATTCAAAATCATCAATAGAAGGTATGCCACATGTTCATGTGACCAAATATTTTCATATTATTTCTCTTTTATATTATGACTATTTCTCTACCAGAATTAGAAAGGATAACAACTAGCTATAAATGTAACCTCATTTGATAATACAAAGGTCGGCAAACTTGATGGTGAATGAGTCTATAATTCCATTTACTTTCTATTTAGTGGTAATGTTTTGTTGTGCATTCTTAGATTAGTTATGCATAAAGAGTTGAAGGAAAATTATATGTGAACCTATCATAATTAGGTGGATTCCATTTCATTTTGATGTTTGCAGTGAAAGTGATTCCATTTACTTTCCTCATATATGATTATGCTTCTTCTCTTATTCATTTCATATTATGTTAGATAGTTTATTGGGAATTGAAGGATAGACGTGTATGAATCTATTGGTAACTTTCTAAATTCTATTTTATTCAAGTCTGGTAGTCAAAAGGAATTCCATTTTCGCTCATGTGCATTTCTTCTTGCATTCCTCTTCTACATTTAGATGAGTATTTTGTATTTGGAATAGAATTAAAAGTCAGAAAATATCAAGATAATCTACTACAATCATTTCATTGAGTGTGATAGGTTATCCATATACATTTTTCCTAAATTGTTTGTGCCTAAAAACAATTTGTTTATCCTTTACTGCTGTTAGGTTAAGAGTTTATCAAGTAAAAACTTCTGATCTCATAAAAGCATATTCATTGCACATCATTGCAAATCATAGGGAGTTGTACCTAATTAATTTAGAGGGTAGTGATATAATACTTACACTGACCCATTTTTTGGTAAACATCCTTTTGTTTCTCCAAACATTGGGTATCAAAGAGTCAAGATTATCAAATCTAATAGGAGAACAAACTATTAACCACCATACTATGAACAAGTAGTCATGATGCTTCTCAAATAACATGCCTATTAAAGAGGTGGTTAGAATTCATGGGTTTCCATTGTCTATGGTCATAGAAAGGGATGCTAAGTTTGTAGGTCATTTTTGGAGGACCTTATGGAAAAAACTAGCCACCCAACTATCATTTTCATTTTCCTATCATCCAAAAATAGATGGACAAACTAAGGCATTGAATATATCGATTGGAAACCTTATGAGATGTTTGACCAAATAACATGGACCTTCATAGGATCATATTCTCAATCAACAAAGTGCCTATAATGACTCTATCAACAGATCAATATGGAGGACCATTTGATGCAGCCTATGGGTATCATCTTAGAGGGCCTTTTGAACTGAGGGATATCCAAAACATGTAGAGTAGGAGTGCCTTGAGAGAGACATTTGTAGATGCAATAGAGACAGTTCATGAGGAAGTCAAATCATAGTTAGAGAAATCAATTGCCAAATACAAGGAGAAAGTTGATCAGAGAAGGAAAGAAGTCCACTTCAAGGTAGGAGACTTTTTTATTACCTATTTGAGAAAGGAAAGAATTCCTAAGGGTCAGTTTGCCAAGTTCCTAATGAAAAATATTGGACCCTACAAGATCATTCACAAATTTGGATCCAATGCCTTTAAGATTGAACTTCCTCCAAATATAGGGATTTCACCCATCTTCAATGTGGTAGATTTAACCTTATTGAAAGGAGACAATGTGAGTACACAATAGAGCATGGTAGAGAATATGAGTGAGGAAATGGAATGGAAAAGGATCTACCATAAGCAAGCAGTTCAATTGGAGTACATTGTAGACTCCAATGTGGTCAAAAAGACAAGAAAGGGCACCTATACAGAATATTTAGTGAAATGGAAAGAACTCCTTAATACTAAAGTTATTTTGATGTCAGAGGCAAAAATAGTCAAGCATGGAGTCACTCTTCAATAATTAGCAACTCAAGGGACATGAGTTTTCATGGTAAGGGGACTATGGTAGAACATCAACATTAATGTTCCCCACCATTTCCTTCAATTTTGGGGTGATGGTCAATCTTAAGATGTATTTTCATGCTTGAAATATGGTTGAAATGGTTCATTTTTGTTGGAAGTCATTTGGTTATGTTATTGTCACAATAAGGCTATGTTAACCACTTGGTCAAACTGGGTTAATGCTAGTCAAAGGTCAAATATTCATCAATTTTGGTCATGTGCTTAAATATTATGTCTTGGTATGTTATTTTGAACCTTTGGTCATGTTTATGTGGGTTCAAATTGGTTTGGATTGCAGAATGTAAAATTTGAAAGTTGCAAATTTTGGAATTTCTTGTTAACATGTGAAGGTGAAAATCCACCTTCTATTTTCCTTATGCAGGGACCTTCATGGAAGGTGAGAGGACATCTACCACACTATAAAATGTATGGAGAAGACAATTTGAAAAGTTAGTGAAGATTGAGACTATGATTTTGGTGGGAATCTGTGTTATACTCACCAATAAGCTTATCATTAATCTTGCACACTTACTCATGCTCACCTACTTGTTGGGAATGGATTAAGGATGTTTTGCATTTCATTTTGCTCATATTGATTACATTTATATAATAGTTTGGTAGAAAGATTGTCATGCGAAGTGCACAATGGTAAGGTGAATTAAGCCCAATCAAACTTATAAATATGGCATCTGCTATCTTATTTCAAGCAACAACCACATCGGCAACTATTTATTCTCCTTTAAAATCTGCATCGAAGATAACTCTCTCTTGCATATTATTCTATCTTTTTTTCAAACCATCAATCTAAGACTTCTGATCCAAACTGATTCTTTGAATAATCAACTCAATTCCATAAACATTAAACACTCTTCAAAAACCCAATTCAAGAAACATTAAACTTCTTTCAAAAAGATTCGAACACTGCATAATCATCAAGACAATGTGATTTTGCTTGATGGCCAGTGAGAACAACAATTCAAAAACATATCATATTTTATTTATTCAACTTGCTGCTACATCTTGACTCTCCTCTATCGAGACATCATCCACTATCCTCTTCTATTCTACTCGACTCCTACTCTACCCTACTAGTGCTACCTTTCATCGGATGATAGAATATAATAAAGGTTTCCCCAAAACTAATTTCCAACTACCCACAACCAACTTACTCTAATTCCTCTAATGGTTCTTCATGACTAAAGAGTAAACATATTACTAACTCATTTATTAAATTAAAATAGTAATGTCTCCCCAACCAATTACATCCATATTGACTTTGAAAAAATTATAATGCATGTAATGTCCAAAATCTATGAATTGTTTTGAATCTTGTGATGCCCCTGCATCATACTCCCAAGGAGAGAAAAATTCAAGTAACGTTGAATTGCTCTGATCTTCTTTTGAGTTTTCCAGTTGTAAGAAGGCACTAATGTCTCCACAAGAATGATTAAATTGATACCGCTTAACATAGCATGCTGATTCCAAACTATAGAATGAATACCCTTCATGGTATCTTCATTGAATTCTGGAACAAATACCTTAGTTAGCCTCATATCACCTGCATAAAAATACCAATCAACTGGATCCACAATATGATCTTCTCCCTGTTTGCAAATCTCTAGAGCATCACATTCATCAACAAATACTTCATCCTTGTGATCAATAGTCTTCTCTTCAGCATCTAATCTTTGCACTACATCTTTTCCTTCCTCATCATTTGTGTAAATATCTCCATCATCCGGGAAAATAATTTCTTCAACCATACCTGTCACCAACTCTCCTTCATCTGCAAGAACCTTTTCCTCACAAGGTTCAACAAAAACCTCCTGTTGTTCACTCTCACTCTCACTCTCTACACCAACATTCATCTGTTGTTTGTGCCCTTCCAATAGAATGTGTACCACTTCTTGATCCTTGTCTTCATCAACAACTTCATCTTCATATGTTGCTTGCTCCAAAAGAAATGCTATCCTCTCCCACTTTGCAATACTCTTATCTAACTCTTCTCTAAGATTCTTGTAACTTTCTTCTTCTTGTTCTTCCAAAACCCTTCTTAGGCTTCTCAACTCCTCTTGTCTCATCCATTCTATTTCTTTATTTCTTGCTTCTTCTTCCTTCTTCTTTCTTTCTCTTTCTTCTCTCTCCTTCTTATTGCCATACAAGTACTCCTTTAATGCCTTAATCAGTTCTCTTTCACTGCTCATCAAATCCATCTCTTCTCACCAATCTAGGGTTTGTTAGATATCCAGCCACCACCTTGGAACACTTTTGGAGGATAGTTCAACTCCAAGCATCAACAAGGGACCTTCAATCTTCCAAATCCTAGATTTTCTTCCCAGACCTTTTGTTGTGCTATGATACCAATATGACATAGAGCGCATAGTGGTAAGGTGAATTAAGCCCAATCAAACTTATAAATATGGCATCTCCTATCTTATTTCAAGCAACAACCACATCGGCAACTATTTATTCTCCTTTAAATCTGCATTGAAGATAACTCTCTCTTGCATATTATTCTATCTTTTTTTCAAACCATCGATCTAAGACTTTTGATCCAAACTAATTCTTTGAATAATCAACTCGATTCCATAAACATTAAACACTCTTCAAAAAATTGATTCAAGAAACATTAAACTTCTTTCAAAAATATTTTAACACTACATAATCATCAAGACAATGTGATTGTGCCTGACGGCCAGCGAGAACAACAATTCACAAACATATCATATTTTATTAATTCAAATTGCTGCTACATCTTGACTCTCCTCTATCAAGACATCATCCATTATCCTCTTCTATTCTACTCGACTCATACTCTACCCTATTAGTGCTTCCTTTCATCGAATGATAGAATATAATAAAGGTTTCCCGAAAACTAATTTGCAACTACCCACAACCAACTCACTCTAATTCCTCTAACGGTTCTTCATGACTGAACAGTAAACATATTACTAACTCATTTATTAAATCAAAATACTAATGTCTCCCCAACCAATTACATCCATATTGACTTTGAAAAATTTATAATGCATGTAATGTCCAGAATCTATGAATTGTTTTGAATCTTGTGATGCCCCTGCATCAGATTGTGACATAGGATTTTTCTAGATGGGCTTCTCTCTCCTTGAAAATATTGCAACCATGGAGCTACTCAAAGAAAGGAGAGATAGTCCTATGTATAATATGTCTTTGCTTTCAAAAAATTTTCTTCCCACGTTAGTCATAATCTACACTATCATGTAAGCTAAGCATTTGTATATGCCACTAGCAAGGGTTTTTTTCTACAATGTTACAACAGACTAAGAATGGAGTTAGTTGACTGTGATAACTTTTTTTGGATCATATTTGGAGTGTTCATACAATAAGATTTGAGATTCAACGTGTGGGTATTGTCTAAAGACCCCTGAAACAACATATTCTCTAATTTTTAGGCCTAAGACCCTTAAAACTATGGTTTTTTAGTTTAGTGACCTAGAAGTGTTTTGGAGACCCAAATATTTTGAATATTGTAGAACTCAAAAATGGGTGTCAAAATATCTTTTTTTTTTTGGGATGATTTGGAGAGATTTTGACTTAATGCTCAAAAACTTAATTTTGAGGCCTAATTGTTTTAGGTTTGTTTCAGGCTTCTCTTACATATCCTCTTTGTGGGTATATGGAATGAAGCTTAAAAACTCAAAAGTGGTAGACTTTGAGTGGATTACTAGAAGCCTCTAAAATTCTCTTGATCAGTTTGTGGTAAAAGATTGTAAGGGGATGCTTGTGTGATAAGCTTGGAAGGTGAAGAGTCCATTTGGGGTTTGGTGAAGCTTGAAGATTGGTTGAAGGAGTTGGCGAATTTCTTGTGATGGTTTACATGGGATCTATACAAGAGTTACCAGATTACCTTAGTCTTTAGAATGTTTTTGGAGTTAACCTTTACATTTGGAGCTTACCATAAGAGTTTGGGATCTTACCTAGCCATTAACGTATCTACTCCATTAGTGGAGAGAAACAATAATTTGATGAATACAAGTATTACATTTTTCAGAAGAGATTTGCAAAGTATTACTTCTATGTTTTGATCTTTTCCTTATTAAATGTAATAATTTGGATTTGCATGTAGTAATTTTAGAGTTATTATATTTGATTGGTAAAGTACATGATGTAGAAATGCACCCTTTGATTTGCATGACTATGGCTCTATGTGAATTGAGTCAGGTGGGAAATTTAGGTAACATTTTTGGCGACATCTTCTACATGTTTGCTTGCTAAACATCAAAACCAATAAAATCTAATAAAACTTTGAAATTTAGATTGTAGATGCAAGATAACCCCTCCCTAATGATTGAATGAATTTTTATGGTTTGTGACACTGATGAATTTGAACTTCATTATGAACAGTCATAGATGGATGTCTTTTCATTAGACAAAGATTGTATTGTGTTTGTAGACACTATAATACAGCTATGAAGCATGACTTTTCCTCATTTTGACAGCAATGCAACTCCCTTGGTAGCCCAAAATGACCTTGAACTTGGAACACTTGTTGAAAAATTATGGGAAATCTATAGCTGAAACTAAATTAACTATGCTTGAAAACACTTAAGGGAAACTAGAAAATTAACCTATCCTAACCTAATTAGCAGCAAACCATGCTAAACAAAACCATTTACTTGTTGGTTGAAGTACCAGCCCATTCTCCTTAAATTGTAATATAGACATGTTTCTTTAAAATAGGATTGTCCAATGAACTATTTTAATGTATAATTGAAAATGATTATTAATATTTTCTTTTAATATCAAATGCTTGAATGTTGACAATATAGAAATTAATCAAATAATTAAAGGAATGAAATCTATAAAAAAAAGTATAACTCATTACAAATAATTTAAAACAAATATTAAACATTATGTGTAATCAAATGATTTAAAACATGAAATTTAAAACTATTACTCAAATATGATATTTATAAATCATTAATTATGTTATAAAGTTTAAAACAATATTTATAATCAAATAATTAAAAACATGACATTTACAATTTTTATTCAAATATAAAATTTATAAACCATTAATTATATGCTTATATAACCCAATTTATCAAACTTGATTGAAAAAAAATTTGTATATAAATTAACACCTGTTACATATGAAAGAAAAAATAAAAGAAAAATGATTTTCTTCCTAACAATATTATAACCAGGTGAAGGGACTTTAGAGTTGAATCCAAATATAAATGTAAACAAATATAAAACACAACAAAATATGAATTGAACTTCTAGGAAGGCCCTCTAATGCATAAAAATATATATCTAATATGCATATTCTTTATAAAACAAAGGCTGGATAGAATATTGCATTCTCAATACTCGGCAAGTCAAATGCATCCGAGGCTGGGTGGAAAAGCAGTGTCACAAGGTAGTGTGGCTGCATAGGAGGTAGTGGAACATCAGAAGAAATGTGGCTACCAATAGTCTACATGAAGAATGTGGGGAAAGAGGAAAAATCAGATTGGATAGCCCAAGAGCTTGATGGTTGGAACCATAGGGGGCGTAGGAAAATAAATCAAATTAAAAACTTGTTCATGAAGCCACCACCAGTTTCCCTTATACCAACAAGGGCAAGTTTAAAAGGGGCAAGAGGAAAAATTGTGAGGGCATTAGCTAGAGAGAAAATGAGCAATGTCATATTGGACTAGGCTGAGTCATTTCTAGTTTTCCCTTTCCTCAAATTTGCTGCTACAAAGCTCAGGTATGTACTTATTATATTTTTTTATTCTATCTCTATTAATACAAGAAATCTCATATTAATATTTTAGTAAATAGAGGTATTGAATTGAAGTTTCATTTAAGATATCAACTAATTAAAAAATTTCTACTTTGAATGTTAATAGTGGTCTTCTTTTAGGAATGATATAAAAAAGCACTAAAGAAACAAATTATGATTTGCTAGCTTCATTTCAAGCAAGTTGTAGGCTTTGTGTTGGAAATATTACACCATATATTTGAAATGGTATGTTAGGTAAAGAAGTTTTTGTGATTAGGAAATAAAATTATTTTTTATAATTAAAACTGCAGTTTTGTAACAGTAGGCCACGGTGTATCTATTTCTTTTAGGAATGAATGCCAATTGTTTGACATTATGCCTTACTATTATGAATTTTTTGGCTAGGTGTTATAGAATGATTGTGTACTTGTACACCATTTACTGTTATAAATTTGTTGGTTAGAAATTGTTTTAAACGAGCTATGCATTCTACACCATTTATTGTGTGAATTTGTTGGATGCAAATGCTCGTGTGCCACACCTCTCAATTCTAGTAATTTTATTGTGATAACACTTAATAATTTGAAAAAGAAGAAGAAAATATCCCAGGCTCATTACTGTACCTTAGTAAAAGATGAAACACTTAAAATATTAAGTTAGATAAATTTCACAATGGAAGGCATTACTGAATAGCAAATAGGAGTCCCGGTTAGTAAATTTTGCTTACTAAAATAAATATATGGTTACAATTCTCTTATGTAAAAACCCTCACCGGCTCACAACATCTAACACAGGGGATATGTCTTCAATTGCTTTTAAATTGCAGCTTCTCATCTATCTTAAAATACCATTCCTCAAGAAACTGGATATATATAAGAAAAGATCTTATACCATGGTTAAACCTCAGATATCTAAATTTTCTTTATAGATTTGCACATTTAATTTTGAATTACATCAAACATTGTCTAGTCAACCCAACTAATATGTATTTCCCAAAGATCATAACATCTGTGCAAGTCTAATAATTAGTTTATAATTTGTTTCTGCAACTTTCATTCTATTTAAATTGAGCAGAATGATCTTCTCTCGCACTTCATAAAATTTCACTGAATTCTATTTACTTGTTGGGAATTAATAACAAATAACAAGGGATTAGTTCTAAATGGAATTGTAAATGAACCTATAATTGACTTCTAGCATAGTACTGATAATTTTCTCATGTTATTGCAGCTCCAAAATAGGCGTCAGCTATTGTAATCCTCCAAAATGTTGGTTACAGAATTTCCAACTTTACTGCTAATCACCAAACTTGAATTCTCAGCAAGAATTGCAAATGGAACATCTCATATCTAGGCCATTGGTCTTTGAATATGAATGCACTATAATAGGAGCATCTAGTCTTCAATAATGTCACTACACCCCTCTCACCAAACACACAAACTTTGTAGGACAAAACATATGACTGTAGAATGATCATAGGGCTAAACAACTGCAATGTTGGCCTCTAAGGGATAAAATGCAAGGTTTGAATTCTTCTTGCAAGAGTGTATAGATGACATGCCACCATACAAGATTATTAGCCAGACCCATGTAATCCTCAAACACTACCCAAACTTGTAGATGACACCCTCAGTGTGCAAAACAATCCCTTTAAATGAGATCGCAAGAAAAGAAATGAACTTGGCAAACACCAATTCCCTTGTCATAAATTGCCTCCCTAGACATAGTGATGAATAATAAGGTGAGAGAGAGAGAAAATTTCTATATAGCAACAACAATTTGCACAACACTTAGAATTCTCATAGTCATAAAGCCAATCTCCTAGTCACTAGAAAAAAACAGTTAGGAGATTTATCTAATGAAAACCACTACATCAATAGTGACTTCAGAAGCTCAGAGACCCTTATACTTCAGCAAGGGCTCACAATTTAGAACTCAGGAAAAAGCCACAAAGGCAAAAAAAGAAAATATATCTTCAAGTGTACATTTTCCAATGAAATGAGCTCTCATTTATAAGCTTTCGTTGGCAGAAGTTTCCATAAAAGTCCACTTCAGAAATCGTGAAAATTTTTCAAAAGAACTCAACACTTGAAACTTTCCAACTTGCTTTTTAGAAATATTAGTTAAAGTCATTATTATAATAATGCCACTCAATGAATAATAACTAAATTAGAGCTCATGCAATTGTTAACATGATTAACTACAAGTGACGACCAACTACCAAGCCATCCACTGCACTGTTGAAAATAGCAACTACTAAAAATAGTAAATCAAGACCCCGAAAACACCCTATTAGCTCACAAGGGTCTCCATGGTGAATTGACTTGGCCACTATAGGAACCTGCTAAAAATGGGGACATTACAATCCCCCCTCCCAAAGACTGCTTGTCCCCAAGCAATCTTGAAGTAAATTGAACACATAATCCACCTAGATCCCAAAGGTAGAACTATGTACCATCCCTATTGAGTACAAGCAACTCATGTAGTGCCAACATCAACATTAGAATCATCTAAAAATTGACCCTAGGTGTTGATGAAGGTAGCAACCCATTGAAACTCAATGCAACTTTGTCCACACCTAAGTTCCCATCAAACTGATAATCACACCCAACTATATTGTGGAGATGGTAACAACCACAGGTACCCAAATCACTAACACCAACTCCAACCTCTATCAAAATGTTTGGGGTGTGTAGATACTATAAGTAGTTCTCAGTACCATCTACAAAAGATGGTGCTAACCCATCCCATAATGGATGGTATGAAATTGGAGCCAACCTACACTGACGTGAAACTAAATCCTCTTCCAGTGGGTCAAAAGAAAAATGATGAGCACTCCTCATAGTGTAATGCTGATAAAAACTCCCAATCTCTATCAAGGGCTCATCATCATCAAACTGGGAGTCAGATGGCTCAATCTCTGACTTCCAACTATTGGTCAAGCAGGATCTTGGGCAACCCTCTCAGTAAACCCAACCTCAAAATCCCTCTAGAGAAGCATAGCAGATAGAGTCTCTACAATCTTTCCCACCAACCTCTAAATAGCATGAGAGCCTCAGATGAGAGTACCCTTAGACACTATATGAATCCTCCCTCACATTCAAACTCTCCAATAGATACTCCATGAAGCACTTTGTGTAGTAGAAATTATATGTGGAAGCATCCACCTACTCCCCTAGGATCCACAATTGATCCCTTTGAAAAAGTGGTACTGCCAACTATCCAATGCTATTAGCTATATGAGATGAAGAAATAGATTCACTTCTAGCCCAACTCCCTTGATGCTCTCATCTCATCCGTACCTATTGCATCCCTATCTTAGACAGATGTGTCAGCCACATCATCACGTCCATCATGCCCAATTGTAGAAGAAAACACACCACCAACCATAATATGTAACTATACTAGATCTGAGGTTAGTGTGGTTTGAACATGCTCCAACTCCATGGTCACCTTATCCAATCATGATTGTGACTCTTGAAAAGCCCACTGAGTACACTAAAGAGAGTCCATAGTCACCTCAAGCTCTTGGATGAGCTCCACCACCTCCTCCTCTTTTTCTAACAATGTCTCAGGATAGATGCTACCCCACTCTAGGAGGTAATCTCGGCCAACAATTAGCTGTGAGTAATTATGCTTCAAGATCTTAATAGCCTCTTGAAGTGCATGAACTTCTAGTAGAGAAAGAGCACTATCACTACACTCATCGTACATAGGAGAACCCCAACCAGATGTAGCTAGCATCTAACATACAACATCATGGTGCCCAAGAGATAAAGAAATTTCACTATCACTCACTTTCAACTAATTGGTCACATGATGCCTTTGTAACCCCTGACTCCTATGCAATATCTATGTCTCACAAATTGTACTATGATAGGAAACTAAATCAAAACTGCCCATCTCAAGATCACTCATATGTGTGCCATTATTCTCTTAGAATTCCACATTCAAAATAAAACTACTAGGCAACTTAACCATCTTCTCATTTAAAGAAATGGAAGCCCTCACAATATCAATCCCCATGCATGTCTCAACTTCCACCTCAAACATAAAGATCATGTAAACATTGATCTTGGGACTCATCAAAGCCCTCCTCGGAGTCATCACCCAATATCTAATAAGGGATATCATACTCGATGTAGCTCATAGTACCATCAGATGTGTCCACAACATCATTATCTACATCTCTCAACTTTGTTGTAACACCTAGATCACCAACATCATAGTTGGGTGACTCCATATGTGCCTCACTGATCTGACTCCATAGTTGGGTGACTCCATACATCCTGCAAGCTAGTAGGAAACTGTTCTGATACCACTGTAAAAACCCTCACTGACTCACAACATCTAACAGAGGGAATATGTCTTCAATTGCTTTAAAATTGCAACTTCTCCTCTATCTTAAAGTGTCATTCCTCAAGAAATTGGATATATATAAGCAAAGATCTTATACCATGCTCAAACCTCAGATATCTAAATTTTCTTTCTAGATTTGTATATTTAATTTTGAATTACATCAAACATTGTCTAACCACCCCAACTGATATGTATTGCCCAAAGATCATAACATCTATACAAGTCTAATAATTAGTTCATAATTTTTTTCTGCAATTTTCATTCAATTTAAATTGAGCATAATGATCTTCTCACCCAATTGATAAAACTTCACTGAATTCAATTTATTAGTAATAGGAACTTGATGGGAATTAATAACAAATAACAATGGATTAGTTCTAAATGGAATTGTAAATTAACTTGTAATTGACTTCCAACACAATATTGATAATTTTCCCATGTTATTGCAGCTCTAAAATAGGTGTTAGCTATTGTAATCCTCCAAAATGTTGGTTACAAAATTTCCAACTTAACAGCTAATCACCAAATCTAAATTCTTAGCTAGAATTCCAAATGTAACCTCTCAGATCTAAGCCCTTGGTCTCTGAATATGAACATAGACTATAATAGGAGCATCTAGTCTTCAATAATGTCATTGTACCCCTCTCACCAAACACGCAGGCTTTGTAGGACAAAATGCAGGACTATAGAATGATCTCAAGCCTCAACAAATGCAATGTTGGCCTCTAAGGAATAAAACACAGGGTCTGAATTCTACTCGTAGGAGTGTATAGATGGCATGCCACCATACAAGACTATTTACCAAACCCATGTAATCCTTAAACATTTCCCAAACTTGTAGATTACATCCTCAATGTGCAAACCAATCCCTTTAAATGAGATCGCAAGAAAAGAAAAGAAATTGGCAAACACCAATTCCCTCAGCATAAATTGCCTCCCTAGACATAGTGATAAATAATAAAGAGAGAGAGAAAATTTCTATACAACAACAACAATTTGCACAATAGTCAAAATTCTCATAATTATAAAGCTAATCTCCCAATTGCAAAAAAACACAGTTAGGAGATTTATCCAATTAAAACTACTATACATCAGCAGTGATTTTAGAAGCTCAGAGACCCTTATACTTCACAAGCGCTCACAATTCAGAACTCAAGAAAAAGCCACAAAGGAAAAAAAAAGAAAATATATCTTTAAGTGTACTTTTCCCAATGAAATGAGCTCTCATTTATAAGCTTTGATTGGCAGAAGTTTCCATAAAACTTCACTTCAAAAATCATGGAAATTTTCCAAAAGAACTCAACACTAGAAACTTTCCAACTTGCCTTTTAGAAATATCAGTTAAAGTCATTATTATAATAATATAAACATTATTATAATAATTCCACTTAATGATTAATAACTAAATAAGAGCTCGTGTAATTATTAACCTGATTAACTATAGGTGACGATGAATTGCCAAGCCATCCACTATGCTACCGAAAATAACAACTACTAAAAATAGTAAATCCACATCGAGACCCCCAAAACACCCTGCCATCTCATGAGGGTCACTATGGTGAACTGAGTTGGCCACTCCAAGAACCTACTAAAAATGGGGACATTACATCTTATCAATACATAGAAGGTTAGATCATTGTCTGTAGTTGTTTCCCATAAGACTTTATTGGGACTTGTTTTGTATTACATAAGCTATGGGAACCTATAGGAGTTTTGTGTTTATTCACAGCTTATATGATTAATCACTTTATGTGTTGTTTCCAATTTCCATTTATTGCAGAACCATTAATATATGTGTAAATTAAATATTATTCAAATCATTACAGTTAGCCTAGCAAACAACAAAGAATAGGTACATTGTATATTTTAAACATATTAGTAGACTATGAAATAGAACATCAAAGAAAATGAAAAAAGAAAATAAAAAAATTTAGTTAAGAAAAGAACCCTTATATTGCTATCATTAAAATCTGAACTATAGGATAGCTATAAGTGTGTGCAATTTGAAAAATAGGATAGTTATCTCTTAGCAAATTTGTGGTTACGAGGCTCATCTGTACAAGATAATGGGACATAATAGTTCAATACTGTAATGTAGTATTATAGTATGTTTGAACATGAGGAGCAATATTCTTAAAAGACTTCCACAAAAGAAAACTAGACAATCATGGGTTGTGTTATATTATTAAGTGAGGACTAACTCTCTATTAATCTAGCTTGTTATGTTGACTTGTAGTGAACAATTAGTTGACTCATATAGAGACGAAAATAAAGAAAATTGTGACAAGGTGAGGAATAGGATGCATACACATGCAAAACATTACACATGGTAAAACTACAACCTTGGACTTAGTATTGCTAAGATTATAGTGGATGTTTAGGAATGATGCTTGATTTGCCTGAGTGAGTTATGATGATGAAGAACTATTCTGGATGGATGAAAACCCCAAAAGGGTTTCATCTCCATAATGTTTAGATCAAATAATTAGAAACTAGAACTACATATCGAAAGTGAGAAATTTAATGTCTTGATCTCTTGGATGGATATGAAGGTAGCCTAGTAGGTGAAGAGATACCTCCAATGCAAAGACATCTTGGACAAAGTTAGGTAGTATTTAATTATTATTATCACATTATAAGTTAACACAATAAACGAGTGATTCTCATGAGGTACCTATACTCGGTTGGATGCCCAAAAGCTGAGGGTGGTCTTTCCATAAGCCTAGATTCAAGGAAGGTTGTGGATCTTACTTATAATATTTTTAGATTGCTTGACATAGTCTTGGGTAGATTGTGGAACTTGTGATAAGTCACTCTGGACTCGGATGGTCCCAAAGAGTGCAAGTCTCTAATCAAAGCATTTATTATTTCTTGTCCTTTTAAAAATTAATTCTAGATGGATGAATGATATGTTACAATGTTCCATATCCTGTATGGATAGAGGTTGGGTTTGGATGATCCCCCTTTAGTTGCCTAGAAAAAAAGAGCCCAAATGGCTAAGTGATAACATTGTCTTGGATGGACAATATTCCCTTAGTAATCAATAACTAACTTTGGAAAAAGAAAAGAAAAAAAACCCTTACACTCTAACAATTTATGGTACCTTTTTTATTATCTATTATTTTTCATTTATTAGGATAGGTTGGACCAGCTAGGAATTTATCACAACTATCCACAATTGGCTCTAGCTTGGATTTAGGTGCAATCCCCAAGAAGAGTTCTTTCAAACAAAAAGACTTCTTTGATAGATACAAACTCTAGCATTCCAACAATGAAATTCTCATAGAATTTTTTGATAATGTTGTCAAAACATCCTTCTATGCTTCACTCACCTTCCATATCATAAACATTTTGTTAATGTGTTGATGTAATTAGAATCACATCCTTCTCATTCTAATTAACAAAAGAGGGCGACTCATCAAAGATGAACATAACCCTTGCTTCCTGCTCAACTTCCTCTCTTACAAGAAATGAGGTTTATTCTTCATCTTGCTCAAAGTATTCAAGAAACTCAGCAAATATATATGGTGTCTCTTTACAGGCTCTTCTCTTGACCCTCTATTTTTTCTACAAACTTGGAACTAGTAATATCATCCTTCCCTTAAACTCTCTGATCCTAAATCATCCTACATAAGACAACCTTGATTGACACAGTGCAAGGCAGTCAAATCCCCAAAGGAGATGTCCTAGCCCCCAACAAATAACCACACAATGGAAACACAATACAAGATATGAGATTTGATACCAAAAATAACTCTTTATTCATAAAATAATTGATTACATGCTATGTGTCAGTTTGTAAAGCTTTCCCAGTTATGGCCAAATATAATAGAAATTACAATAACAGTTCTACAAGATCTCTTGAGATCCAAGCCCAAACCCTAGCTACTCTAGATCCACACTCTAGTAGAAATCTCCAAGGAAGATCTAAACTTGTGTTTGTTAGCCCACCAAGCAATCTCCTTGTTTCCCAAGCCTCAACTACTAGGTCTTCAAAGTTCTCTCCTCTAACACACCTCTTCTCCGAGCTAGATGATTATGACTAAAGAATCCACAAGACCCCCTACTTATACCCAACTAAGCCACAAGTCATCCTAGTATATTAAAAATTAAATAAACCTTCACATTAAATACATGTTTAAGCCACAAGTCAGCTCACAAAAAAAATTAAATACATATAACCATATTAAATGCCAAGTTGGATGACCATAGACAACTCGGGCAAAGTTAGAAGCCAAGACATGACCAAGCACAAAGGAAGCACTACCGAGTACCAAAAAGTCCACCAAACATAACCAAGCTCCTTTATTGACCGAGCTAGTTGGTCAAAATAGCAACCAAACCATACAGTATAAGTTGAGCTCTCTAGTATATGTCGAGTTCTACTCCTTTGGCGACCAAGTCCCTTCATTGACCAAGCTACTCAGCCAACACTGCAACCAAGCATCACTAAGATCCTAATGCATTATGAGTGCCTTTGATGACCAAGCACTTGTTGGATCACCTCTTCTTTGACCAAGTGACACTCCAAGTACTCTCCAAAGAAACCACAAAGCTTTCCTCCAAGAACTCCAAAGTAGTCACCAAGAAAACCCATGATGCTCCCACATCATTGATCATGTTTGGAGCCTAATAAGTAGGATACTTGGTCCATGAAGGCTTCCATATCAGCTTGGTATGTTGAACATTTGGTTTAGATTCAATTTGAGTATCTATGAAGTGATTTTGTTGATCTTTCTCTATCATGGGCTTGAGTAAGGGTTATCCCAAATCTATTTGTTTTGAAAGACTTTGACTCCTAAAATTTTGAGTCTTTAATTTATAAGGCCCACTTGGACATTGCAGAGGCTTATATCCTACATAAAGCTTGGATTTTGATACCTATGAATCACCACTTTTATGTGTTGGTTCATTGAGTAGTCATGAGATGTTGGTTTGAAACTAGGAACACCAAGGGATTAGGTCTCTAGCTTTTGAACTTGAGCAACGATCTCATCTACTCTTCTTTTACAACTATCGCTCTTGGAAGATATTTTTTTAGTGTTGCTTTTGTTGTGAATCCATCTCTTGCTAATTTTGGTAAGCTTGGGAAGTCCACTCATCTTGTTAGATGTTATACTATTGTCGCCTATGAATACTCATCATCTCTTTTTGAAAGTTTATCAAATAGTCATCTGGGCTCATGTTATCAACATGTTGGGGATGATTCTAAAAATTGTCACAATAACTAGAAATAAATTGGCTCTCATGGGGTAGCTAAGATTTATTGGCAGGCTCTAGTAAAGCTTAAGCAAGGCTGTGTGGATGGTAATTATATGGAACTTGTTGGATATTTTCTTTTGCAAGAATTTTTATATTTTTTGGGGAAAAACCAACAAAATATACTTCTTGACATGGTTGGTAGGATGTGATATGGGGAGGATTTTCATGGAAATGAGGGTGATAAAGCATACTTGCATGAAAAGAAGACAAGTTGAAACATATATATAAACTAAATAATCACTAATATCATTGAAAACAAGAATAACCAAGTTTGATTTTTCACATAGTAGCACTTTATCTTCTTGAAACTGGTAGATATTTTTTTGGCATCGCTAGATGTGTCACTTTACTGCCTCTAATGGCAAAAAACTACTTATTCTTAATCTAAAAACTACAATATAAGGAAAATATCTAAACTGAAACTACCCAAACTATCCCACCAAGCATGCCAAAATTGTAATGTCTAAATTTCTACCCCAATTAAGATCCAAGAACTCAATCACTTTGAGAAACATAGAAACAAACTTGGGTTTGTGGGTTACCCTAATTTGGAGTTAATCTCTAGATTCTAAGTCAGTTCCTATTATATATACTTCACCTAAACTCTCAAAAATTAATTTTTCCTAACAAAAAGGAAGAGAAAGATAACATAATTGAATTCTAAAACTTACAATTATGCACCAAAATGTATCCTTAAGCTTTAACATATAACCAACACACAACAAAAACCAGTGATACAAGAACCTTAGATCACAACACAATAAAATGATCTTTACATAAACAATTTATAAGAATATTGGATAAGCTCCACACTTAAGAGGATAGAGATCCTTTCCCACAAATTAATACTATTATTAGGACCAACACAACTAACATGGGAAGATATATCTGTTTGCATAAACACACCAACATCCAATACAACTCCAAGGACAAAGAATATCAAAAGGATAAAGGTCATTTGATATTCAATGCTTTCATTTGGAATTTGAAGCACGTGTCTTTTAGGATTTTCACAAAACATTTTTTGATGATACATCTTTTCTTTTGTAAAAAAGGACAACAATAGCTATTGGTTATTTTACTTTTTTCCACAGAGAAATTAAAATTCATAGGGTCATTGCAACTATGACTACTTGTTTGGAATTTTTTTTTCTAAGATGTCTTCTATGTATTTTCTTGAAAGAGATGATAAATCCTTTCCTTTATGTTACTTCATATGCCATGATTTTCCTTCTCACAACTTCAACATGGGTACTCTATGAGTTAACAAAATGATGCAAAGTCTTTGAAGTAAAATATGATAACCAACTAAGAATACCAAAGCATTTGTATATTGTGTTGATGTTGTATGCATCTTTTTATATTGAGCAAACCCAATAAAAGTGAGCATGCCTTGTGAACAACCTTTCATGCATCACTAAAATTCTTCACTATGTTCTTTTTAGCCTTTTCCTCTATAATGATTTTACCTTCAATAGTTTGATGCCCACCAATTTGTAATACAATCTAAGATGCAAAAATTATAGGACTCTATAAAAATCTTACAAATTGTATGCAATCATAACCCATAGTTGTTGTCTCCATTAAAACATGACATATCATATTAACAAAGACATCAACCATATCTTCATTTTCATTTGAATTATCACTTGTTTCCAGGGAAAAATATAGAGACAACACTACATCCTACCCTTTGGAAACTAATTGATGATGTTGATCCATTCATGTATGCATGTTGATTGAATTTGTAACTTACTAGATTTCTTTTGCATTTTATTGTAAAAATAATGATCTTGGTACAAGTTACCTCATGTCACTTGGTGATGTGAATATTGCATGGCTTAGCTAAAAAATGATATCATACATTTTTTTTAACAACTCTATTCGTTGATGTTTATCTCTGCACCACATCATTTTTTACTCATTTTTTATGGTTCTTCTATTCTTATAGATATGTTGATTGGTGTTGATCATTGTACAATTTTTCTATTGCCATTTAATTGAAAGACTTCATATGATTTGATGAATTTGAATAGTTGTAGATTACTCCATTATTGATGATTTGAGAATGTATTATGCTTCAAAGTTTAACATGGCTACAATATTAGGAAAGCTAGTTTTTTTTTTGTGTGCAACTTTTCCCACTTTAAATGCTTAGATGATGTTGATGTTGTCAATTAGGATTGTGCCTTTAGCAAGATGAAATATCTACCTATCCTGTTGAAACATGGAATCTCTCTTAGGTGGTCAGTTGTCCTAAAATGAGAAATGAATCTCCAAATCGAGCTAGTTCTTAAATAGTGATCACCTAAAACTTAACTTGAATGCAAAAAAAGGGATATGATGATGAATGATAAAATGAATATTAAATCCTAAATGAGGAAATACACCAATGATTTGTTTGTAATGTCAATTTAATTAACACCAATTACCCAAGATACTAATGATTTTCAATACCCAGACAAGCATGTAACTACAAAAGTGATTCTATGGAAGGACTCGAAATCTTTTACTCTGAAAGGAAAACCTAGACTTTACCAATTTTCCACGAAAAGAATAAGGACACAAAAAAAGACCTATAATCAAACATATCAGGATTTGAATATACAATAAGGAATATAGCTTAAATGAAGGATAAACACAACATAAAAGCAAATCACTCACAATATTGCAAAAAGGAATCAATGAGAAGGAATTGTTGAATCTATATAATCAATGCTGAAAAAATCCTTGCTATAAAGTGCTCCTACAATCAACTAAAATTTTTACAATATGCAAAAAATCTGAGCAAGATAGAAGAGACCTCAAAATGAGGTGAATGTACAATAAATAGAGCTCAAAAAGCCTAACTTGGATATGAAAAAAGTGAATGAAAAATATCTCCTAGAAATTGTCAAAAGTGTGAAGAAACTCATAAAATCTTCCCTCAAACCCAAGTCTAATTGATAGCTCACTTAAATTTGCCTCCATTTGGTAAAAAATCCATGCAAAACCCTAGGTCAAATATTAAGACGAAGCCAAAAATATGACATGTCAAAGTGCTCAAAAACATGTAAAAACATACTCAAATAGGATCCTCAAGTGATCTAAATGTAGAATAGGTCTTAAATGTATCGTGACCAATTAAAAATATCACATAACTACTCAATAATTTCATGTGAAAATCAAACCTTCCCCTGACTAAAAATGAACTCTTTCTAATGTATAGCTGACTAGAAAGTCTCCCTTGGCTGAAAATAAGATTATATGTCAAACTAGATGTCTCTCCAAGTCTTAAAGATATCTATGAGTTTAACTCCTATTTTCTCATCTTGCATTTAAAATAAGTAATAATTATCAAGCATTTTAATATATAAATTTAATTAATTTAAATAATTTTTTATTTTTTAAATTATTTATAAAATTAAGCATTTTATAATTTCAATGCTTAACATATTACTATTAAAATATTAATGCAAAATTATTTAATTTTATTTATCATTTTTAAATGAATCCTAATATTCATTAAATAATCCATTCAACTATCAAATGAATATTACTATTACCAATAAGAGTTATGCATATTGATAAATGAATAAATAATCATTTATATATGCTATAATGATATTCTCATAAAATTCAAAGCATATATGAATTAATACTTATCTATAAATAATGAATATCTAAACACACCATTCTAGACCCAAAATACTATTATGTTGGATTTGATACATTTTAGGGCTCTTATGATAAAATAGAAAAGAAAACCCTAATGTTGATCATTTTGCACTTTACTCTTTTCTAGCAATTGCTCTGGTCTATGAGGCGGCGACAGGGTTTTGTGAATGGAACTTCCTTTAGGCACTTTGTTTGTAGTTCAAATACAACTGTAAGGAAATTTAGAATCTCAATTTGTGAATGAGAAATAGAAAACCTCACCGCTTTTATCATGTAAGTTTTGTTTGCTTGCATTCTTTGCACAATCTAGGCAACTCTGTTTATTATAGATTACTGTGTTCCTGTGCGGTCGCTTGAAAATACATTCATAGCTAGCCCTTTCTTAATAATCTCATTGTCATTACTGAAGTCATGCCTTGTTGTTTGAAACAAGTCTGAAGCCTTGAAATTATGTTTTGAATTGATTATAGCTAGTTATGCAAATTTTTCTTGTATAAAATTACTTATTTTCTAAAAGATGTTCAGATCAAGTGGAAACAATGAAACACCATTCTTATATTTTTCATATTTGCATTGTTTTGCCAAAAGATTTTTATATAGGTTACTTGATTCACATGGGTTACATGTTGATGCTCTTTTGAGTTTCCATGGTCTGTTAAAAATAATGCCTTTACTCAATGGGCTAGTAGCTTTTTTGGATATTTTCATCATTTATTTGCTTTAGAAATAAGAAAACATCCCCTCCTTCTAATGAAAATCTTTTGGTTCCTTCCCAAGAACAATGCACTTCAAAATGACTATTACCATAAACATTGAATTCTTGTAGCATCTTCAATACATATGCTTCATTTGGCAAGTTGAATATTGCAATATTCACATTCTTTTGCCTCTCTTAAAATATTGAATAACCTTATCCTATATTGATCAAACAAGTCTCCTTCAAACATGTTCATTCTTCTTTTAATAACATTATTGGTAGGTTTTCATTTAATGTAACTTTGTTGGTGTTGAATCCTTCATGTCTTGGGCTGAAAATCTTCCTATGAATCTTTCATTTTTTGAAATTGATGAATGTTGGATGTGATGGAAGGTTTCACAATAGTGATGTTATGTCCCTTGAACAACTATAGTTTAGTCTTCAAACAAATACATGATGAGGCTTAAAGGTTTCATACTTATTATGACCATGTCCCTTAAAAGGCCCTTGTCTTCAACCAGGTATATAGTTCAGCCAGAAGGTCCCATGCTTGTAACTTATGCATGCCCCCTCGATGGCTTCCCCATAGTCTTTGCCTTTATATTATTCAGTCAAAAGGCTTCCTGTGTGTAACTTATGCAATCCTTCAACAACCTCAACTCCTCATATGTGTAGCCACACATGAAGCAAAAATATTAGTATAAAACCTATTATGATTTCTCTTTTAGTCTTCTTCTTGGATTTTATACTTATAAGTCAGAGATAATTTCCATAGCTGGTCAAATTGTGATATTGCTATCAAGATTTAACTGTGTGATTTTTTAGTCAAACTCATTGACCCATGTTTCATGAGTAGTGATTCAACATGAATCCATCTCTCATGAGAATAAATGGAATAGTTAGCACTCATTGGATCTAGGTGATGCTCACAGCCCGGTGAAGCACCGAGACTTCCCAGGAGGTCACCCATCCTAGTACTACTTCAGCCTAAGCACGCTTAACTACGGAGTTTCCTCCATGATTAAACCAAAAGCTTGCAACCCCATTTTCAAAAACCTTCACCAAGTGTTGTGCCTTATGAACCATTCATTAGAAAGCCCCTTAAGCTCATCAATTGAAATTATCTCCTACTTATCAATTAATGAGCTTACGGGGCTTTCTAATGAATGGTTCATAAGGCACAACACTTAGTGAAAGTTTTGCAAATTGGGTTGCAAGCTTTGGGTTTAACCATGGAGGAAACTCCGTAGTTAAGTGCGTTCAAGCTGGAGTAGTACTAGGATGGGTGACCTCCCGGGAAGTCTTGGTGCTTCACCCCTGTGAGCATCACCTAGATCCAATGAGTGCTAAGTGTTCCATTTATTCTCATGAGAGATGGATTCATGTTGAATCACTACTCATGAAACATGGGACAATGAGTTTGACTCAAAAATCACACAGTTAAATCCTGATAGCAATATCACAATTTTATACTTATTGTCACTTTCTAATTTCTTTTCATTTGATGTGTATATATTGTTTGATTATGCAGAATTGGTTAGAAATGGTTTAAGTTTGTATTCTTGATCTCAGTTATTCATATGACTAACCAATTTTTCTTTGTTGTTTTCGTAGGTGGCTGAAATGATGCAAGGACCTGGGGAGATCAAAAATTTATTCATGTCAGCCAACTACTATTAGGAAATGACGAAAAACACTCTACTCCATTCTTATTTGGTTCTCCATATTTGAACAATGTATACGTATCTTCTATAATGAACTTTGAACATTCTAAAAATGTTATAAATGAAATTCTAAGTTCATCAAAGTATTTCTATTTTGAAAGCTATCATAGAATGTGAATTGAATACAATGTACTTTCTTCTTGATATAATAAATGAATGTTTTGTACATGGATTTTTTGATTTATCTCTATGAACTTAAAAATATTTGAATCACTAATTGGAAAAGTTCCAATTCATCTCTTTATGTATCTCAACTTAATCCATAACATTTTTGAAAAATGGCAATGATTAATCAATAATTAACCTCCTTAATAAACTATTTTTCACATAATCAATAATGATATACAAACAAGGAAAAGTTTAGATAGGTAGTGAAAAATAGTTAATAGTTGCAACTAGCATTCTTCACTTAACTCATGCTTTGACTAGTTATGTCATTTCCTGATTACACTCAGTTTTATTGAATGTCGTTCTTCCAACATTTACACTAGCAACTCATTTTGTCTATTGATCTATTTTTTTGCTTAATGAATATCATATCCTACAACTCTGATTGTTAATTTTCCTTGAAAAAAAAACAATGTTTGATGTTGCACCTCATTCCTCTTGCCGATGGATGTTGAGTAGACTTCATTATTACTCAATTACATTTTGATTATTTATCTCTTACTAACAAGATGGGCTCAAATCCTTGTGGAAGCCACATTTACATTCACATGCAAATCAAGGATAATTTTCATTGCACATCAAACAAACTAGTTAGGAATAGATTCTTGTTCTAATTTTGAAGTATTATGCATATGTGAGGTATCAGTGCAAAGTAGGACTAGTTATTGCTTAGATTATTGGATCTAACCTTCTCATTTTTACACTTTTCAAGACTCAAAATGAGGAGATGAGATAGCTGGAGCATCATCATTGGAGACAATCGAACATCAACCAGTCATTTGCAATGACTAAACCTATTTCTCATTTATGCTTTTCTTTTACTATACACGTGTATACATGTTTTGAATTCAAAATGCATAATTAATTTCTATCTAGTTTTTTGATTTGTGTGGATTAAACAATAATTTAATGATTAAAAGTGTTACATTTTTTGAAAAGCTTTAATTTTATATTTTGATCTTTTAAACCTCATTAAATGTAATAATTTGGATTTGTGTGTAGTACTTTCAAAGTTATTGCATTTGATTGGTCAAGTGCATGATGTATAAATGTACCCTTTGATTTGACATGACTATGACTCAATGTAAATTGAGTCAGGTGGGAAGTTTAGGTAATAACTACACACACTCTTTGATGAATCACTTCTAGAAAGAATATTGTCAAATGCAACCTAAAAATAGGTGAATGAATGTAGATTATTGTTTTTATAGTTTGTAATCTTTACATACGTGAGGTGTTTTTGTAATAATGATGAACCATGCACACTTCCTTCATATCTCACAAACCAAATTATCTTGATGGACCTTTGAAGTTAGGTCACAATCTTTTAGGTTATTCAATCAAATCATCATGAGTATGTGGTTCATATCGCTAAAGAGAACCCACTTCATATACGAAGATATGTGTTGATCACTTCACCTAAGAAGTTCAAATCTGAATAGCACTTTAGAGTATCAAGGGATGACTAACGGGATCAAGAGGAGCTTCACATGTGCTCCTCTCCTAGAAGATATATCAATCAGCCTACATATAGAGGACAACATAAATAGAATAGATGTCAACACATTCACTTTGAAGTAGATTCTATGTTTTAATGTAACCAAAATTCTAGAAGGTGTGGAGGATGATGAGGATATTCTTGATCTTGAATATTATGAGAAATAGGTTGAAAATATCCCTATTGTATTATTTTTATTGCTACCTAAGGAAAGCATGTCTATATTTGATAGGTTTCACCCCATTTCAAACAATACCAATACATGAATAAGAAGGAGATTAAAAACATCAAAATTAAACTTGGTAATGACTTTGAAACTGCTAGTTCCATGGGGCATAAATTCAAAATTAGAGAAAAAAAGAAGGGTGCTTCCTCATCAGTATTTATGTAGATACCAAATCTCAAAATCAAAGGGGGAAAAGCCATGATTCAATCATCAAAAGAAGTTGAGTTGATAGAAAAGGATGTGGTGGTACAAGATAATACAAGTTGAAGCCAATGAGGATGAATTTTAGGAAGGTCATTCTTTAGAAGTATCACATGCTATAAGTGTAAAGGTGATACCTTTTACTACTTCAATATTGTCAGTACTATATAAAATCCTATGTTTCTTCTTGATACCAATGTAGATTTATTTTCTAAAGTTTGTGTTCCTCCAATGAACTCATTCATAATGCCTATTTTATACATCTATCTTTGAGAGGAAATGTGGTTGTTTGGAGAACGGATTCAAATCATATTTTAGATTCCCTAATCTATCATATGTTTCTATGACTTGTCTACTTACATTAGGTACAAAATCTGATAGGTTCATGACTTAAGCTTCTCAAAGTATGTAATGTCTCATATATCCTACTATGCTTCTTCTCACTATACACAAATAAGCCAAGCCTTTGGAACACAAAAGGCACACCTTCAGTCATGAACATGACACACATGTTGGCAAGGCACACCTCTAGATGTGAGCACAAACACAAATGTGGTTAAGGAACACAAACGTAGATGTCAATGCAAGCATATAAGTAGACATTGATAGAGACATAGACGCAATCATAAGTGTGACCATGAGTTCAAACATAGGGGAAAATGTGGACGTGAATGGGAACATGGGTTCTAACATATATGTAGACATGCCACCAACATGAGAACAAGCCTTGAGACAAATATGGGCAATGAGCACAAGTGCAGATACATGCACCTGCATAGGGTTAGGTATGAATATGGATGTAGACAAGGATGTAGATGCTGACATGGATATGGGATTGGGTACAAGCATAAACATAGAAATATGAAAATAAGGATACAAATACAAACAAGCATAGAAAGGCATGAATAGAAACATAAACATGAGCACTATCATGGGCACAAAGGTAGATAGGGAATAGATGCAAACACAAATGTAAACTTAGACATAGGCATAGACACAAGCATGTGCACAAATGTGGACATGGAAATGTGTATAGATGCAGATGTACACACAAACACATACCCAAACATGAATGCAAGCATGGAAATGGGAACATGGTAAAGCACATACACGAATGTGGGTATGAGCATGGATCTAGGCACATGCATGAATGTAGATGCAAGCATAGGTGCATGCACATGTGTTGACAAAAGCAAGATAACTTCCAATGAAAGATTTGATTGTAGATAATTGCTATGTTGATAAGACTTGCAAATATGAAATAATCAATATAGAATATACACCAACATTGAATGGCTAAGAATTAGTTAGTTTTTAGCTAACACATGGCTACTCTAATCTCAAATAGTAACTTATGAATGATCCTTTAAAAACCTCAACTCTTCATACCTGTAGTTGCACATGAAACAAATATATTAATTGAAAACCTTTTATGATTTCTCTTTTAGTCTTCATGATGCAAGAATAGCCTAGGTGTAAGGGCAATCTTGCATCACCCAAAAAATATTTCCTTTTGGTTGTTTTAGTAAGGGTTGTCATAATACATAGTTGTTGTCTATGGAGGCTTGTTACTCATTAAGTTAGTCATACAAGCTTGAAATGTTCCAATTTCAATGATGAAGGTTCATTTTAGTTCTATTAATTTGTTAATGGAGTTTCATAACAATATTATAGGTATTTGTGAAGTTATTACAGATTTTGGTTGTGCTATTTTAGTATAAAAACTTTAGGCTTAGTTTTGAAGGCCTTGGAGGTTTCGAATGAGACCCAAAAGCTCGATGAATGTGTGCTTGCATGAAGCCGAGCTTGCAAATCAGAAATTGAGGTTTTCAAAAAGTGGTTATAGTAGCCAATTGGAGCAATAGTTTGAGAGTTATTGTCATTCAAAGTTGGGCTACCTAAAATTTCTAAAGTGAATGTCAAGTTTATTTGGTTGACTATATGTATTGTTAGGGTCTTTCGGCCCTAGGTATTATCTTTGAGTGTCTAGAACCTTCTTGGGTGGCATAAAATTGCCTATTTAGGAAAGGCCTAAACATTGTCTACAATAGTTTTGGGTGATAGTTCACAACATTGTCTTGTAGATTACTGTAATGAAGGTGCCCATGTGGGTTAGCATATTGTAATTATGAATTATGTAATTCCATATTTGCAGCGATAATAAGAAAACCATATTTTGTTCTCGCAAATTGTTGTTTCTATGTTTTTGTTATGTGTTTACAATATTAAGGGGAGCACCCTTCATCAAGTGGCATTAGATTTGGAGTGCCTGAGTGTGGACAAATTTTTTATTGCAAGGTAGTTCACACCAGGATTGTGGTTTGGGCTACATGTGTAGATAGATCACCAATTGTGAGGAAGTTTGCACTAGGGTTTGAGCAAAAAAATGAAAATGCCTCCACAAAGAGAGTGTGGTGGAAGAGACGAAGGTGTTGCACCTGAGGTTTTAGAACCTTCTAGAGGCAAATGCGAGCATTGTAAGAATAGATGCACAAAGGAATAAATCTTGTCATAGAAGATGATGAAAGAAGGGATGAAAGAGAAGAAGGAAATGTGGACCAAGTTTTAGTAGAGGAAGTTCTTAACCTAGAGGAGGCAAAGCTTTTTAAGGCCATTTCTAGTATTAGAAAAAGACCTATGTTTGATGTTCCCATATTTTCAAGAAATCTCAACCTAGAGGAATTGATCAACTGGATCAATTAATTGGAAGAGTGCTTTGAATATGAAGATATTGAAGATCCGAATAGGGTCAAGTTTGAGAAGGTCAAACTCAAGGGTTATGCAAAGATCTAAGAGCAAGAGATCCAGTTGGATCAAAATAAAAGAGGAAATGAAAAAATCACCAGATGGGATCATTTGGTAGCTAAAATGAAGTGATATTTTATTCTCATGGATTAAGAGCTTGATTTGTTGAAGAAAATGGAAGCATTGAAGCAAGCAAAAAAATATGTTCAAGAGTATATTGAAGAATTCTACTAAGTTTTCATTAGAATGGGCCATGTAGAAGTTGATAAGGAGAAAGTGGCCCATTATCTTAATGGGTTAAGGCCAAGAATTCAAGAGCAGTTGAGTCTTGTTTGAGTGACCAGTATTGAGGAGGTGTACTAGTTTTCCCTAAAATTTGATGAGAAGCGAAGAAAAAAAATTGATAACAAGAATAATGGAAGAGGTCGTGGTGGAAGATCTAGTGGACGGTCATATGGAGGCCTAAACAATGATCAAAAGATCAAGGATGAGGCTAGAAGTAGCAATTAGAACCAGAGGGAAAATAATTCTAATTTTTTCCATGATCAAAATAATAGAGACTAGAGAGGAAGAGGCAAAGGACAAGGATCTGGAAGAGAAGGTTTTTGTGGGAAATGTTTTTATTGTAGAGAAGAAGGGCAGAGAGTATTTAAATGTTCCCAGCTCCAAGAAAGGAAAAATCAAAGAAGAAAAGGCTAGACTAAAGTTGCACATGTTGATGATCATGCCAGATCATCACATTCTAAAGATGTTGAAAGAGGAGAATTCCTAGTTAATAGAAGAGTCCTGATGAGTGGTGAGAATGAACCTAATCAAAGGAGCTTGTTTCACACAAGGTGCATATATGAAGATAAGTGTTGTGATGTGATCATTGATGTAGGAAATACTAAAAATATAGTGTTAGAAATGATGGTCACAAAATTGAAGCTAAAGAGGCAGAAACACCCACATCCATAATGTATTTTCTTGGGTGCAAGAAGACCACAAGGTCATGGTCAGTGAGCAATGCTCAATGAAGTTCAAGATTTGAAGCTACCAAGATGAGATGCTTTGTGATATCATACCTATGGACATATCTCATATATTATTGGGTAGGCCATGGTAGGTTGATAGGCATGTTGTACATGATGGTCGAGCATATACCTACACTCGAACCAAGGATGGAGTTAAATGTAAGTTGAAGCCATTGAAGGAGAAAGAAGAAAATGTATGTAGTGCTGCTAGAATATTTTTTGTTGATGGAAATGAGTTTCTCCAAGATATGAAGCATAAGCATATATGTTTTTTGTAATCCCCAAAAATGGTAAAGAAGTAAAGGAGATACCTGTAGAAGTTGTTGATTTGTTGGGAGAGTTTCTTGATATTGTGTCAACTAATGTCCCTGATGGATTATCCCTAGTGACACTAGTACAAAAACAACATGTGATTAAAAAACCACTAAAAATTGTATATATGTGACTAAAATTAGTCAAGTGACTAATAGCAGTTAATATCCAATCATTTATAACACTACTAAATATACTACTAAGTAGTAGTATATTTTAGTAACAGATCAAAACTAAATATACTACTACTTAGTAGTATATTTTAGTAACAGATCAAAATCAGTGACTAAAATTGCTTAGTAGTATATTTAGTAGTGTTATAAATGATTGGATATTAACTGCTATTAGTCACTTGACTTATTTTTAGTAGTATATTAAGTAGTATATTTTAGTCACGGATCAAAATTAGTGACTAAAATTGCTTAGTAGTATATTTATTAGTGTTATAAATGACTGGTTATTAACTACTATTACTCACTTGACTAATTTAAGTCACTATTTTTTATCATTGATTTAGTCACACATTTAGTCATGTAATTAATAGTATATTTAATCACATATTTAGTCGTAAATTTGAAAGTTGATTCAGTCATATATTTAGTTTTATATGTAGTGATCTATTTGGTCATGTAATTAGTATATTTAGTTATAATAGGGCATGATGGAATCGAACCACCATCCTCCTACCTTAAAAGCAAGTGCTCTTCCATTGAGCTAATACCCTTTGAAGAATAATCATACAATGTGCATAGCTTTGTATGAGTACAATTCATAATATATTTAGTAGTATATTTAGCTATAATAGGTTGTGTATAGCATTAGGAGTTCCAGAGCTAGATGACATGAAGTTGTTTTCAATACTATCTTTCATTATATCAAGTATTCCAAGGAGTATATTAAAATCTATGCCTTTCTTAGATCGTTTAGCTTGCAATATTTGTGTAGTCAGGTGCTTGCGTTTAGATAAAAGAATTGCTCTTTCACTTATGATTTAAAGTATTTCCTTAAATTTTGATGTAACATCACCAAGGTCATGCATCAAATATGTAGTTGCAGCTACAGATCCTGCATCCACCCTTTGACCATGTAGCTACACAAAATAAATTCTTACTTTTAAGGAAAGAACCGATTAAAAAATTTGATTATAAATTATTTTTTCATTTTAAAATAAAATAGTGACTACTAAGCCCACATGACATTGCAAACAAATAAGGCACAAAAGAGTTTGTTTTTAGGAGTAATAGTAGCCAAAAGGAACTAAGTGAAAGTGTATCAAGAAAACTAAAACAATAATTACTTATATAGAAAAATTCAAAATTTTCCTTGAAGCCACATCAACGAGCACAAATAAGCATGAAAAGTGTTCCATAGGCATGAGTTATATTTCTATTGTTAAAATAAATTATCTTTAAAAATTGGACAAGTAATTTCACCCACATTCTTTGGAGATGACAACTTGTAAGATTCCATGTCAGAGAGGCTAAAGGGGTTTTATACATTATTGAAAACTTAGTTGCTCTATTTTATTGGTTAGCACAAAGGTCCAAGTAAAAAATCATATCAAAATTTTAAGTACCAAATTATTGTTATATTTTACTACTATAGTCCAAAAAGAACATCATATAAAAGGAAACTCATAGTTGATAATTAAGGTTGAACAAGTTACTGAGGTTGTTGTAGTTGAAGCTGATGTTGTTGCTAGGTCTACTAAAGTTGTGGTTGTTGTTGGGGTTGCAACATTTGAGGCTTTTGTTGTTGATAAGGTTGTTGTAGTTCTGGCTGAGGACGTTGTAGTTTCTTTTGTTGCTCAAATTTTTTCAGCATGACTACTAGTTGCAAGATAACATAAATTGGAAACCATAAGAAACCGTATCATTTTTTTTTTCAAATGATGGTATTTTAACTTAAAAGAGTGGCCTCTATTAAGCAAGTTGCATAATATGAATGTCTAACATTAATCACAAAGTTTCAAGTGAAGTTAACAAAATTGAATAAAAGAATGTTGCTTAAAACCTTTCTTTCGCATGTCACACTATTATAATAATACTTGTATCCCTTTGGAGAAGTATGACCTGTCTAGACACAAGTTAGTGGTGTAGAACTAGGGGCACTAATTGGTGTGACAACTATAGTAGTCTTGGTTTCAGTAGACATAGAAAATGCACTGGCAGAGCTAGTTGTCACAATTTCTTGCGACTATGCTAAGAATGTCCATGGATTTATCAACAACATATAACAATGTTAATATTATACCACATTAACAATCCTAAATCAATCAACAACTAAGTCATAAATGCATTACTAACAGCTTGTTGTAGTCTAGATTATTGTGTTGGAGCCACTTGATAATAACCCTAAAAAATGAAAATCATGAATAAGTAGTTTTTAGATATTTCACATTCACTAAACTAGTCTGAGTCATTACATTTATGAACAATGTTCATCTCGCACTTGCTTTTTTTTGAGGGTGCATCAAGAGTGGTTGTTGCTAGGATTGAGTTGAAGCATATGCTAAAGGTGTTAGTACTAGAGGCAACTGGATCTACTATTGAAACGAAAGGTGTTGTTGGGGTTGAACATTGCTCTACATAATAGGCATCTACTATTGTAATAGCTGACTAGAGGGTTGCTATTGTGATAGTTGCTTCATTGGTTGTTGTTGTGATAGTTGTTGAGCTTGGGAAGGAATTTGCTATAGAGAGGAAGTAACATTTGGCTAGATTAGAGACTAAGAAACATGAAACTACCCATATTTAGATGGTTGTTATGAATCTAGTGGATGGCTAAATGGTGTTTGTTGAACATGTTGTTATGAAGATTGCAACTATTGACCATACTATTGCAAAGACTGTTGGGCCTGCAATTGTGAAGGAAATTGTGTGGGTTGTTTGGCATGTGGTTGTAAGTGTTGTTGCCCTTGTTGATGATTTTTTCGTAAAGATGATTGGGCCTAAATTTGTAATTGATATTGTGTTGGTTGTTGGTTATGTAGTTGAGGGGATCGCACATGTTGACCATATCATTGCAAATTCAATAATTGTTGTGATTTTTGTATTTGTGGATGAGATTGCATGGATTGATGTTGATTTTGGAATGGTGGCTATAGCTGTTGCTACATTTGGTGCATGTTTTGTACTGGTGGTAACCAATCTTGAACTTGAGTCTGATGTTGCAAAGAAGATGAATTATAGCCCTATCAAGGACAACATCCAAAATGTCACTAAATGTCATAAACAAAATACTATCCAAACCATTTCTACAGGAAACCAAAAAATGAAAATCCTTGTCAAAACTTATCAAATTAAAATGTATCATACTGATTGGTTGATACAAAAAGAAAAAGAAAAATCTAAAAAATACCTACTACAGAGAAGGGGTAGTCACCCTTGCAGAGCCTCCTACTAGAGTAGACACATGAAGAGGCCCTTCAACAAGGCCATTTACTAAAATTTGGGGGCCACTGATAGATCCAACATGTACCTCACACTTGATGTCTATATTAAACAATGATACAACTCTTTTTAAAAAGATTACTAGAAAATCCCAAATGTTTATAATATATTATATTATATATATAATATAATCAACAAAGTAATACTCAAATGGCCTTACCAATGGTGAATGTCCTACTACAAGTCATTATCTTCCACTAGGAGTTGATAGCTTATCATATGGACGTTATCCAACTTGTGGGGATGGTATTCTCATATTTGCTACACCCATGGGCCGCCAGTTTCCAGGTGTACCCTATCCTCCTGTGTGGCCTCCACCATTCATAGTAGGCCTACATGAGTAGCACAAATGATTCTACTAAATACATTATTTGAAGCCACCAACTCAAACACATTAAATTACCAATGGCTTAACTAGATCCAAATGGCCTCTGCTATTCAGCACCAAAGCTTGGTCCTCTAAACATAGGGCCATTTCTAGATAATATAACAAAAAAATTAACACCTGAAATAAGTTGGGAATACACTAGTATTTTAGGACACATATTGATGTAACATGTTTTAGGTGACAAGATAAATAGAATTTTGAACTTTACATCTCTAGCTTTGGGTCTTTTAGGCTCTACGAACCATACAATCAAAAGTTGATTGCATCCCTACTACTATTGATTGGAAAATGCATCTGAGTGCAAAAATAAGAAATGTTGAGAATTAATGAGAATTGATGAATTTTCAACAACTTAATGCTGTTATGCATCTTGGTTTTGAGATTTATAGAAAATACGAGGTTAATATTATTCTCTTGCTTTAAAATGTTGAAGCATTTATTCCCAAATAAGATTTTCATATACAAAAAAATGTTTTATGAATCACAACATACCTTTTATTTTGACATGTAGCTGTGATTCCTATTGGAATATGAACAATGCGGATAACACTATCTATTGTGTTAGCATGCTGACCACATGGGCATCTAGATGAGGATGTTTCAATATGAAGGTTAGAATTGTTGATCTAGAACCCAAAAGAAGCATCACTTAGGATAGGAATCATAAATACTGTATAAAATGAAGTATTTCACCACTTTGCACTATCAAATGGAGATATATGCACTAATCTGTAGACACCAACTTCTTGCTTTGCATATCCAAATGCAAAATCTCCATCCAATCTCTCATTGTTGCTCGCTAGAGATGCAAATTGTTGTTGATGGGTTAGCATTAAAGAACATATTAAGAAACTTTACATACTTTAACAATAAGCTAAAGCTCAAAACTCATGCATAATATATGATAAGGTAAAGCTTAACATAAAATTACATCATGAAAAGATATCAAAACAAAAGTTCTTTAAAAAAGAAATTTTATATAGTATATTCTTAATAATGGTCTCCCAAGGGAAATGAATGATTTTATTTATAAGGTATTTCAACAGGGAATTCTTATTATTCATAACATCCACATTTGTATCATTGCACTAATTTATAAGCAATCACACATACTTCAAGTAGTAAAGTACAAATTACAAGGTACAAGATGCCTTTGCAAATAGAAAGTGAATGCATCAATATCTAAAATGTTGTCCATCCTAAACATGTGTGTAGCTATAAGATAGTATTACAACTAACACATTCCTTATAGTATATGTATAATGGCTTTGATAAAAGGTCAAAAGAGGAGCATCAATCATCTCTATGGTGTAGCAACAAATGTCTATAAAGAATCTCAAACATGACCTAGAAAGATTTTAGGTTTCTCCACATAAGCAGGTGTAGCTAATCAAGTTGATATGAAATTAAAGCAAGTTGTCCTAACTTTCAATCAACATTTAATAAAAAAGTTCAATCAATACACACTTCTACAATTTTTTCATTAGACAATCCTAAAGAAATTTAGGCCTTATCCAAGCATGTTACCATAAACAGGGAGTAGTGATGGAGAAAATAAAAGTATCATAGGTTTGTAGGGGTAGTCTATCTAGAGATGCAATAGTTAGGAGTTAAGGATTTAAATATCCTTAAAAGAAAAGGTAAAACATTGGCAAAATCAAATTTTCTTCTATGTCTTTCTAGAAGATAAGTTTATATCAACTACATTATTATTAAAGTTTAAACTACTTATTAAATATGGTCCCAAAAAGAAAACTTAGAAGAGTATTTATAGAAACCAATCTGCTTCATTATTATTAATCAAGCTAGTCACCTTTAACATACATCAAGCAATGTCTTGTTTCAAAAAGCAAGGAATCTCTCTCAAATTCCCAAGGTAAGTATAAGTTTCATGTATATGCTCATGTACCTAAGAGGTAGAGAGAGATAACACAGTAGATAAGTAAATTATTCACATGAGGTAACGCAATTCTCTATTTATCATGCAACCTACTAACTTGGGGGATGCATTAGTTGAATTCCTTGGGGAATGGTCCTATTGTGTGGTATAAATGAGTAAAGAGGGTCAAAACAATTTTTTACTATGGTAATTACATAAAGAATCCTCAACTTAGATCCCAAGCTGATCTGTACCATTGAACAGTTATTAACATTCCTAAAGAGACTAAATACTAATGCCTCTACTAATATACTCCACACTACGCATATAATCTATTGCATTAGTCCTTCACAAGTTCCTAAAACAGGAACAATTATCTCAAAACCCAATAGCTGCAGACTTGATTATAATCCCTCAAAATACCTTAATTTAAATTTTCCTTTTAGAAAAGTCCCTTTAAAATTTCCATATAGGAAAGTACACACTCTATGAAGGTGATGGTTAGAAGGGTCACTAAAATGTATGTTTATTGAAGAATAAATGAGTAATATTAATGCTTTGATCAATATTCTTGATAGTCCTCTATAATAATAGAATTTTTACTATTTCCAAGACACTTTTCTATTGGTAAATGGATTGAATGGGTTCTAAAACATATTTGGATTTGTAGCGCAATGAATTACCTCTGTTATTAATGTAATTTGAGCATTGACCATGAATTGTAGAGTAAGAATAAATAAGTTTTTACAAAATAGTTCTAAAACCCTCATTTACTGGCATTTGATCAATCATGAGTTGATAACTCCTATATGAACCATGGAAAAATCCTCCAATTGTGTGATCTAACACTATACTGAGTCTTCTTTTTAATGTAGAATGTTTGATTTCAAAACACCACATGGTTGTTGATATATTTGATGCCCTAGTGGACTTACATGGCAGATTTTCATGGTTTTAACATTTAATAGTCAATTCAATTGCTCTCCAAATTTTTATGTTTAAAGTTTCTTTAGAAGGGATAAAAAGGATCAAATAAGATTGAGACAACACTAATAATCACCTCCAACATGTATGACAATTCATCCATGGAAGATTGACACTAATTTTGTGCACATACAATTGAGATTGTCATGCAATGGCAGTCATAGACATAGAAGAATTTTATTTAGTTCTAAGGTGATCTAAACCTAATGATGTTTAGAATGGATCCTCTTTGGTCCAATAGCCTTGCAACTAAAGGACACAGTCTTCACAATGTTGATGACCTAAATCCCTATGTTTTATGTTTAAGGCAGTGACAGTCAACTTGTAAAGTTTATTTGTCATTAAATATGTGATTAATTGTTACATTGTGTATGAATGGAAAAGATGATGGAAAATTGAATAGCCTTGATGCTTTTCAATGGATTGTGATCAATATTAAGATTGTTGAGACTTAGTATTCTAATGTGGATAGTTAATGCTTTGGTTGTGGACAACAAATAAAGACATTTTGTGTGATATGGTGAAGTGGCTCAGTAGAGTACTCTTTTGAAAGGTAATATAGAAGTCTTATTGTTGATAAACTATTGTTGTACATTTCCAAATAAGGATTAGGCATCGAATAGTGGTTGTGACACTAAGGGCCAATAGGCCTTGAAGCTGATATTGTAGATGAATGTTGTGAGGCCTCGCCCCAACCCTTCGTGGCCTTAGTTGTTACTTTATCTTTTTGTTACTCACGACTCGAGATGTCGAGACATTATCTGATACTTAGAACATATTATATTATTTCATGTTATGTGATGTTACTTTCAGATATATTGATGTTTTTCATTTAAATGTTTTATGTACGTGTATGTTGATGAATTAAGTAAAATGTAGGATTAACACATTGATTTTGGAATCTTTATGATTAAGGATATAGGTAGGATACAAGAAACCCTGATTGATGTATGTTTCAATTTATGTGAATTTTTGATATGTATATATGTACATGTGATTTTATGGGACTACTGATGTGTGCAATAAGTGTGCAGATATTTAGCCGAGAAACCCTATGGAGGAACAGAACTAATCTCTTTGTGCTAATTTTGGAAACCTTGTTGTTCGTAATTCACGTATTGTTTTGTGAGATATATGTATGTATCTTCTTTGTTCAGTGAATGTTAATGTTTGTAATTATGTTCTTTTAGTGTCGCTTGACACTCATAAATTGTTTATGTGCTTTAGTGTGATGTTTAGGGTTAGTTGTTTAACCTTTGGACCCAAGTTGGTTTAGTTGGTGTCAGTTTGCTTTTGGGTTCTTAATCGAGGTTAGTCTTCCCTTAATCCGAATTAGTGTTTAATCTGCAATGATAGAGTAGTTGGTAGGTCCTATTTTATTTCTAGATTTTGTTTAGCTTTAAACCTTTTTCCTAAGGCTTAAAACATGATATAATTATACCCAAAGGGTATGGGTATGGGTTAGGGGTCTTTTCCAACCCCTAAGCCCCTTTTATTGACTTTTGAGGTCACTCAAAAAGTCTCTTTTTTCCTTTGTGCGAAAATTGACCATGATTATCTTGAGTTACCTCACCTCATCTCCACTTAGGGTTTAACCATAGTGTAGGTTGAGTTAGGAGTTTCTAGAATTGCTAGTGGATGGAAGTAGTTATTGCTCCTTTTGGGTGGTTGAGTTGGAGGCTTATTTAGAGGCCTTCATTGGACTAGTTGAGGTTTTTACCAAATCTCTACATTTAGAGAGGAGTTCTTGAAGGTTGAAGCAAGGAAAGGGAAACTCTACTCAAACTTGTTCATTGCCATTACCTCTTTGTGAAGGTTGGAATTCTCATCTCCCTTGTTCAGATTTCATTCTTGTTTCATGCTCATGCTACCTTGTTGTTGTTTCAATGTTTGTATGTTTGTGGGTATGTTGGGAAGCTTTGAAAACTATGTTATTTTTTTTGGATGATTTCCTTTCATGTTTATGTTTGCAATTTTGAGATTTTTCTTACATGGGTGTTTTGGTATTACTCACCCTTGGAGAGGGTAGAAGTGACCAATTTTGGGAAAGGTCTGTTTAGTCGGACTCCAACCAGTGTAGAGTCTCTTCTCAGGATGAGAAGAGGGAGAAAGGGTAGGGTGTTATGGGCCCCTACCTATCAACACAAACCTTGTATGATTATGGTATGTTGAAATGGAAGAATGAAAGTTCTTGGTATATAGCCCCGATTGGGCATCTATTTGGTGTTGTGCTTGACTTCTCCTGGTTGGAAGAATCCACCTTTCCCTAGTGTTGACTCATTGTGAATCATATTGTAAAAACCCTGTATGAATATGCATGTTTGGAATTGTTCTTGGTCATGCTTTTAGTCACCTGATCAGATTTTGTTCCCTCCATGGGTCTTCAATGTGTTGCAAAAATCGTTATGACTCCCTTGATGAGGGTCATGAAGAAAATTCAATTAAATTGTTGTAATTTGGGATTGAACTCCTATGAAATTTTTATCTCAAAACCTTGTTGTAATGGCAACGACGCCGGGTTTTCTTCCTGGTTCTTTCCCAGCTGAGCCTTTGAATCAAGTTAGCCAATAAAATAATGGTTGAGTATATTTCTTCTCATAAGATTTAATCATAATGTTCAGTTGTATGGATGCTCATCAAAATAGGATGAATAATAGATAAAGGAAAAGATTATGGGAATCTCCTTGCATTGTCCTCATGTGATTTCAAAAATAAATAAATTTGTATATATATAGGTGAGAAAATAGAATTATATATAATATCTTGAATTGTGATATTTCAAGTTTTTAATTTGTTGATGAAGAGTAATTTGATATGATGAAACTTCCAAGTTGATGTATAAGTATTGGATGAATTAGGATTCCTAATTTGAGAACTCAAATTATCTCTTCTTGTTAAATTTCCTTATGAAAAAATCAATTGGACTAAGAGATTATGTATCTCCTTGAATTTTTAAAGCATGAACACACACCTTGTATATAGTATGATTGATAAAACTTAGATTATTGGAGAGAAGGAGAAATTATAAACCTTGTTTTCATCCTTGTTAGTATGTTTGTTAGGATTCATGTAATCCTTAGGGGAGAATGTACTCTTAAGATAATATAAATATAGCAAAAATAGTATGCCAACACTTAGTCTAAAATGGTCTTTAAAAAAAAAATTTGCATCTCCAGGAGTGAAAAACCTCTCTGGAAAATACATGGAGAAAAATTTATTTCCTTCTTGGACCACAGAGAATATTCTCTATATTATTCCTTTGACTTGCAATTAAAATCTAATATTAATTCATATAAAAAGAATATAAATCAATTACCTTTGAAAATTAAAAGTAATTCAATACATGGTTGTTGTTAATCTTCAACCACAAAACTTTTGCATTAATCCTTAGAAGCTAGGAGGCAAAGCTAGCCTAGGACCCTATATTCTTTTCATATTCTAAACCATTATGAAATTCAACTCTACCCACTTAATTAATTTTTTCTCTTACCCTTTTTCCTCTAACCCTTAGGGCTAGGTGTGGGCAAGGTACTGTGGTCAGCATGCCACATAAGGCACGTCATGTCTTGGGAGAGCAATATAGTTTAAAAAAAAATCAAATTTATATCTTTCCTTCATTGCTCGCCACCCAACTTTATTCCTTTCCCCATGTTTACACTTGGGGGTTTCGCTGCCTTCACTCTCGCAGGGGGACGTGAAGGGGGAGACAAGGCCTACAGCACGTAGACCTTGAGCAGCGCGCAAGTCTTGGGAAGTGGGGGCACATTGGGTTAGGGGTGGGAAATAGTTGTTAGGGAGGGGGGGGTTTAAGAGTTAAGTTAGTAGTGTTAAGGGTTAGTGGTAGGTTTTGTTAGTTAGTGTCATTGTAATTTAAATTAGTTTATGTAGTATTGCTATTCTTTTATTTTAGTAATTGTTAGTAGATTTGTTATTTAAAGATAGTTAGTTAATTCATATCAAATGTGAGGAGTGTTAAATTAGTTTTAGTTTAATATGAGTTAGTTAGATGTTTTTGTTTAGATTAAGTTATTTTAGCTAGCTTTTAAGATTCTTTAGTTTAATAAAAAGGGTAGTTAGATAGTGTTATGCCTTAGTTAGTTAGTCTTAATTTTATTTAAGTTTTAAAGTTAAGGTTTATTTAAAATTTAGTCATTTATTCTACTTATGATTAGATCAAATTTAGAGTTAGTTGTTAATTGAATTTCAGTAGGAGTTGGTTAGTTAGTTATTGTGTTCAAGTAGTCGAAATATTTAAAGTTAATAAATTATATAATTATATATATATATATATATATATATATATATATATATATATATATATATATATATATATATATATATATATATATATATATATATATATAAAATATGTTTTAATTCTAGTTAATCATTTTTCTTAGCGACTTTTCAATATCGATTAAATTGTAAATCGATAATTGTCTATGAGATTTGTAATTAAACTTGATCTAGTGGAACTTGATTAAAATTTCTTTCTTATAATGTTAACTTTATATGAGATAAAAGATGCTATGTAATAAATGTTAAATCTATCTTAATTATATTGTTATAGAGGAAATTCAAATCTATTGTGTTAAGATTAGTTAAAATGAAATAAACGTCGATATTAGGTTAACGATTCATTCCTTCTCAAGATATGTAATTTATGATGTAATGAAGAGAGTCCTTTCTTGAAATGTATTTTAACCTTATCAAACTTAGAGCATTCAAATTATTTTTTTTTAAAAAAAATTGTGTGTTTTTGCCTCATAGTTTGGGCATGACAAATGTGAACCTTGAGATTGGCTATGGTGAGTAACTGATTTGATGATGCAAATGATGATAACTATGATGAATTTAAGGATATTTCTTTCCTAATGTATGGATTTTGTGAAGGTTATCTATGCTATGGAAAGATGTGGTTGTGAAAGTTCTTTGTTCCCTATAGAATGTTTCCATTTTAATGAGTTTATTTGATGAAGAAATTGTGGTCTTGGGATTTAATCTTGTTATATGCTTCATTCAAAAGCTAATGGAGTTTGAATTGACTTTGGATCAAAAAAATCCTTGAGGGTTCTGTTAGTTGTGTAGGATGCTCTACATTAGGAAGTGATAGATGTAGTCAAATAATAGTCAAGGTGACTTGTAACTAAACTTCGTGAAAGGTATCATGAAGAGGCAGGGTGGGAATAGAATTTTCTTTGATTGTTCAAAGGATTTGTGCTTATATGGTCCATCCTAATAATTTCTTTAAGGCTTAAAAGACAACATAAAGGAAATGTGGAGTTATAAACTTAGTGGACTATGCCCCCATTGAAGATCTACACAAAGAAGATAGGGATGACCAAATTTAAGATTTAAAAGCTCAGATGGTCTGCTAAACTATGTTGCCTAGTAATTATATTGATTTGTTGGTGTTGTAACCTAAGAAATATATAAATCTTAAAGTGCAATGGCTTTCAAGGTACTGGATGGAAGATTAAATTATAATAATGAACTGCAATAAACTTCATGTAAACAATACAAGTTAAAAGCTAGTTTCAAATCAAGGTTTAGAAAAAATGCATAGAGATAACTTAAGGTATAGTTCCTCTAACTTACATTTTGTTGACATTTGAAAAAGTATCAACCTTAAACATCATGACATTATAAACAACTCCAACAAGTTCATTCTAATTCCAACTCTTAATCGAGAGCATAAAGAGATTTCGTATACAATTTCCTGTGTGATTAGAGATGAGCAAAACATAAAGGTGACATTGTGCTTTCTTATATTCAAATTGGAACATAAGAACACTTACAATAAGAGGGAATGCATATCACCTCTAAAATAACTCTGAAAATTTAACATTTGCTTCTTGCCTATTGAGTTCCATTGCACTCTAAAGCATAGTAAAGTTTCAATTTAATTGTAGCAAAGGTTCCTTCATGAAAACAACTGTCAATTCCCAATTGCAGTTTTTTCTCAAGTAAATAAATAACTCACTTGAGGAGATTAAATACTAGAAGATATTTAAAAAGATGGTCTGGTAAAGGAAAACCAGTACAAGATATTTCTTTTTATTTGGACCATCAAATGCAATACCAAAAAAGAGGTAGGAATTGTTTTTTTTTTTTTTTTTAAATAGAACAGTAAGGGCATGGCGTAAAGGAGTTAAATGGGAGATAAGACTTTACATCAAAGAATTACCCTAATTTTAGTTGCCTCAATTGAAACATCAGAGTCCAACCCACAAAGGACTTGTAAATAAACTTTAAAATGTAAATCTTTACCAATCTTAGCTTGTATGTCCATGAATACAAATTATTGTGAGGCCTCGCCCCGACCCTTCGTAGCCTTAGTTGTTACATTACTATTATTTTGATACTCACAACTCAAGATGTCGAGACATTATCTGATGCTTAGAACATATTATATTATTTCATGTTGTGTGATGTTACTTTCAGATATTTGATGTTTGTCATTTAATGTTTTATGTATATGTATGTTGATGAAATTAGTAAATGTAGGATTAATACTTTGATTTAAGAGATTTTAATGGTTAACAAATGAAAGAAACCCTGATTAATGTATGTTTCAATTTATGTGAATTTTTGATACGTATATACATATGTGCATGTGATTTTATGGGACTACTGATGTGTGCAATGAGTGTGCAAATATTTTAGCGGAGACAACTGTCGGACGAACAGAACTAATCCCTATGTGCTAATTTTTGGAAACCTTGTTGTTTTTAATTCAAGTATTTTAATTGTGAGATGTATGTATGTATTTTCCTATGATCAGTAAATGTTAATGTTTGTAACTATGTTCTTTTAGTGTCTCTTGACACTCATAAATTGTTTATGTTCTTCAATGTGATTATTAGGGTTAGTTGTGTAACCTTTGGACCTAAGTTGGATTAAGTTAGTGTCTTTTTGCTAATTTGGTTCTTAATCAAGTTTAGTCATCCCTAATTCATATTAGTGCTTTATCTGCATTTTAGAGTTGATTAGTTGGTCCTAATTTTTTCCTAGCTTTTGTTTGGTTCCAAACCTATTTCTAAGGCTTTAAAACATGAAATAATTATACCCAAGGGGTATGGGTATGGGTTGGGGGTCTTTTCCAACCCCTAAGCCCCTTTTTTTGACTTTTGAGATCACTCAAAGAGTCTCATTTTACCTTTGTGCGAAAATTGCAAGTGGTTACCATGAGTTGCCTCACCTCACCTCCACTTAGTGATTAACCATAGTGTGGGTTGAGTTAGGAGCTTCTAGATTTCTAGGTGGGTGGGAGAAGTTATTGTGTTTGTGGTGGTTGAGTTGGAGGCTTATTTAGAGGCCCTTCTTGGAGTAATTGAGGTTGTTACCCAATCTCTACATTTAGAGAGGAGTCTTGGAAGATTGAAGCAAGGAAGGGAAAAGCTCTACTCAAACTTGTGCATTTTCCATTACCTCTTTGTGAAGGTAGGAATTCTCATCTCCCTTATTCAGATTTTCATGATGGCTTCATGCTTATGCTACTTTGTTGTTGTTTGGATGCTTGTATGTATGTGGGTATGTTGGGAAGGATTGAAAACCACATTCTTGAATGTTTTCTTTTCTTTTTTATGTTTAAATTTTGAGATTTTCTTGCATGAGTGTTTTGGTATTACTCACCCTTGGATAGGGCAGAAGTGACCAATTTTGGGAAAGGTCTTTTTAGTTGGACTCCAACCAGTGTAGAGTCTCTTCTCAGGATGAGAAGAGGGAGAGAGGGTAGGGTGTTACGGGCCCCTACCTATCAAGCACAAACCTCGTATGAGTATGGCATGTTAAAATGGAAGAATGGAAGTTCTTGGTTTATAGCCCTGATTGGGAATCTATTTTGGTGTTGTGCTTGACTTCTCCTATTGGAAGAATCCACCTTTCCCTAGTTTTGATTCATTGTGAATCCTATTGTGATAACCTTGTATGAATATGCATGTTTGAATTCTTTCTTGGTCATGCTTGTTGTCACCTAATCAGATTTTGTTCTCTCCACAGTTCTTAGAAATGTGTTGCAGAAATTGTTATGGAACCCTTGATGAGGGTCATGAAGGAAATTCAATTAAATTGTTGTAATTCAAGATTGAAATCCTATGTAATTTTTATTTCAAACTTTGTTGTGATGGCAACAAAGCCGGGTTTTCTTCTTGGTTCTTTCTTGGCTGAGCCTTTAAATCAGGTTTTCCAATAAAATTGGTGATTGAGTATAGTTGTTTATCATGTGATTTAAGTGTAATTTTAAATTAGATGGATGCATATCAAAAATAGGATGAAATGATGATGGTTTAATTAAGCAAAATTTTCAAGTTTCTTTATATGTTGAAAGAAAATAAAATTATATTATGAATGTAAGTTCATTTTTTGTGATTATTGCAATTAAATCAATTCTTGCATTATGGTTAACAGATAATTCAAATTCTTGGTATATATTAAGTTTGTAACAAGTCCTTATAGATTACTTTGAAAATAAAAATATACCCCATCTTGGTAAATAAATCAACTCCAAAATCTATTCTAGAAAAAAAAATAAGACAAAAAAAAAAGTGTTCCAAGAGAGTAAAAACTCTCTGTTTTTTGTATGGGTTGGAAAATTTAAATTTCTCCTTGCAACAGAGAATATTCTTTAAAATATCTTTATATTTAAATTTTGCAGTAAAACAAAATAGATGAAAAACATAGATAGATATGTTTATATAACAAAAGAAATTTCAAAACAAAATATATCTATATAACATCATATCTTAAATATCTCCTTCTCACCTATAAAACTTTATGGGTTAATGCATACCCATCTCCCCATGGTGGATGCCAGTTAACTTGTTTTATAAAAAGGTTTTGTTGTAAAGTTTTGTTTGCAAAGTCAACTATCATCATGATTGATGATTTCATTGTCTCCCATATCCCATCCCCATCTCCTCTCCAACCTGGGCGCTCACTTGTTTGAAAGGTAATAAAGTTGTTTTGTTTTTCAAAAAAACAAGCTAGCAATTTTCTTCCTTACCTGCCATCTCCTTGGGTCACATGATTTGAAAGGGGGGGGGTTGCCAGCATCCCCCTTGAGCAGAGCACTGTCCCAAGGAGAGCGCTTGGGAAGCACTCCTTGGGAAGCACTATCCATGGAGTAGAGGTAGGGGGGGTGTAGGGTGGGGAGTAGGGGTAGTGTAAGATGTGAGGGGAAGTTAGTAGGATGTTGAGGGATAGAGTAGGAGTTAAGGGTTAGTATAAGGGTTAGTATAGGTGTTAGTATAGGTTAGTGTTAAGTTAGTAAGTAGGTTAGTTAGTATATTATGTTATGTTTGTTAGTTTTTATTTTGTTTTTATTTTATTATTATTTTTTAGTTAGTTGTTATAGGTTTGTTTAATTTTGTCATGTAAATTAATTTAAGTGAAGTTAGTTAGTTTAAAATGTAACTAAGTAGCTATTAGTAGTTAGTTAAGTTTATTTCAAATTGTAAGATAGTTTGAGTTAGCATGTTAGTTACAAATTAGTTTAATTTATTAAAAAAAAATTTAGTTAGTAGTATATATTATGTTTTTTAGTTACTTTATGTTATTGTTAATTTGTTATTACTTTTAATTAGTTAATTTGTAAATGTAAATTAAGTTAATTTTAGTTAGTTATAACTTGTGTTATTTTTGTAAGCCATTGTTCAAAATTTAATATATTTTTTAGTAGTGTTAGTTTTTATATTAATGTTAAAATTAGTTGAATGTTACTTAGTTTTTGATTTGAAGGTTAATAATTAATCATAATTAAGAATAGTATATATAAATGTACAGGTAGATGTGATAATTCTTTTAATTAAATTTTAAATGTATTTAGTTTTAGTATTGAAGTTAGTTTGAATTTTTGAGTATTAATTGGTTTTAAATTTAAGGTTATTGTCTATTTAAAATAAGTTTAAATGTAGATGTTATTTGCTTAGATTTTTCAATTAAACTAATATGAAGTCATTTGCATTATTATTTAAATAATTTTTACTATAATGTTGTATAAGAAATGTAAGAGCATAACTTTTATCGATATAAATCTAATAAAGAAAGTTTCAAAATCTTAACGATGTATTCCTCCACAAGAGTTTTTAAACTTAAGATATAATGAAGAGAATCTTTTCTTGTAAGGTGATCTCAACCTTATCAAACCTAGAGCATTTTAATTATTAATTTTTAAAAAAAATAAAAAAATTTGTGTTCTTGCCTCGTAGTTTTGGCATGACAATTATCAAGGATGATTTTAAAAGAGGAAAAGTGTCAATCTCTTCATAGTTGAATCTTAACACAACATAAGATAGAATCAAAATTCATTGAATCTTACCAGCCATCTTGGAGCTTTTGGGATTAAAAAAATCCCAAGAACCAATAAACTACAGGGAACTACACCTATGTAGACACAAAGTATTAGGAATATGAACATTCTTTAGCAAACATTTCATGAAATTTTATCAAAAAAATTTAAATCATACCTTCTCCTCTCTTTCATATAATTGCCACCAATATACCTACAATTGCAAGATGCCTCCAGGAGATGAACATTTCCAATAGATATACCACAAATATACCAATTGTTATGGAAAGTTGTTTCACAATTAGTCTATTGATTTGTTACAACTCAGACTTCACAAATAAAAATAATTTACGATATGTTACCATTAAGGGCATTATACAAGTTCATTTATCAGCAAATATTGATAGTGTACAAGGATATTACCATGTTGATTGTGCCAAGACCTCCATGCAAGTGCTTAGGAGCTATCTCACCAATATACACAGGCACTTGAAAAGATAATAAAATACAATGCAAATAATTACATCAATATATAGTGCATTCTCCTTCCTGATAACTCTAAAAAGGAACCCCCTTTATTAGGTATGGCAGATTTTGATTGTCTAGTTTCCAAATGTAAGAACTAGTGCAATATGGGAGAATAAGATATCTAACTGATACAAATAAATATTTGACATAAATGAATTTATATTTTTTTGAGTTTTTGAGAAGGTAACTATGTTTTCATACCACAATGTTGACATGGAATTTAGTTTTCAATGCATGTAGAAAAACTAAATTCCATCTCTTAATATGTTTTCTATGTAGGAAATCTAATTTACGTCAAGTGTAGATTTGAATACTGTTGTGGCCAACAATGATTTTCCATTTGATTTTATATTATTTGCAAGCAAAATGAGGGTGCAAAAATTTACCATTTGTTGTCAAAAATAGTTAATAAGAATTAAAACTAGAAAGCAAATATTATACATCTCACTATGGAGGAGAAAAAAACACCTAATAAGTAATGATAGAAAACTTGAAATTGTATTCACTGTAAATTAGTGGTAAATCAATGAACTTTTAGTGAATGATATGATTCCTACTCCCAAGCTTGTCAATATCCTACCTAGATACAAAATTGAGGAATCTTGCACCCAGATAGAAATAATCAAATCAACATAGAAGTATATTATTTTACTATAAAAGATGCAAAATTTTTGATACTGAACTTTAAGTTTAATACATGGAGTCATAATTATGGGATGACTTTTTGTGGATCATGCCTATATGACATTTAATTTTATTGATATAAAAGTATAATTTGCCTCTGCTAAATAAATGGCTATCCACCCTAGAATGTTTGGTATTGAGGCTATAACTAGTGCCTATGTATATAAAGAGGAAACTCATAAAAATATTAGAATCCATACAAGCGGTATCTTACTTCAGTTAATATCAAAAGGAAGTTAATTTATGTATCAAGCTATTTTCCTTCAACAATCATGATTTCCTAAGAATGTACCCCTTTTCTTCCAATATGACTAGCATGTAGCCCACTCATCATACCCCAATCATTACCTCGACATTAGAAAGTGATCCAAATAATTTAATAAAGAAAACTATAAAATTTAGCAACAAATTCATCAAATGATGGTCTGCTTGACATTCTCAAGTCTAGCTGAGAGAGAAGCATACAATTTCCCAATAGTATGCAACATACATTAGAAATGGTTAGGTTAAGATCATTCACCATACTACTCTTAGTAGGCAATGAATAGCCATTCTGCAACAAAATGACTAATATTAGTTTTCTTTGTTTAATCTCTTCCAAATAATACCAAGTCATCAATATTGTTACTCCATTTCTATTTTGTGCAATATGTGAGACCTCTAGAATCTTTAAATAAGTTATCCAAGTCTTGCTTGAGAAGATAAATTACATAAGAAGATTAGTTCTATATTTTATATAAAGAATTATTATTTTTTTGGCATGGTGATCTGCCTCCATATGCTATGACCAAGGTAAGAAGTTATAATCTACTTATTCATTCTTTTTTGAAGCAAGTCCTAATTCAATGGATTTGATTTCTAGGCATTGGGGACTACGATAAATAACAGTGAGTCATTTGTGAGATTTTGCCCAATTTTTGCACAAAAGTTTTTCAACAATTGTTGGAAATAATCTCAACTAATGCTATAAAACATAGCTAGGGAAGTACCATTTTCATACACTTTATATGCTATAATTCATCATAGAAATTATTTTACATACATTTCTTTCAAATTATTGATATTGTAGCAACATATGATAGTCTACATGAAAAATATTTTACTATTCACAATCCTATTAATGTTTTCATGTTGTAAGACATATTTTTCTCATTGCACACTTTGCTTGTTGGAGCTTAAAAATGAAGGTGAATTAACTATTCGTTTGTCAAGCCTGGAGAGGGAAGGGAGACAAGTACCTTCTAGCTTCTTTGCAAACCATGGGTCACTCACATCAATTTTTAGATAGGAGCACTAGAGATATGTAGCTATATTTGTCAAAGAGCTCTTCTTCAAAGATGTCACTAGGAGAAGATCAATGAGTATTATTATTATTACTCAGTACAATTTTGTAGCCCTATATTGTAAAATGAAACAATTGAATGTTTGTTCGTACTTGGAGATCCATGACTTTCCACAACTCCACTGAGCACTCTTTGTCAAGAAAGCTAAAAAACTTTGAATGTGCATGAACCTCATCAAAAAAAATTGTGAAAGAATACACATATAATGTGATCTCAAATGATAAGAAAGATTTATTTGATATGAACTAAAAGTGGAGAAAACTAGAATTCTGAACTAGTTGTTACACTTAGAATAGTTGAGACACAAGATGATTTGATGAAAGAAAAGTATGTGATTATAGATATCTAAATCAGCATGTAATGCACTTGATAAGGAGGGTATATTTTCCACACCAAGACAAAATGTGATATTGCTATCAGATTGAGAGGGAAGTTTCAGTTTGTTAGATTTTGTAGACTTAACATTCAATTCAACAATTGAAGTTTGTTGAATTAGTTTCTACGATAGTTATATTATTCAATAGGGGGTCTGTTATATGAAGGAAGGAGTCTATGTTATGATAGAGAAAAGAATGGACAACAATACAACTACAATTCAATTCCACTTTGAATCTAAATTTGATCGGTTTGTTCTCCATATGCATTGATAGGGTCTTATCAACCAATTTGTTTGCTATTAGATGAAGTTTCTAACATTTTAGTGAATTTTTTGTTCTGAGTTATAAACCAATAATTTTGTTAATTGCTATTGTCATTGCAGTAGGAACCTAGAATAATGGAAATCACTCCATGAATATAAATTCCTAATATTCATGGAATGTCTAATTTTTATTATAGATTAGTAACCATGCATATGCAAATCCAAGTGGTATTTGGGTGATCATAGTTCAAGAACAATGAGGAAAGCATTGAAATTGGATACCCAAGTATAGTAGTGGCTAGTCTAGCCAAAAAAGGGGTATATTTTATGAGTGGGAACATTATACAATGTGCATTTGATGGTGAATCCATCATCAATTTGGTTTAGAAGTGTAAAAAATTGGGTGATTGAGAAATCCCTTGATAACAAGGGTTTGGAGCCACAATTTAGGGGTTTTGATGTTGCAAAGCACTGAGGTCTAATTCCTTTTGGAATTGAGCAATTGGAGACATAACTAAACATTGTGTAGGAGTTGAAAGTGCTAGGAGGTCCTTAACCCATACAAAATAGGGGGTTAGTCATGGTTAGGTGTATTGATCCAAAACAAGCATATGAAAGTTTTTGATATGTCATAAAACTTTGAAAATGGTGTCTAGAAATCTTATCATCTTGTCAAGTGTTTTGTGGGAAGACAAAGTTATTACCATCCCAAGTCTGTTGTAGGGTTATTGGATAGCCTATTAGGCCTTTGGAACATTTTGAAATAACTTTGTGTATTGGAAGCATGGGAATCAAAACAAAGTCTTAGAATCCCTTGAGTCTAAGTGGTTTGAAGCCTAGGAAACCAAATCCATCATTTAAGACCTACAAAGAGCTAATCTCTTATTAATTATTGTTACAGATTATCTAGATACCTGGTGAGAAGTTCAATTGATTATGCTCATGCTTTGGTGCTTGTAGAGTGAGGGTGTGCATGAGGTATGATTCAAATTCCGAGAAGACTCTAGTGGAAAACACTTAAATTGTTGAAATTTACACGTGTTATAAGCAAAAGAAAATTTATAAGAGAGATAAACTAGGAAATCAGAGGATTGGGACTACATGCCATATTAGTACATGTATTTTCTACTTGATAAATAATCATTGACATTTTTTCTTCTGATGTGAGCATTTGACACTAGTGTAGTGAAGGTTCATCGAAAATATTTTCCATATTACATTATTGAATAAAAATTACTTTTGATCTTTTGACCAACCCCATCCCTATGAAGGTTGTCTCAGCTTGCTTTGTTTTTGGTTGATTGCTAAGATTTTTTGCATGTTTTACTCCTAAAATAGATTTATAATGTAGTTAACTCTCATCAATTCATTAAGAGGATTTCATTAGGTCTTACTTTTCATTTCCTTTCTTCCTCAACTTGTTATCTTGCAATTTTTTATGTTCTTTTCCTTCCATCTCTTAAAGCACAAAATTTGTTGCTTATGTTTCCACTATTTTTTGTTTGGTCTAGCTTTCATAGAGTTTATGGTTTCCTTTGACTTGTGGTTCTCTATATAAAAATTTAATATCACTAACCTATGAATTCAAATTTATATAGCTCCATAGGATGTAGGTACTAAAATCCTTTCAACTCTATATTGCTTATTCTACTCTATGGTTTTGGACATGAACAATAATCCTCTTTAGATGACTTGGATGTGCAAAACTTGCCATCTCTTCAATCTCTGAAAAATGTGAGAATGTCCAAATTTATAAGATGTTGAGAACCATTGAAAAAATGGATCCATTGTTGAGTGGGATGTTGAGAACCATTGAAATTATGGCAAGCCAATATGATAAAATTCAAGAAGAAATGGAGAATTCAATACATCAAATACTTAAAGACCTTATTTCCATGAAACCTAAGAAGAAGTCAGTGGCAATTACAATTAATGAGCCTAAAATATTGAGAAGAAGTGACAAGGAAGCATAATATTTTGTTACCATAGTTGAATGACCTGATGTTTATATAGGAGGTGTACCAATACCTATTAATGCAACTACATGTGAAGAAGATCGATTTAAGGATCTGAACATTACTTGTGTCAAAAATTTGGATAAAATTGGAAAAATGTCTATGCAAGAAGTATCAACAATGATAGAGGATATCAAAGATGAAGTCAATGATCGAGATCAACAAGAATAACAAGATGATGAAGATAAAGTTGAGCAAGTTGAGCAGGCAAAGCAACAATCAAAGGATCAGAAGTTGGATAAGAAGATTAGGACACAAATTCTCAAGAATATCATCATCAGGGAGTGGACACAGTGAGTTTTGAGACTACTAAAGAATAGAGAAATGATTTTCAATACATTCAATGAGATGAGGATGAGATCAAGAACTCAATGCTAGTTGTGGTAAATGAAGAATGGTCTTGAATACCTTGAATGAAGAACCATGTTTTGTGCCACTCAACTATTGAGCAGATCCTTGGGCTTGAATCCCCATGGTTTACATTACTTGTACCATCCACTAAGAAATGCATAATATTCTTTGCTTAACATATAATTGCTACTGTAAGTTGTTGTAGCGCATAAGGAAGAAATCATTTAAAATATGCCACTTTATGGAATAACTAGCTTGTCACAACATTTTGTCTGTCTTTATGTGACCCTTTATTTGAGGAAAAATATTCATGAACAAAACCATGTTTGAAAGCTATCTGAAATACTCAAAAGTGGCTTACACCTAATCCACAATCCTTATAGGCTTTTGTATAAAGTACATACCTAGTGTATATATAACAAGGTATAGTTTTTTAATACCCATTCAAATTAAAAAGAGGTGGGTACAATACAACATCCAAAAAAGATAGTTTTTTCATGGAAATGACAACACACAGGAAGTTTTGAGATTAATAATTAGGACGTGTTTTTAGGCTCCTCGGGTAGTTGTTGTTTAGAGTGAGGGAGAAATCTCAAATGTAGTTGCCATTGTAGGATTTTTTTTATGGGTATTCATTTTTATTGTACAAATACAAGGCCTTCATGGAGATAAAGTTACATATGATGGCACTTCTCTCATCATCAATGGTCAAAGGAAATTACTCATTTCTGGATCAATTCACTACCCTCAGAGCACTCTTGAGGTGGGTTTCAAAATAATCATTTGGATTTTTTCTTCAGAGAATATATATACATTGTGTGTTTGGTGTTCTTTTGATTGAGGATGGATATTCAATGGTTTCTTTAGATGTGGCCTGGGCTGATAGATAAGGCAAAAGAGGGAGGATTTAGTTAAAAGAAATTTGAAAGATTTCCAGCAGTATTTAGTTAATGCTTAATTGCTTAGGTGAATAGTATTTTCCAATTGGGATTTATACAAATCAATTTCAATTTCCATAAGGTGAAACAAGTTGACTCCTCCACTTTCCATAAGGTGAAATGAGTTGACTCCTTTAGGGTAAAATGAATAACTATTGGTGAATTCCCCATACCACATGCAAATGCATTGAAACTTGGCAAACATTACCCTAGTTACCATTACCTAGTTGACTACATGAAAGGTGAATACTACCTAAAAAAAAGTCAAATGCAAAGTTTTCTTGGTGATTAGATGGAGTATGACCTAGTAAACTCAACAAAGGTAAGCAATTGGGCCACCATGGAAGGGCTCACAAATTGTCAAAAACAACATGTTGAAAACCTCAAATTCACCAAAATATGAAAATTCATCACTATATTATACCCTGCCTATTGATTAATATTATTATTGGTGGTGCTTGAAAATCCGACATTAATTCCTATGTTGTGTTCATTTTAATTGCTTTGCATGCCTATGTCTGATGTACTAAGTCATCAATTCTAAGCTTGAAAGGAGGGACACTCTCACATCACCTAGAAATATTATTAGAGGCACACATAGGGTATTCAAATAATTTTTTATTGTCCCTGTAGTGATTTACCCAATTGATAGGTCTATCATGATGTTAAACTCATCAACTTTTAGACATTAACATAAACTACCAGTGTGTCAAATTGCTACTTAGGTTTGAATTGTTCATTTCAACTTTAGTTAGCAAATTATGGTATTGATTTTTCAAATGAAATCTTTGGGTAGTTTTATGAGCACCTCTTTCATCAATAGATATAGGACAAAGATATTTTTTATCTTATTGCATTCCTGATTAAGAAAAGATATAGAACAAAGGTAGTTTTTATCTTATAATAACAGAAAATAAATTACAGAAACCCTAATCATTTAAGTCAAATAAATTTTATTATTTAAAACTGAGATGAATATAAAAAGAAAATACAAAGCAAGTACCCGTGCATCTAATTTTTACACAAAAATTTGGTGAATTTACTCCAGCGATAACCCCTAGTTAGTCTCCATGGTTGATTGACATGCACAAAGGGCTCCAGAATGTAAAAGTTAGAAAAAGTGGAATAAAAGTGAATTTTTTCTATGGTAGGAGATTAATCAACATGCACAGAGGGCTTGAATTTTTTCTATGGCAGGAGATTAATCGATGTGCATAGAGGGCTCCAAAATGTGAACGTTGAAAAAAGTGGATTAAAATAGAATTTGTTCTATGGTGGGAGATTGATGTGGGTTTTTTTGGGGAAATTTAATAATGTAAAATGCCTCATTGTTGAAAGGGTCTTATTATTTAACATAATAGTTTCTTGTATTTTTTTAAATTTATACAAATAAAAAAATTATATAGATATTAGCACTTGCATATTTAAAATGGTCAAAAGTGGGAAGAAATGAACATATTCTTTGTTAGTGTTTTAAGGGATTGCAATCAGGTTTTAAATACTTATTAGTAAAACCTCACAATATCAATTCCTAACCTCAATGTGCAACAATAGATGTCATAAAAATATAAATCAATAATTGATTTTTGCACAATATACAAAAATGATAAAGATGATATTATTTATCATTTATATATCTTTTTTGTCAAGTTTAAGATTATGGGGTTTTATATAAATTTTTTGTTAGAGTCAATGTTTATGTCAAGGTTTGTCTTATGCTTAGAAAGTTAATCAAGGGATAGAATTAAAATGTAGGGATAGGGATAGGGATAAATTTATGATTAACACTTTTAGGAAAATGGTGGCTCAACCTCACACGAATAAAAGGTTATTATTGGTACAAGAGATATAGGCCCAAAAAAAAATAGTTTTATCTATTAGTACAAAATAATAATTACTTTAATTATGAATATCAAAAAAAAAAATTTGAGAATCTAAATGGGTAATAGAAATAGAAGAGAATTAAATCAAGCAAAAAAAATCAATTCATCCATTTATTTATATACCTCTTAGAGGAAAACTGGATCAATTTGCAATTATATTGATTGAGGAGTCCAAAATGGTGAATAAAATATCTCAAGCCATTTAACAAAGTGTTTAGTATTGGGGAAGATGCAAAGTGAAACCACAATTAGTATGAGAAAAAAAGGGTTCAAGGTCTTGAATGAGTTGTGGAAAATAAAATAAACCTAATCCATTAATAAATAAACATTAGAAAATTAAAGAGAGAAAGTACAAATGCCTAATTATTAGTGACTAATTATCAAGTCACTTATTCAATCATGTATTTGGTATTGTATTTAGTCACTTGTATTTTAGTGACTAATTATTAGGGAATAATTATGTAGTCACTTATTTAATAATTTATTTGGTAGTGTATTTAGTCATTTCTATTTGGTTGATCTTGTGATTTTACCTAGTGATCAAATGAGTCACTTATTCAATCACCCATGCCTATAAATTGCAAAGAAATAGTGAAATTTTATTAGTTTTAGTCACGAGACTAAAACTTTTAGTGGCATGACTAAATTTTTTAGTCACATAGTCACATATTTGCAAAATGTACTAGTGTATGCTTCAGCTGTAGGAAGCTTGATGTATGCTATGGTATGTACTAGGCCAAATATTGCACATGTAGTGGGAGTCATTAACAAGTATATGAGTCATCTAGGAACTGAGCATTGGAATGCAGTCAAATGGATTCTCAGATATTTGAGAGGAACATCCAATAAGTGTTTACACTTTGGGGCCTCTACTACTAATTTACAGGGCTATGTTGACTCAAATTTAGTAGGGGAAATTGATACTAAGCAGAGTACTATAGGTTATGTCTTTACTGTTGGTGGGGTAGCTATGAGCTAGGTTTTTAGGTTACGGAAGGTTAATGTTTTATCCACTATAGAGGCAAAGTATGTTGTTGCTACACAGGTAGGCAAGGAGATGATATGGCTTCATTTCTTTTTGGAAGAATTGGGACACCCTCAGAAGGATAATTATTTGTTTATAGATAGTTAGAGTGTCATTCATCTTGTGAAGAATTCAGCTTTGCATTCAAAGACCAAACACATATAGTTGTGGTACCATTTCATTCAGTCAGTTTTGGAGGATGAATAATTAAAGTTGGACAAGATACATACAGATGTCAATCTAGTAGATATGTTGACAAAGGTAGTACCAAGGGAGAAGTTGAATTCATCTTCAGCTTTGGTTGGTCTTCTAGACTGAACATGAATAAAAGAATAGTAGTCTAGGGTGGTTTGATCCAGTGGGAGCCCCATGTGGTAGTAGTATTGCTACAAGATTAGTCTCCAAGTGGGAGATTGTTGTCTAGTGTGGTGTCTGATTAGTCCCCAAACGAGAGATTGTTAGTTTATGGCGACTGATCAGGGAAGTACTATACATATTTCATAAATTCTTTGGGGTTCAAGGTAGCACCTCAAAAAAAAAATTTGGGTTGTGGAAAACGTATGGCAGACATATGGCAGACATGTTGTAACCCTAAAGCAACATAAAAATACTTGTATAAAAAGGCTTAGGGTTAGGGATTGTTTCATAGTGGTGATGCAAAAATTTGTTCTTGCAGTGGTATTGAGCTATAAGGGATTACAGATTGTAATCATGTTGTAATCACTAGATCATAATAATACTGGACTTGTTGTTTGGTGGACGTAGCTTAGGAATTGGGTGAACCACGTTAAATCTTGGTGCCTTGTGTTCTTTTCTGTGTGATCTATTATTTTCTGTTATTAGTTATATTTGCATGTAATTGTTGTTTTTGTCCATGGTTTTATCCTAACACCCCCGACCTTTTTTTGTGAATTGTAATCTTAGTATATTATTTATTAATAGATAAGGACTATTCATTAAAAAAAAAAAGATAACACAAGTAAAGAAGATCTGCCATATGAAGAACTCATTAAAGAAACCTCCAATTACAACCAAATGCTCAATGGTATTTTTTATAATATTTTTGAACATAAGATTGTAGAATATGTAAAATTAAGATCTAACATAATACATAATGCTTTATTTGCAATAATCTTGTCCATAAGTCTAGTAGCTTGAGAAGTCAAATGAATCGATGAAACAAACCATTTTATGGATATTATCAACTATGTGATGGAGTTGGAAATAGAGTAGATCAATGTAGATCTAGGCTGATTGCATGAAATTCAAGATACAAGAATATGTAAGGCCCATTTGGCTATGGGAATAAGAATATGAGTATATGGATATGTATTCTAGAATAGAAAATAAGAATATGTATTCCTATTCTTGTTTGGTTCAGTCAAAATTTGATGGGGAATTCATTGACCTAAAAAATTATGTTTTCTAAAATAATAAAATTGGAATAGAAATATGTATTTCCAATCCCACCTATTTAGGTAGAATTGCAAATGTTAATTTTTGGGCCAAAATTGGAATACATATTCCTATTCCCAATTCCAATTTGGTACACCCAAACATTAAATTTGAAAGTTTAAGAATTTACATATGCCTATTCCACTGATATTCCTGCTGCCAAATGGACCCTTAGTGTTTAGTCATAAATAGAATGGATAAGTTGCCAAATATTACAAAAATAAGAATTAACAAGTCAGATTGAGCCTATAAAAAAGATAAATAAAAGGAAATAAGCAAGACACAAAAAAAAAAAAAGAGGCACATCAAGCAATTTGATTTCGCCTAGATCAAATACTATAACCATTTCCAATGATTGAGTTAGAGTGATTTGGGGGAGCTAGAAGCCTCTCCACCCAAGAATGTAGCATTGTCCATCACACTAGGGTATGTTTTACAAGACAATAGAACAAAGCTATTAGACAAATTGGTGTCAAAAAATATTTTATTTTTGAAATTTGCAAAACACGTAAAGGCCAAATATATTTTATTTTGGAAAAAAAGTAAAAGTTATTGTGGAGAGGGAGGAGAGATACATATATTTTAGTGGTTTTTTATGTGTTTAGAGGGTTTTGGCATAAAAGTCCTAAACACATTTAAAATTGAATGCAATTGGTTTTCTATCATTTTTATCATTTTGGAAAATCAATGAATTATAAAGTTCAAAGGAATCTTGGAAGTTGAAGACATAAATGGTGAAATGTATGGATCTTACAAGATATGTGAGTTTTGATGGAAAATCTCTTCCAAATTTTAAATTGTTTATGAAATGACCAACACTGGTTTCAATAGAAGGTGCATTTTTGACATTACCCCATATATGGTTATATATGGTGAAGCTTTTTTTTTCAAGTATATTGAAGTTGAACTTGATAAGTATAAAAATGATAACTTGATAAATCTCAAGAATTCAATTTCAAGATATAAAAATCAAGAAATTTCTAACAAAGGTTTGGACACATGGAGATAATTTTTATGATAACAAGAGGAAGAAGTAATTTAAATAGTTTGAACATAATACATGATGATTATATCTTGCTTGATATGTGCTACTAGATAACCACACATATGCAATTCAAGTAGTAACAAGATTATACTCAATCCTTTTAGTACCTATCATGGAATAATTTAAGAGAAAGAAAGTCATGGAATTAATTGGTGTAGTAGGAGATCTAACAAAATTGCAAATTGATACCAGCATTGCTCTTTTATTATATATGTTGTTTACATTATAAGCTACAATTTTTTTTTCTGAAATAGGGAAAGTTCCACTTCAACCATTGCAAAGTATGTTGTGCATCAAATGGTAAAGGAAGGTAAGGACTTTGAATTGTGTGAATTATCCAAACTAAAAATTTTGCATAATTTAATGTTAACAAACAAGGAAGTGTATACTCTTCATTTTGGGTCTTTGTCTATTTGCTTGGTATTTTAGCTTATGAACTCACTCTCATTGAAGGAGAATGTTGTATTGAGTGAAGAGAACCACATGAAGACAAACTTATCATCATTTGAATAATTTGGACAATAATATTTGCATGTGCAAAAAATACTTTACTAAATTATTTTTAAAAAACATACTACTAGATACAAGATTACAATAGAATGAGAGGAATACTACACACAATATCACTTTCTTGGTGGAAACAAACCATTACTTCTTGTAAGAAAATTTGGCCCTAAAATTTTGATTTAAAGAACCTATTTATGAAATAACTATGAAGGATTTCATGCTAAATGCATAACTTCTCAAATTTCATGTATAACTTAACAAAGATAACATTGGAACATTTGAGTAAATTTTTGGAACTATTGCATTGATAAGTCTCAACTTGCCAAGGAAGACACTATAAAGAAAAAATGAAGTATATGAGTAATTGAAAGAAAATGTACTCAAGGAAGATTTTCAAGACTCAAATAAGGATCCCCATTAAGTAGAAAAGGTCTTAGCAACTCTTGGACAGGAAGATGACATCAAGAAAATGGGTGATATATAATTCTTAAGAGAACTGTATGACCAAATCAGAATTAATGAAGGTCTTATCATCATATGATTTGAAATAAAAACATTCCATATAAAATTATGAACTTGTTTCTAAATGAACTATTTGGATTTGCAAATGAGTTTTTATCTAGGAAGTCTATAGAAGAAAATTTGTTGAAACTATGAGAAAAACATATAACTCGGATCACAAGGATTTGAATGTTAACATTAATTAGGGAATGAGAGTTTGCATCAATTATATAACCAGCACATAAAAATATTTCCTTAGATAGCTTGAGGAAACAAATTTTTCTAAGTAAATGATGGACTCTATTAAGTTGAGATAAATTAGTTAGAACATACATTCACCATATTTACAAACAAGGATGATACATAAAGAATAATAATAAATATGCTTTAATCTTATCTAATTAAAATATAAAGTGTATCATCTTAAATTGGATACACTTCAATGTAAGACCTTGTAGCTCCTAATTAGTGTGTTTTGCATTTCATTTTCACATCTTTAGCATACACCTCACATCTTTTCTCTTCTTTCTCTTAGGTGAAACTGAGTTAAGACCTAATCATTCCTCCTCGATTTACCTCATCAGTGAATGATGACCTAATAAGGGAGTATCCTCTTTTACTAGGACCTTGGAGACCTAGATTGGATCTTTGTTTGGAACACATATTCCATTATTGAACCTTTACTAGCTTCGAATCTGGACAAGAAGACCCTAAAGGTCAACCTTATGGACTAAGTCAACCTAGGTCAAACTGGTCGAGACTAGGTCAACCTAGGTTAACCTAGTCTATACTACGTCAACCCAAGTTGACCTAGTCTCGATACTTCTTGTGATTTTGGGCTTGTAGCTATTTAATACTCCCTTTAAAACTATGCTTGCACAATTGGCCTCATTGGTGTAATTTCATGGTTATTCTAAAAATTCGCTATAAAAAGACATTCAAACCCTCATTTTCACAAAACATGACATGACATGGTATGAGAGGAACAAGAGCAAGCATGGACACCCCAATCTCACTTAGAGAAATTGCAAGGTGGAAACAAAAACTAGTTTCTTATTCTTTATTGCAAGTGAGGCTATCATTCTTCAATCAAGCAATCAAAGGAAAATATATCAAAGATGGAGTTGCAAAGGGATCTCAAAGATGGTTAGATTACTCTAGCCTTAGGGTCTTTGTATTATTTCTACATCATTCTTGCAATCCAAGTCTTTACACCTTCATACATTTATATACATGTGCACTTACATGCTAGGGTTTCACTTATGTAGTATATTCTTATTATTTTAGCATCTTTATATTCTAGGTCTACAAATCTAGGGTTGCGCACATACACACATACACATGAATTTTTTCCTAAGAACTATTTTTGGAGGTGGAAATCACCAAAATAAGGGTTTTACTAATTCAAACCCCTTTATAGCCATCAATACACACAAGATTGTTCCAAATTTGCAGATCGGGAGCGAAAAGGATTATATATGTGGAACATACTATGAAAGAGCTTTCTAGAGTTGTTAGTTTTAGAGTTGTAGACTATTTCAACTTAGTTGTAGGATGTCTTTCCAAGTCGACCTAGTTCTTCAATCTCAGATTCTAGGGAGATTTATGTTTTTTATTCCTTTTGATATTTTATTCAAAGATTTGCAGTTGGAAGTTCATAAACAGATCAAATTCGAGAGTTCTAGAGAAAAATTACATCTTCCACTACACATTTCAAGATAAGTATATCATCTTTTATTTTCCTTCTTGTCATACATTTACTTTTTGATCTCTATTGGGATATTTTATATATTTCAGACTTATATTTATCATATCTTATATTTACATTGCGTGAAAGAGAACTTGCTAGTGTACTTCCTTGATAAGTTCTCATATCTTGTATTGTCATCCCTTTATCCTCCTTGGGGTTCTTGCTAATAAAATCTAGGGGTTATTGAGAATTATGATTAGAATCCCCTCTTTCTCTTGTATTGAATGGATTAGGGAGAAAGTGTTTAGCTTGCCTATTCCTATTTGCATTATTTTCATTGACAACATTCCCCCCTGAACACAAAGGATCAAAGATGACCTTTCTAGTACCTTCTAAAACTTCAAAGGAGTTGCATAAGCCAAATTGGAACATTAACTATGTATGATGGATAATAGTGAAAAAGAAATTCAATTCAACTTATATGTGTTGGCTATTTGGATAAGATAGTATGCTAAGTGTTGTCACTAATGGAAACATTATGTAGTGTTAAGGTAACTAAAGTCAAAGGATAATTTTAGTGTAAGGTTACTTAGAAAATTGTCTAACTATAAGACATGATTACAGGGTACAATAATCTTTTTTTGTTTGGTGTGCTTTATAGAAGATATATATTTTTATGAAATATTAAAGGAAGGTTATATGAACATCATAGAAGACCCTATTAAGGCTACTAAACTTTATATTTTGTTTTGAAATATTTTTAGTGAGCTTTTCGATAATTGGCTTAACATCACATAATCAGAGAAATAGATAGACTATAATGATTTTGGTTAAGGAATTATTTTGACTTGTCAAAAAAAGTACTTGAAAAGGTAGGAATGACATCCTAGATGTTAACCCTTATGTGGTATAATATAATATTGAATTTTGGAAACATGTGAAGAAGGTTAAGCTCACAAATTAAAGTTTTTGGTATAAAAGAAAGAACTTTGGTTTAGTAAACAAGAAATTACATTGTAATTAAATGATTGTATTATTCAAACTTTGTTAATGTTGGATAGATGTTAAATTGATGGTACAAGAAAAATATGCAGTTATATGAATGTTTGTATGTAAGAGACTACAAGGACAAATTGAAATTTTTGGTATAAAGGAAAGAACTTTGATTTAGTAATCAAGTTATTGTATTGTAATTATATGATTATATTGTGCACACTTTGATAATGTTTGATAGATGTAAAATTTATGATAAGAGAAAAACATGCAGTTATATGAATGCATTGTATGCAAGAAACTACAAGGACTAGTCAAATAATGAAGATATAAACACAATCATGGTTTTGGTACTAATCCATAAAACTTGTAAATTTCTATATGCTTGTTCAGTCAATGAGATGAACTTTTATTTTGAATTGTACTTACAACTCCTAACATGATTGAGGCTTCTAACAAGGCCTAGTCTTCTAACAAGGATATACAAAACATATGCATGTAATAAACTCCTGATAGGGTCAATATCTTTCATAAGATAATTTTTATTAGTGGATCATTTTGTGGATAGCATCCCTATTGAGGTTTTCCCTTAGTCATGGTTTCCCTACTTAACAAAATATGGTGTTATAAGTTTCTTTATACTGTGTATGGTTCTACTTTTCCAGTTTACTTATATATGAAATTTTAAGAATTGTAAATGATATCCATAGTTGGGCAAAAAGTTGTTTAAAGTGCATAACTAATTCATCCTCCCTCTCAGTTATATTGGTGGAATTTACTTTCTAACAATTTGTATCAAAGCAAAGTTTGTTGATCTTAGATTGGTTTTGACAAGTTAGTGTCAACACACTTAAGTCTTTTACTTAGTTCATGTTGAACTAGTAATACATGCTAAGTACAACATGAAAATAGTAGACTATGTCGAGTTGCAATGAGTGTCGAGTCACTCAAGTGTTGAACAGATAGACCATGTCGAGTGATTCAAGTGTCGAGTAAATAGTTGTTGTTAAGTGATTCAAGTGCCAAGTAAATTGTTGATGCCGAGCAATTTAGGTGTTGAGTTAGAAGAAAAAATCCAATGTGTGTCGAGCATCAGAGACTTCAAGTGTCAAGTAATACAAATTGAACATATTTGTTTATTATGACACAAGCAACTATGTAAACCATTTTTAATTTGACTTAAAGATAGATCTTGATCTTTTGGAGATAAGGATGAATTTGCATGTAGATTTCCTATGAAATTACATGCAACCAATTAGAAAATAGGAAGGTTTAAGCGACAATATGGATGAATCTCAACCATAGATTCATACCTAACCCTAAGGCACCAAAGTATTTATAAGGAAGATGAAGCCCTAAACTTTTTTGTAATGAGAAACAAGGAAGATAACAAGGGGTGAATGATTGAATTGTTCAGAGAGAATTCAAGGTGACTTAGTAGTGAGAGTAAATTGTAGAATTAGTTGAAGTGTAGAATAGAGGATAGAGGATATAGAATTGACACATCAAATCAAAAAGGATCAAGAAGGACATTGTGTGGATTTGATCTTTAACCAAGTAATCTAGTGTCATTCACAAGATCTATGCTGAGACATTTTAAAAGGTGATTTTAGTTAAATCTCATAGGTGGAATAGTCCTAACAAGCTCTAGAAAATCCTTTAACAGGGTGGCATTCCAAGTGAATTACATAAATTCCTTTAACCAGGCACACTTCTAATAGGGTGTTAAAATCCTCTAACAAGGTGGGACTTAATAGTCTCTATAAGCCTTTAACAAGGCAAGCCTTTCATGGGGAAGATCACGTCTCATGGTCAAACTACTATAACCTTAATTGGATACACTTTATTATTGTAGGAGTAAATATTTGTGGGTGTCATCCCCAACCTAGTTGTACCTTCTCATTTGGAGGTTTCTAGGTAATCATATCTAGTGTCAAGTGTGTGTGTTTGATTATATGTTCAAGATGCATTTTCTTTACATGTTATTTCAGTTTATATATTGAATGCATCTAATGAGTGGTGAAATTTTTATGTGTTGAAATTTGAACTTCTGGTTCACCCCCCCCTTCTCCCCCCCCCCCCCATCAAAAGTTTACCTTTCCTATTTGTAATTCCAAAAATTGGTATCAGACCTAAGTTCTCAGAAGGAGAAGCTTTACAGCTTAGAGAAAATATCTTGAAATCGTAGTCTACAAACTAGGAGAGATTATTGAGAATCAAGGAATTGAGATACAACTCATTCTACATTAACTTGATGAGGCTAGAGAAGAATTAAGATAATCCTTAAAGAGAAGGAAAGAGATAGCCATTATAGAAAATGACACACAATACAAAGATATCAACACCACCAAGCTATTTACAAATGGAGACTCCAATGAATTTGATGCAGCAATTGTAGATCTGATGGAAAATAATAGAGTACAAGCTAAGGAGATCAAAAATCTCAAGTTGGAACAAGAATCTCAAGCCATGATGCTATTTAAGGTAACTAAACAAAAGAAGAGAGCCATAGAAGACAAGGCCATGATTGAAGAAGACAAAAGAAATCTAGCAAATAGACTAGAAGAAAAGTCAACAGAGCTAACTAGAATCTCCAACATGCAATTGGATACCTTAATCTAGATGATGAATTCTCATCATGAGTTGAATGTCAAAGACATTGAGATAAAAGCATTGAAGTTGCAAAATAAACAATTGCAAAATGACTTGAAAAGAGAAAGAGAGATTGCTAAAAGTTTCAACAAGCCAAATGAAGCCATCAAGTACTTTGAGCAATTATTGAAATTTCCTAGATCCAATAATGATACATTAGGATTATGATACACAAGCACTGAAGAAACAGAATCATCCAAAGCTATTGAATAAAGGAACAAAAAAGATAAGAACTCTAGACCTACTTTTCATTTTTGTGGTAAGAAAGGACATATTTCTAATGTGTGCAGGAAGAAGAATGAAAATCAACATGTCAAGCCTAAGAACATGACCCATTATCATAAGTGCAAAAAGTAAGGCCATCAAGCACATGAACGTAGAACTAGAACCATGCATGCACCAAGATTTGAAGGTTACTACTACAATTGTTAGAAATATGGACATAGAGCATTTGAATGCAAATCTAAATCCATGTGGTCACCAAACAAGTTAGAAAAAGAAAAAAGCTATGGACACTTTTATAATTAGGATTACAAAACAAGACAAAGCTGTCATTATTGTTAAGAATATAGATATATCCCTGAGAATTGCATTAGGACGTACTTCAATGGTAACTACAACAGATGGCTAAGTCAAACTACATGTTTTAGTTGTTTAAAGACTGGTCATATCAATAAGCATTGTCCAACTAGGTCAAAGGCATCCAATTGTGAGTTTGACAAAGGAAAAGGCAAAGCAGATGTTGAACACATTAGAGGTGAGATAAACAAGACATGGAAAAAGAGAGATGGATGTAGTACATCAAATGGAGTAGGGATTAATTCACCTAATAGGTCAAGTGGTCACATCTCACCAAACTAAGAAAATAAGAGGTATGAGAGATTGATACTCAAAATGTATATCATCCATCAGTTTGAAAAGAAAATAACATTGAATAGAATAGATAAGGATGAATAAAGATGCAAGATGTTGTGAAAAGTTCAAGGTTAAATCTTCAAGTTTTCATGTTGTTGCCAAGTATGGAAAGTCTTCAATAGATGCCGAATGAAATGCTAGTTAATGTCGAGCTACCAAAAAAATTTAGTTAATGTCGAGTCTGAAGTAGCTACCAAGTGATGATCATATCAATAGATGTCGAGTGGATCTGAAATTGAGTTGATGTCAAATTTATAGTTGTACAAGTACCAAGCATTAAATGTAAAGTTTTGAAGGGTATACGGTCAATTTTCACTCATTTTTTGTCATTTTGAATTCAAGCAAGAGAAAGTAGAGAAAAAGGTGACTCACAAATATTTTCAAAGCATTCACAAAGGTCTTAGCAATGATTTTACACTATCTCTTCAAGATTTCCAAGATATTTATCATAAGTTGAGCTATGCAATTTGTATTTACATAAACCCTGGTTTGTCAAATGGCATCTAGTAGAAGGAATGTAGAAGGAAAAGAGGTATTGAATATTCATCTAGTCAGTAACTAGGTCAAACAACCTATTTTCAAAGCAATACCTAACATAGCATGTAAGAAAGGCCCCTCAAGTGCACTTTCCATGATCCCATCAAAAGTGATTATGATCCAAGATGTTGGGAAATGCTACAATTGTAAGATTGGAGGAATAGGTGATATGGAAATAAGAGAAGCCTACAAAAAACTATGTGAAAATGGTATTCTGAAGGAACAATTCAAAATATTTGAAACAAAGGGTTTGACACATGCCTTATATTTTCATACAGTGTTCAAAATAGAATGGATAAAGATAGTATTGAGATGAATACACAATAGATCCTTGTGGTTAGAAGATGGATCAATCAAAATTTCAAAGAGAATAATTCATAAGGTAACTAGCTACCCAACCCTAGATCGGCCTAAGACTCTGTGGAGTGACTCCAAAGAAGTTATAGAGAAGAATACAAGAGCCAAATAGAATAAATGAGGAATGCCTATAGACACTATCACTGACCCTCTATTGGACTTTACCATTAGGGTAATTTCTCACAAGTTTTATAAATCAAGCAGATTGAATAGTGTACCCTATATTGCAGTAGATGTGGGCTGCAAAATTGTGAAGAAGGATCATACCTATGATCTAGCCAAGCTTCAATTGCAACAATTGATGGACAACCTAGGAGCCATTAGAAAGACCAAGAGTGCACAATGAAAAATTGTATCAATACTTGTCTACATACTATTTTATGTTCAAAATACTTTTCCCTCTTTTGGAAAGGTGAGTTGGAAAACAAAGAGATCCATAGTAGTTTAGATCAATGAGTACATTGAACATATGGGAGAAATTTTTGAAACATTGATGACAAGTTACTTTGAGGACTTCAAAAAGTCAATGAAGCAAAGAATGAGGATACCTGTCTCACTAATTAAGAAACATTATAATGATGTATGTTTCTTATTTGATGTTGATTACACTTTCATACAGGCTACCATACCAAGGATCAGATGATTAAGACCACTTGGTTATGAAATCAATGTTGATGAAGCATCTATAGAAATTTTAATACTCCTAGCAGAGGAGATTGATAAAAGTGCTAAAATATTTCGTAATTATGATGTAATGAAGTCAAAGATTGAGATGGAGTTAAAAAATTCCTCCACATTGAAAAAGAAAGATAAACTTGTAAAGAAGCTTAAGACCAAATTTGGTGAAGGAGCATGTTAAGAAGAAGAGGAAGAGGATGAAGAGGAAGAGCAAGAACAAACCCAAGAACCTCTTGCATTAACCCAAGGCTTGGGCGAGGATAAGGATGAAGAAGAAATAGAAGGTGCCAAGGAAGAAGAAGCTGAGGAAGCACCAACACATGCTGACCCAAAGAAGAGAAAGGCCAAGGCACAACCTATGGCTAAGACCAAGGTAAAGAAAATAGCAAAGCCAAGCCCTACAACCCCCCTACCACTAGAGCCAACACACAAGCAAGCACTCAAAAGGCTAAAGAAAAGACTAAGGCAACAAAACAAAGAGGGCAAGTGAAAAAGAAGTAGAGAAGAAAATATATTGCACAACCAGATTCAGATGATGAAAGAACTGAATCAGAAGACATAAGCCAATTCAAAGTGGTAAGTCACACACCATTGTCTAATCTTGAGAATATCTATGAAAATGTTAGAAATAATGCATACTTATCAGGTTTGAAAAATATTGATTTTGAAAAACCTAGAAGAGAAGAAAATAATTTAGCAGAAGAGTCAATTTATGTAATGATGTCCAAATTCAAGAACACTCCACTTGAATTTGACAACACTATACCAAAGGGTCTATATGACATTATTGAACATAAGTGGCATTACTGCTCGCACTTGGAGAAAGAAATTAGAGAATCAATATTAGCCCAAGTAATGCTAGAATTGACAAAAGGGAAGATTACTAAGGCAAACAAGAAATATGGTGGAAGCTTTGCACCTAAATATAGAGCCTTCAACATTCTTCAAAATAACATTGAAGATGTTGTAAAGAAATTCACCCTAATGTGGAAATTGATTTATGGGTTAACAATTGTTAAACCCCTTTGAGGATAGAAATAACAATGATGAAGATGATGACAAAGAAAAATATAATACTATTGAGGAGGAAACACAAAAGAAAGATGATGACATGACTACAGCTGATCAGCATCAAGAAGAATAGAGTGTGCAAGACACACAAATGCCTAGTGCTAGCCTTCCTCATGACACTAATGTAATTGTAGAAACTATAACTATCAAGGATGTTCCTGATGTTTCAGCTCAGAACATCAATCCTTTAATTGTAGAAGATCTAAAAAAGATACTAGAACAATCAACACTACAGGCAAGGTTATGTGAAACCTAGTATTGGTTTAGTGTGGATGACCTTCAGAAGGCAATAGCTAATATAACAAGGGACAAGGTGAATACAAAAGAACCATCTTCTACCATCCCTTCAGTTACTAGTGATCAACCTTTGATTCAAACATCAATAGACACATCTACAAAGGTTGACACAAGTGTTACAGTTGATTTAATTGAGTAGAGGTAGATTTCCAAAGAAGAAGAAGAGACAACAACAAAGCAAACAAGATAGATAGATGCATCTATACCTAAGGAACAAGCATGCAGTGCATGTCAAATCATTGTGATTGAAAAAAGTAGAATTCAAGAAAGTAAGGATATACCAAAGGAAAAGGAGCAAGAGGCCATCCAAGAATTGGTAACATTACCAACATCTAGCACATCTCCTACAAAAATACTTTAGGAGTCGAGCATGAAAGTTGTATCACTGCAAATATCAACACCACACTTAAGCTCTTCAAAAGTTGACAAGGTAATTCACTATAGTGACATCACTTTAGATGAAGAGATAATTATTCCTAAGTATGATTATGATACAATGACTATAGAGAAAATAGGAATTTTCCAACAAGCTCTAGAAAAGAAGAAGCATTAAGAAATACTTAGAAAAGAGTTTAGGCAAAAGCAAGCATTACAATACATTAATGACATCTTTTTAGATGCATTCAACTTGCCTACACCTAAAGAAACAAAGCCACTATTAGAAAAATTATCAGATATTGTTGAAAAGGTCAATAATAAAGACATGAACACAAGTGCTAAACTTCTTGAGTGGTCAAAAAAGAAATTCTAGAGCAAGGTGAACAAGAAGATAACTAGTGAAATAGCACTAACACAAGTTGCATTGTCAAAAAAGGTTGAGGATGTGAAGAAGATACTTAAGAATATTTTCTCATTGTACACCAAATTGTGTGACCTCACACTCTTCACCCAAGAGATCAGACATAGAATTCTGAGTCTGGAGAGGAATTTAAACATTTCAAGTACACAACTACCACAAAACCCAACTCAAAGTGAGAAGCATTTTCATGCATTACTTCAATCACAGAGTCAACTAGCTATGTTAAAAGAAAAAGAGGCTAATATAAGAGCCAAGTTAACAAATATTCAAGCTTCCCTTACCCCACATATAGAAATTCTCCATAAAGAGCTAGGCTATGCAAAAACTTTACTAAAGAAAGACCCCAATCTTTCTACACTAGACAGACTAGTGCACCTTGTAGCTAAGCTACGAATCCAACTTAAGTCATTGAATGTTGCATGTGACAATTAGGATGTAGCTCTGAAGATAATAATGGAAGCCCATAAATCCTTTATGGAAAAATACACTATCATTGTATAGCCCATTTGACATAAATATCAAAAAGGGGGAGAAAGACCAAAAAGGGAGAGAGAAAGATAGAAAAGGGGGGAGTAAGAAAATGTAAGCAAACAAAAAAGGGGAGAATAGTGAAAGGGGGAGTCAGCAAGAAGATGCAGATAAAAAAAGGGGTAGCAATAGCAGAGATAGAAATAGAGCATCACATAGAATAGAACAAAATACAAAAGAACAAATGCATTAAAGTTAGAGAGTATTAGTAGAGACAAATCTACTCAGAATAGAGAATCAATTTTGGATACAGAACAAACATATTAACTCAAGGGGAGTTATAAATTTTTGAGGTATATAGTTTATTGCAAAATTTTGAAATTTTGATGTTTTTTATATAAGCTGAGTAATGGACATGTTATACTCGAGAAGATTAGATTGCTTATGTGTTTTTGAAACTCATGACAAAGGAGGAGATTGTTGATCTCAAATTGGTTTTGACAAGTGAGTGTCAACACACTTAAGTCTTTTACTTATTTCATGTTGAGTACAACATGTAAATAGCAAACTATGCCAAGTAAACAGTTGATGCCGAGTGATTCAAGTGCCAAGTAAACAGTTGATGTCAAGCAATTCAAGTGCCGAGTCAAAAGTAGAAATCCAATGGGTGCCAAGCATTAGAGACTTCAAGTGTTGAGTAACATAGATTGGACATATTTTTTTATTATGACACAAAAAACTATGTAAACTATTTTTAAGCTAACTTAAACAAATATCTATATCTTTTGGAGATAAGGATGAATCTACATGCAGATTTCCTATAAAATTACATGCAACCAATTAGAAAATAGGAAGATTTAAGCGGCAATATGGATGAATCTCAATTGTAAGTTCATACCTAACCCTAAGCCACCAAAGTCTTTATAAGGAAGATGAAGCCCTAAACTTTTTTTAATGAGAAAGAAGGAAGATAACAAGGGGTGAATGATCAAATTGTTCAGAGAGAATTCAAGGTGACTTAGCAGTGAGAGTGAATTGTAGAACCAGTTAAAGTGTAAAACAGAGGATAGAGGATACAAGATTGACACATCCAATTAGAAAGGATCAAGAAGGACATTGTGTGGATTTGATCTTTAACCAAGCAATCTAGTGCCATTCACAAGATCTATCCTAAGACATTTTAATAGGTGATTTCAATTAAATCTCCTAGGTAGAGTAGTCCTGATAGGATGTACAAAATCCTTTAGTAGGGTGGCATTCCAAGTGAATATCCTAAAGTCCTTTAACAAGGCATGCTTCTAACAAGGTGGGACTTAATAGTCTTTTTAAGCCTTTAATAGGGAAGGCCTTTCACAAGGAAGATCATGTCTCATGGTCAAACTTTTGTAACCTTAATTGGATACACTTTATTGCTATAGGAGTAAAGATTTTTGGGTGTCATCCCAACCCCAATTTTACCTTCTCATTTTGAGGGTTTCTAGGTAATCATATTTGGTATCAAGTGTGTGTTTTTGATTATATGTTCTAGATGCATCTTCTTTACATGTTATTTCAGTTTATGTATTGAATACATCTAATGAGTGGGAAATTTTTATGTGTTGAAGTTTGAACTTCTGATTCATCCCCCCACCCCCTCAGAAGTTTATCTTTCCTATTTTTAATTCCAACAAATTTACTCAAAAGGATCCGAACAACTTGAGTGAAATCACTCTGGATTCACTGGATTTGTAGAAGAACATTGAATTAGCTCTTGACGATTTAGATTTGGTTAATGATGAAAGGAAAAAACTAAAATCAAACTTAGAGATGAAAAAGATTTTATTCATAAGATAGAAGATAAGATTGAAAGTTTAAGATCAAAGAAAAAGGAGTTACCTGAACAAATCAAGGAATCTGAGTCATCTACAAAGATTAAGAAAGAGAATGAAATTTTAAAACATGAATTAGAGATCACAAAACTAAAGATGAACATGATGGAAGATGAAAAAAAGAAACAAATAGATTTGAGATCTAAGAATGCATATGAGCTTGAAAGTACAAAATTGGAGGATGAAGAACTTTAGAAATATAATTGCATAGTAAAAGGAGAACTTACATGAACCAAGAAACATTTTGAGAAATTATATACAAGAATAGAGAAACTTGATGTATAGATCATGGCACAAAAACCTAAATGAGACATGAATAGAATAGGTTGGTTTGAAGGTGAAACATCCAAAGGATCATAAGTCACAAAAGAACAAGAGATTGTGTAAAAACCTAGTCAATTACTAGATTAAATGAATCAAGTACTTACAGTTTGATAAATCTAGAGATCCAAGGAAATAATTCAATGAAAAATAATTTCCATGCAACAAATTTGGACACATGAAGAAGGATTGCACAAGTAAGTATTCTAAACCCTTTTATGGTTATTGTTTTAATTTCTTTATTTATGGACATAGATCTAGTGAACGTATAAAACCTAATAAAAAAATAAAATGTGAGAATGAATGAAAGGAATAACAATGCAACTAGTAGACCTTTGGGAATGAATGACATCATTACCAATGGAGTTATGTTTTATAAGTGCAACAATTTTGTATGAGATTGAAGACTTTAGATTAATGAGTTTGGATGCAGATGTGGAAACCAACATATGATATGTCATATTTGCAATAACTTAGGTCATACCAAAAAAATTGAATATTTAATGGTTTCAATAGCAACATGAGAACATCAAATATGAGAACCCCCAATGCAAGAGGAAACATGAACAATGTGAATAAGAAAAATGTAGAGCTAATTGATTAAATATTTGTAAAGGAAGAAACACCAAAAAACACAAGGGTGTGGAGAGAAAAGACAAAAGAATTGTAAAAAAGAATTTGGGAATATAGTACCAATTACTGAACCCTCCACATCTTCATGAATTATCATGTTTAAGCCTAACCAAGAGATATTGAAACATTAATTTATTAGACCCTTGATTGATGGAATTGAATTCCATAAAGTTAGTTATAGCATGAAATTGTTACCAGGAATCTAAATCTAAGAGTACATAATCTTATGTGAAGTGTTTTAAGACCACCAAAGAATTAAAAGGTAGCATACTAGACAATTTAACAAGAAGTTTGAAGAAAGAAGGTTAAGAGTAGTAGAAGAAGATAGAAAGATAAGAGAATACACTGTTAACAAATTATGCATAGTAATTAGTTAAGATAAGTTGAAGAATGTCCTTAAGAAGATAACCTAAAATGCTAACAAAAGATGACAAGGATATGGAGCATTTTTTTATTGCTATACTTGATGTCAAAATTGAAGGAGTTCTAGCTACTATAGAAACATCAAATACTGAAGATCCTTTCAAAGAACAAATAATTGTTGGCAATTTGGATGTTCAAGTGATAGAGGATGTCAAAGATGATAATAATGAACATGATGAGCATGAGATAGAGGATTATAAGGATGATCAATTTTAAGTCACTGATGCACAAGGAACATCAAATATAGAGGTTAGAGAGGGAGTAACAACTATAGATGAACAAGGAAATGATGACCGATATGATTGACCTATTCTACAATGTAAAGATTCAACAAAGGTCATAGTGATAGATATGAAAAATAGTGATACGTATTTATTAAAACTAGGACCTGACTCTACATAACAAATTATATCAGATTAGAGGTCATTGTTGGAGCAAAGGACAACAAAAGAAAGGAAGGATAAATAGATTGAAGTACATGTGCAAACACCTACAAAATCATCTGACAAAGGTAAAGATACTAAAAGTACACCTTCTACACCAACACTACAATTTTTTTAGCAAGTCCCAATATTGAAGAGGATGTCAATAAGTTAATAAATGATGTTTTGGATGAGTTAAGCTATATAGATTTGTTAGCATTTTCTTTCACAAAGGAAATGGAGAAGTCATGCAAGAAGACTGAAAAATACTCAAAAGGTATTAGACCTTGGTTTAGAAAGACTTTAGAAAACTTTACCACCTTCAGTACAATTTGTACAGTAGGATAAGGAGAAGAAGTTAGTAAAATTCATTGAGGAGTTTGATGCACACTACACTACACTTGAGGAGACAAAAAAAAAGAAAATTTTCAAGCAAATCATGATGCAAAATTATTTTATCAGGTATTGAAAAGGTTAAAAATGATCTAACTATTATAGATACTTGTATAAAAGATTTAAGGAAGTGCATTTTTGAAGGAAAACAAGCATATTTGAATGTGAAAAATAACATAATATTGGGGAAAATGGGGTAGAAATAGAAAGGATGACATATAAAATAAAGAATAAACATATGGATATTTCTGAAGTTGATTAGAAACTGAGTAAATCACATGAATAATTGAAGGGTTTTGAGTAGGAAAAATATAAATTAATGAGAAAATTTAAATTACTAAGAAACAACTTGTCACCTAGAATTGATTTATTACAGAAGCAACATAGCACACTTCTAGATGCTAAGAAATCATATGAGAATTTTGCATTTATTGATCTTAATGGAGTTGAAATCGCAACTTATGGAATTTTTGCAAAGATAAATGTTGGAGAATCATCAATTCTACTTGGGACACATAATTTTCAACCTTGAAGATAAATTTTGTAGACTGTTTGACTCTTTTGGAAAGGAACCCAACTTTAGAAAGAAGGAGGAGGAATTTTTTTTGATATGTACATAGGAATTTTTGTCTCACCTTTGTCATTAATGTCAAAGGAGGAGAAGGTCAGTGAGAAAAAATAAAATATGAAGGAGAAGGAGAGTATAAGTACGTAAGGTATATACATATTACTAAGCATATAGTAAGGGGGAGAACTTATAGATATGGAATGTAACCAAAGGGGGACTATAGAAGATAGAAGTGTGATTAGATGGTTTATATACGATGATCCAAAATTTTGAATTTTGTATTTGGCCACAATTTTGAAGCTTTTTGTGTTCCACTTAGCCAAATTTTCTTATGTTGCCATCAATGCCAGAGGGGGAGATTATTGAAGATTTTACTAATATAGCATGATAAGTGTTTTCATTAATGGCAAAATTATGAGGTCTTATGGAAAATGAAGTCAAAAGATAAGTTCAATGCAAGGTTACTTAATAATTTATCGAAGTATAAAACAAGATTACATTGTAAATGCATAATGTATTGTTCAACGAGCTTCACAGAAGATATATATTGTTATGCAAGATTAAATGAAGGTTATATGGGCATCCTAGAAGATGTTATTAAAGACATTAAACTGAACACTAAGTTTTAAAAATCTTTTAGTAAGATTTCCAATAAGTGGCTTAACATTGTAGAATCAAAGCAACATATAGAGTATTATAAGGATTTTGGTCAAGAACTTATTTTGAATTTTAAAAATAAGTACTTGACAAGGTAGGGACAAGATCCTAAATGTTAACCCTTATGTGGTAGAATGTAATATTGATTTTTGTGTGTAAAGAAGGTTGAGGCCTACAAATTAAAGTTTTTTCTATAAAGAAAGGAACTTTGGTTTAGCGAGCAAGAAATTATATTGTAATAATATGATTGTATTATGTACACTTTGTTAATGTTGGATAGATGTGGAATTGATGATCAATGAGGAGAAGGCAATTATATAAATGCTTTGTATGCAAGAGATTATAAGGAATAATAAGATATTTAATATATCAACACAATCAAGGTTTTTGTATTTACCCATATTACTTGTAAAGTTGTATATATGCTTGTTTGGGCAGTGAGCTTTTCTTATATTTTGTATTATATTTACAACTCCTAATAGAGTAGAGGCTTCTAACAAGGCCTATTTCTCTAACAAGGAAAAAAAACTATATGCATGTAATATAATCCCAATAGGGTTAATATCTTTCATAAGATACTTTGGATTAGTGGATCATTTTGTGGGTACCATCCCCACTGAGGTTTTCTCTTGGGCAGGGTTTCCCCAGTTAACACAATATGGCTTATGAGTTTATTTATATTGTACATGGTTATACTTTCCAGTTTACTTATATATGCAAGTTTAAGATTTGTAAATGATATCCATAGTTGGGTAGAAAGTTGTGTAAAGTAAATAATTGATTCACATCCCCTCCCGCTCCCCCCTCCTAGAGTTATATTGGTAGACTTACTTTCTAACAATGTGATCCACATGATCTCAAAAATGTACTTTACCTAATGGCACAATGTGATTCTCTAAGTTCCATGTTACTAAACTCCATCAACCATTAGATAATATATCACCCTGAACTCATAGCCAAGTATAAGGAGATCTTTCCTTAAAGAAAATAAAGATCTCTTTTGGTACCTTTTTTATGGCTTTTGTCCTCGATGGTAAATGTTGACTATTCCCCCCCCGCACCTTTTTCTTTCCAAATATTACCAGATCATATGAAAACCAAGGTGGCAGCCATGGCCAACATCCAAATTTGACTTTTAAAATGTATTTATTGTCCATGCATAATAGGGATACGTAAAAACCCTAATCTTTTCTTTTTATCCCCAAGTCTTCAACCTTTTATATTTGCATGTTATGACCAGGATATTTCAAGTTGCAATCATGCAACTACCTTTCTATTGCCCAGTTGCTCCAATTTGTGACTTAGCCATATGGTGAGTCACGAAGGCATGAAACGGTTATCCCAATAGTCAGTGCAACATTGCAGGATAAAAGATTAACATTCAGATGTAGGTTGCAAGGTTGTGAAATGCATGGTGGTCACATCATTGTAGGAGGTTTAGAGTAACCATGGTTCAAGTTGTGAAGCAACGAAATGCTATGGTCATGTGTTCATGGGGTTAAATGGTGAGCTCAAAGTTTAAGTTGTGAGCTTGTGACAAGTGGACATGTGTCTGAGTGGGACCAATTCGTATGCAATCCTTTAATCACATTGTTGCAAGGGTCCTGAGCATTTCAATTTTGAAGGAGTTGTTCAGAAAATGAAAATAGACCAATTGGATCAACACTCTCTGTCAAAAAAGCTTCAAAGTTTAAGACACAAAGTCAAAAAAGATTACTCAAGTTCAGTTCATCACATCATCATAGAGGATTAAGGTTAACCCTAGGTTAGAGCAACGAAGTGGTGATCCTCTTGGTTCGTAGTGTCACATGGAGTTGACTACAAGTTATAGTTAACTCTACGATGATGCGCACAGTTAGTTTGAGAGTCAATCACAACATCACAGTGGTTAGTTGAAAAGGATGGAAAAGGGTTGTGGTAGTGCACTTAGCAGTTATGAGTTGTTTTCATAGTTTCACATGTCAATATAGTTAGTAAAAGAATTAGGTGGAAAACTTATGATCAAAGGAAAATAATCAGCTTTAGAAGGCATTGTAGCTTTACAAGGTATGATCTGTAGTTATGTCAAATGGTTGTAAAGTTGTGATAGATCATCAGACAATCGAGAGGACAGTCTTCACAAGGTTGTAAACATTTGATGCCAAGAAAGAAATAATTTTTGAAAGGGTGACAAAGGAAAGATAACTAATTTTGCATCATCACACGGTTAGAAGACTGTTAAGTCTAAACTATGACAATGGTGTGAAGGGCCAATCTCGCATTGTTCACAGGGTCACAACAGTTAAAATAATAAAGTGGAAGCAAGCTATGAAGGCATGATCTAAGGTAGTCAACAAGTCAATATAGGATGGAAACAAAACAAGATGGTATAATGATGAAAGATTATTGGGCCATGTGGTGAAGTTGATTATTCAAATAATTACAGAGCTTACTTGGCATGATTGCGGACACAACATTGAGCAACTCTTTAATGGTGAATAGGTGTTTGATTTCTTACAACTACTTATTTGAGTGTTCTCCATGCTTGCTCAATGCAATTTCTTTCCTTTGCCACTTTGGCCATCCATCTACTCAATCTGTTTGGTTATGGCCATCACTTTTGTCTCTTCAGGGCCAAATTTGCACATAAAAGATTTGATTTCTTGTACGGGGATGTACATCTGATCATGATCCCCTCTGGTCAACAATAATTGCTCCTTTTCAGCCTAAACTCTACCTGGTTAGAGTTTGAACTCAATGAAGTTTCTTAGTTATGCTTGAACTATAAAAGCAAGTTTTGTAATCCCTCCAAGGGTCTATGTTTCCTTTGATTCTATAGCATATGTATCATATGCTCTACTACTATAATTTCCTTTTGCCTATGATGAATATATTTTTGTGTTGTACCTCATTCTCCCATTAATACAAGTGTAAAACCTTCTTGAATTTGTTAGTGTATTGCCTTATTCTTCAATCTACATGATTGTATCTATTTGGCCTTAAATGATATAGAGTGAAGTTTCTTCCTTATAGCATGTCATTTGGTTCCTGATCTGCATGTGATTATTGAATTAAGGCAAAGCTTGAATTAATTTATTTTGAAATTATATTGGTGAATAGTACATTATTAGGCAAAGATAAGGTTGAACAAACTATTTTGGTGAATCAACCCCTTTAGAATAGATTAGGTAGTTTGATTTTCATGTATTTCCTTCTCCCTTTTCCTCTCTAGAATTAGTTAGGTGCACCTTGATAGTAAGTAAGTTGACCTTCTCTAGAGACTCAATATTGTTGTTCGAGTCCCACAACTAGAGATTTTTTCCATGTTTCACAAGGTTGCCTTTAGGTAAAAAATTTATTCAAGGGTGAAAAGTTTTGTGGCAACAATAAAGGTGGGAGAATAATGAAGAAAGAGAGAAATAGATGAAGAAAAGAAAAGAAAAGAGAAAATGTCTGATGGAAGTTTTGACACTTTGATGTTTTGATTATTTTCAAAAATAAAAAGAGGGAGGTTGTTGTCATTGATAGGGGGGAATGTTGTTTTGGATTTTCATTGATGTCAACACCATATTGTTGATATTCTATCAAAAATTTTGAGATGTAGTTAGCAGTATTTTGCTTCACATCTTTTTACACAAACATTTAAGGTTATGAATTGTGGACATGTTCAAGTATCTCTAAGGTGCCTATCTTAAGGTTTTTAAAAGTCTTGAAACTCCAAATGGTTCACATTATTGATAGATTACCCTTGTCTATGAATTATTATGTCTTTGTGGAACATGACAATTGATCTATTTCTCTACACATTTTGACATGAACATTTTTCATTCCAAAAATTTTGAACAAGACTAAGGATTGAAGGAAGCATACTTAAATGGACGTGATATTGGACAATGTTTTGCCAATGTGTGGAAGCTAAATTGGGATGTATTTTAAAATTAAACATGTGATAGTCTACCTTAGTTGACAATTTTCTCCTACCATGTTTAGCAAACATGAACTAAGCTTGGACTCCATATGTGTACATGTGCATCCATGTGTTGAAGTAAATATTTAATGAGGAAGAATAAACATGGTGTGAACTAATGTACGAAGAAAAGAAGACATAAATTTGTGAAAATTTTGGTACAAAAGGTTGTGACTAATGAAGTATTTCATATACTTACTACAAGGAAATTGGTCTCAACATAAATCAAGTGTGTTTGTAACATTTTAGTCTTATATTTTTCATTGGTAGTGAACCTCTTTTCTTCTTTGGACAATAAGCCCTCCAACAATGCACTTCTTAGTGAGCATTATAATATTATATAAGTAGTTATACAATATTGAGAGCTAATCCTCTATGGGTTTTGTCATTTCCATAATAAAATCTAATGTTTCATGTGTTCTTTGATTGTTATGCTTACATTTTTATCTTGTTGTAATTAAGGATCAAAGTTAGTTTGATGGAACTCATTATCAATGTCATAAAGGTTAATATTTTATAGGATAAGTGTTCTAATTGTTCAACACACCAAAGTTTCTATTACCAACCTATAACCTAACATGTAAATTTACACATGCACTCTAAAATTTAGATATTTATGTAAATTTATTGTAAGTCCTATAATATGCAACATTATCAGGATTTTTGATCCTTCCATCACTAAGACACAAATTTACCTTTCCCTTATCATCAATCTCCTTCGTGCTATTATTACCAAGGAAAACATCTCTCCTATCATATATTGAGTATATAGAAAATGACTACTTGTAAGGACGCATATGCTAGAGTCAAATTGAATCTGTAAGACACTGCTCATTACTAATAGCATTAATTGAAATAAGTTCAAAACATCAACATCATCATTAAAATAAATTTTTTAATAGATGAATCAACCTCCTTTTTTTAAATTTTTACACTCCTTCAGATCCCCCGTTTTCCCACAATTTCATTACCTTATTATAATATACTCTCTTTAAGGGTTTCACTACATTCTTTGAACTTATCCCTCTTTTATCTCCTTTTGGTTTATTTATCTTTGGACCTACCTTGTACATGGATATGTATAACCCTCTTGAAAGTCAAAATTCATTTCATTTCTATTGAAAGAAAAGTAGGTCTAACATGCCCATCTTTGGATCTATGTTATCGCTATTTAGGATATACCAATATTCAAGAAAATAATAAAGAAGCAAGTTCCACTTATCTTCATATTTTCATCTTCAAATATAACATCTAGTACTAATGCAAGTTGACTTATACTCAAATAGATGGGTGGGAAACCCTTAAAATAGTAAGAGCCCATAGAATACTTTGGTGAATATCTAATGCCCTAGACCTTAATAGATGTAGATGAGAAGTGCTTTCCTCAGAACTATAATATTGACACCTCCTTGGAATGGGAACAAGATGAAAGAAGTGAGGGAACACCTTCAATAGTAATAGTAGGAGGGGTCTCATTGCAAACAATTCACATGCAATAGTGACACCAACTCCACCAATTGTTGATGAAGAACATCACCATTTAGTGAGAAAGGGTTAGTAGGACTTGTAGACATGATGAATCACTCATTTTATTTGAATCACCAATTATATAGTCCATTGGGATGAATAAGAATGTAGTTACAACTTCTCTACATTGTTTGTGCTTATGAGACAAGCACTATCAACAAACTAAGATGAACCACTTATAATGATGAAAAGTAACTTCCTGAACTATAGACCCTATGAATTCTTATTCTAACGCCTTAGAATAATAGGGCCCTTTACCAACTAGTTTCCTTGGTGGAAGGTATTAAATTTTTATGGATGAATTATAGCTATAGAGGGGCAACCCAAACCAAGCACTTCTCAACTTCTTATGTAAGACATGTAATGAACCTTTCTCAAATTGATCACAAATTACCCTAATTTTCTACTGGTAATAAATGGTTACAAGATGCACAATGAATATAATCCTTCCTTTCACTTGTTAATGCACTAAGAGAAAAGGATGCATCTACAACCAAGACATCTTTACAAGATCTGAATACAAACTAATATCAAATCCAAACTCTAGTATCATATATATAAATAAATGCTTAATTCTGATAAAGATGGACACCTATAGTAGTAGCATATAATATGCATGAATAAACAAGAGAAACCTAGTTTTTGAAGTTGCTTTGAGTCGCTATTGACAATGCAATCAATATCTCCAGGTATTATGGTATTACGCCCTAATGACAAGATAATACAGTGTTCCTACAACAAGCTCCTATAGCAAATGCCCTACTTATTCTTCCTCTTCACACTTGACCCATGGCCACAAATTCAACACAATGAAGTGACTATAATACCACCTCAAATCGGCAATAATTCAGGTGATGTTTCACACCCTCAAAATTGCTATCATTGGGAGTTTTCGTTCCCAAAGACAAATTGATTATTTGCAAGCCCTTGGCTCCACAAATACATAGGCTCTAATACCACTGTAATGAGCCTTGCTCAAATTGATCACAAATTACCCTAATTTTCTACTGGTAATAAATGGTTACAAGATGCACAATGAATATAATCCTTCCTTGAATAAGACCACCAATCTTCTTTCACTGATGTTAGGAACCATGATCGATAATTGTTGGAAGTCATTCACATAAGCATCAAGGGAACCATGTTGTTTTAGTTGTGCCAGTTCACGAAAAGTCACCTTAGGATCTTTGACATCAAACCTTTCAATCAGCCTATTAGTAAACTCCTCATATGTAGTGATAAGGTTATGTCCAAGAGTGACTAACCCATGAGACCACCACTCATGAGCAGCTCCTTCAAGATGTAGTGTGGAAAATCTTATGGCATCCTCTTTAGGCATTGGTCTCAAAGAAAGATAATTATCAAGCTTTTGAACCCAAGACCTAGCTATGCATTTGTTACTTCCATCATAGTAAGGTGTGGAAATCTTACCAAGTGTTTGTTGATAGTCATTTCTTGGACCATAGTGATCATTCCTTCCTCCTCTCCTATTGCTTTGATTCATGAATTGATCAAATGTCCATATTTCTCTCATATCAGGAGGGAGATTGGTATACTCCAAGTAAGCCTGTCTAGCATCATCTCCAAAAGAAATAGTTGAGGTAGCATTTGGTTGTTCTTATCTTGGTATAAAGGTGGGAAAAAGAGGCCTAGAGGTTGATCCTCTAGTTTCTTCAGCACGTTGTATAGACCTTCCCTCATTATTTCCACTATGTTTAGCTATGTTTTGATTTTGAGTTGCTGTGTTCTAATTTTGAGTGACTTGCTGATCCATTTTTGCTAATAAGCATGACAACATATCAAGCATGGTATCAAATTTATTTTCAGCTCTTGCATCCCTATTTTCTTCTTCTGCCATAATTTGAACTATTTTGCTGGTATCTCTTTCTCTTAAATATTTTGAGGATGTATCCCCTTCAACCTATGGATTCTGATATTGTTGTTTCCATTGTTCCCTATTATAACATCTGATTTCTCTCTCACTCATCTGTTGTTTGACTATTCACAGGATGGCAGGATGAAAGGCTCTGATACCACTATAATGAGCCTTGCTCAAATTGATCACAAATTACCCTAATTTTATACTAGTAATAAATGGTTACAAGATGCACAATGAATATAATCCTTCCTTTCACTTGTTAATGCACTAAGAGAAAAGGATGCATCTACAACCAAGACATGTTTACAAGATCTAAATACAAACTAATATCAAATCCAAACTCTGGTATCATATATATAAATAAATGCTTAATTCTAATAAAGACTGACACCTACAGTAGTAGCATATATGCATGAATAAATAAGAGAAACCTGGTTTTTGAAGTCACTTTGAGTCTCTATTGACAATGCAATCAATATCTCTAGGTATTATGGTATTATGCCCTAATGACAAGATAATACAGTGTTCCTGCAACAAGCTCCTATGGCAAATGCCCTACTTATTCTTCCTCTTCACACCTGGCCCATGGCCACAAATTCGGCACAATGAAGTGACTATAATACCACCTCCAATCGACAATAATTTAGGTGATGTTTCACACCCTCAAAATTGCTATCATTGGGAGTTTTCGTTCCCAAAGATAAATTGATTATCTGCAGGCCCTTGGCTCCACAAATACATAGGCAAATGTCAATAACAAATCCAGATGCCTTCCCATGAGGCTCTCTCCTCTATTTATATTATTCCTCCCCTCCCCCCTCCCCTTTTAGAAGAATCATAAGTGTTATCTTATCGCACTATTCTGGAAGCTTCCTCCTTTCCAACAATAGATGAGTTGTGCTTCTCGATGATTCCCTAATATTAAATTAAATATAAAGTCATCTCTTTTAATTTATAAATTATTTAATTACTTTATAAGAAATCAATTTAATTATTTCCACTTAGCCTTTAAAGGATGAAAGGCTAAGAAATCTATTGAGAGGCTAAAGAGATGGGGACATTACAAGACATCTCAATAGTCAAAATTCATTCTATTTCTTTTGAAAGAAGTTTGGTATTAATTAGTCCTTTAGATATGTATTACCACTACCTATGATTAAAAAAATAATTATTATCTCAACATTCACTCAAAGGAAAAAGAAATAAGATAACCATATCTTCATTTTTCATCTTCTTAGATAAAAGATTTTACCGTCTCTATCCACCAAGGATATTTAGAAAATATAAGTCCCTTAGTAAGATTTAGATTATGATGGTTGAATAGAAACCTCCCAGCTACTTACAAAAGGTGACTTTTAATCAAATTAAGTATATTTACAATTATTTAAAATTGAATCACCATCAAATCTTTCAAAATACTTTACATTTGAATCACCACCAACTCATCTTTAACAGATTATGTCACTATTCCATTTAGAAGAGGAAACTTTTTTATTTAGAGCATTCCTCACCTCTTAGACATGGGTCCCATTTTGAGGCTTAAGCTCTATATTTGAAGAAGAGGGTTGTCCTATGAACAAATTCTTGTTTGGCTACAATATTAATTAGAATCTTCTTCTTCAAAATAAGAACTCTAATTCTTTATCATTACATATTTGAGTGGGTGAGAAAAAAGTGTAGACTAGAAATTGTCCCACCAATTTAAGAATATTTTTTTCTTCACATATAAAACATTTCATTTTAAAATTAGAAAATTAACTTATTAATTTTATGTGCGAATCATAAAAGACAAAAGTATTGTATTTAATGAAACCACCATCTTTCTTAAATGTTAGAATTAAATTTATAGAATAAACTAAACTACAACATTAAAATAGCACTTTTAAAATATTTTGGCTTCTCTATTGCACTAGACTAGTAGAAGTTGAGGACATTTTCTCATTCTAAAAAGAAGACCCATTCCTTAATAAGTCTCCAAGACTTTAACATGCTCGATTTTTAATGAAACCCAATTCTCCTCTTTAACTAAAGATAGAAAACATAATAATTCATGATTGAAACAAAATAATAAGGTTATAAACACATCCTCTCATTTTATTTCGAAGATACAATAGAATCTAAACAACCAACAAAAAGACATAGTATTTCGAAATAAAAATCTGCTTCTAATAGACTGACTAAAAACATGGTTCACAACAAAAATATTGATTTCCTACAAGTTTATATCTGCCTAAACCCCAAGGTGAAGCTTGTGTATTACCTTGGAAACAACACCTTCTTTCTTGGGAGAAGCACTTGTATGAATTGCCTCCTCTAATCCAAGTTTGCCATGAACAGCCCCCTCTACTTTAGGATGAGCTACCAATTTATTCTCATCATTCTCCACTTTACGCTCAAAATCATGAGTTCCCACTAGTCGACTGGCCAAAGCCCGTGCACCCAAGCTTGGCGAAGCAATTGGTCCCATGTGAACTCCCCTGTTCTATTCGCAAAAAATAGTGTCAAATTCCCATAAAGAGCTAAACAATTTGTATAATGTAATTGCTAAATAATTGTATAATTTATGGGGGTTTTGTAAATGGGCTTGCAAAGAGGAAGAAGAAAAGGAAGGAAGAAAGAGGAAGTAGAAGAGGAAGAGGGTGAGGAGGAAGAAGATGATCAAAAGGAGAATTGTCTAAAATAATTTTATATATAGGAGCTTTGTAAATGAGTTTATAAGGATGAGGGGTAAAAAATGAAAAGAGGAAGAAGATGAAGAAGATGAGAAAGAGGAAGAAGATGATGATGATGATAACAAAGAATAAGAGGAAGACAAATGAAGAAGAATATGATAACAAAGAAAAGGAGGAGGGGAAAGAAGATGATGAAGAGAATAAGAGAAGAAGAGGAAGAAAGATGAAGATGAAGATGCTAACAAAGAAGAAGAGGAGGAGGAGAAAGAATATGATGAAGAGAGAAGATGATGAAGAAGATAATGGTTTAATCTAAATTCTAAATAATTTAAATAATATAGAGTTTTGTAAATGGAGTTGTAAACATAAAGTAAGAAGAGGAAGAAGGACAAAGAAGAAGATGATAACAAAGAAGAGGAGGAGAAAGAAGATGGGGATAAGAGAAGTTGCAAAAAGAAAGATGAAAAAGAGGAAGAACAATAAGAAGAATATGATAACATAGAAGAAGAGAAGGAAAGAAGATGATGAAGAGAGTAAGAAAGGAAGAGGGGCAAAGAAGAACATGATAACAAAGAGGAGGAGGAGGAGGAGAAAGAAGATGATGAAGAGGGAAAGAGAAGTCATAGGAAGAAAGATAAGAAGAATATGATGACAAAGAAGATGAGCGGAAAAGAAGATGATGAGGAGAATTATAGAAGAAGAGGAAGAGAGACAAAGAAGACAATGATAGGAAAGAAGAAGAGGAGGAGAAATAAGATGATGACGAGGATAAGAGAAGATGCAAAAGAAAAGAAGAAGAGGAAGAAAGATGAAAAAGAATATATGATAACAAAGAAGAAGAGGAGGAAGAGAAAGAAGATGATGAAGAGAATGAGAGAAGAAGAGGAAGAAAGATGATGAAGAAGATGATAACAAGGAGTAGGAGGAGGAGGAGGAGAAAGAAGACGACGATGAGAAGGGAATAAAAGAAAACCAAGAGGAAGAAAAGAAGGAAGGAGACTTGAAAGTGAAGTGGACTTGATATTAGAAATTCTTTTTGTAGTTAAATGCTTTTGAATTGGAATAGAACTCAAATGGGTGACATCACATCACCTCCCCTCCTCACCTCGCCCTCTAGCCTTAGATGCAATGTATACTACCTAATCTAGATGCAATGTATGGTAAGTATTCCATTCCTTTCACTTATTCTTATGAACTAGGAATCAATAAGTTTGATTAAAATGTAATGCCCATTCTATATTAATTAAATTCTAATGAACAATATCACAATTTATACAATCTCCTAAAAAAATTTTACCTCTGAATATAACTGCCAGAACTGTCGACATGGTGGTCTTGTTTTGGCTTAGGCCCCGTAATCAGATGCTTCAGTTTGTCGACGCATCCCACTTTGGTCGATTGGTCGACATCTTCTTCTCTTTTGGGCACTTTCTCTTTCTCTTTATCCCCCTTTTTCTGGTCGACTTGTTCCCAGACGGTGGGAGCTTTGCAGGTTTCTTCAATGGCGGCGGGAGAAAGTGCAGGGGCTTCTGCCGCTGCTACGTCTGCATTCAATTCGCCACTCCACAGGTATGTCGTGTCTGGTCGCCGGATCTTCTCATTTCGGTCCGCCATTAATTCTCTGTCACAGAGCAAACAGATCAACAAAAAGGACTGATTTTTATGTGTCACAGAGTAAACGAGTTAACAGAAATGTCTGGTTTTTATGTGTGAGAGAGTAAACGGAATTAAGGGAAATGACTGGCTTTTAGCCCAGTTGAAATGGTTTGCATTGGGGGAAGTGAAGGAGATTGATATGAAGAGAAAATGTGTCACCCATGGATGGATTTGCCGTGCCACGTAGCCCTCCAGGTGACGTGTAGGTGATGGACTTGTTGTAAGCCGGTTGTCCTAGTGCACTAATGTTTTCACCTTTATTCAAAGCCCGTCTTATTAGTGATCAAGTACTGAATTTAATCTAGAGTCATTTTTGTTGAATTTTGAAATAAACAATTATAGGTGATAAGCATCAAGCTTTTTAACCTTCAATATAGTAATAATTAACTTATAAAGGTTTTTTGAAGTCATTTTTCCTTCTAACTGCTTAAGTAACTCATTAACTAATTACTCTTTATTAATAAATTTACAATAATATAATATATTTGTATTTATGGATGGGATTAGGTATTTCAATGTGACCTCACTAGTTCATAACTCTCGGACAAAATTGTTCACTTGAAATAAAATAAAATAAACTAAGTACTCTTGTATTAATTTGTGTAAGCAGTGATTTTCCCTAAATACAATTAGTATTTGAGTTTGTATTGCACTCCTTTCTAACCTACAACATTCTTGATAATGTGAAAACCTTTATTCCCATTTATGAAGGAGACACGTGGTTGACCTTTGGCATCCTCATTACCATCTATATTCCTTGTTTTGATGTTTGAATGAATATATCCCATGTGGATTTATATTGTTGAAGCATCATTTTTCTTTAACCATATTTTTCCTTTGCTTTTCTTTATTCACTTAAAAAGTTACTCAAAATGAATCAATATTTGACAATCTTTTCACAGCAAGTAATAAACCAAAGAAAAGAGGATTTTCTTAATGAATGTGTGTCAAGAAGTGTGTGTGTGTGTGTGTGTGGATTAATTTAATTTTAATTTATTAAATTACCTTTACTCCCTTCTTAAGATTTCACTTTATGCACATACATTTTCATTTAATAATTAAATATTAATTATTAAATGTAATTTACTTTTTAGGGTTTCCCTGTTAGAGTTTTACGATCTCCTTTATTAGGATTGATCCTTTGTATTTTCATTCATTCTTTTCAATTTGATAATATATTTTTCTATATTTTCAAAGCCAAACCCTTGCATTCTCTTTGTCTTTGCTTCTCTGTGACAATTTCTTACATGTAGGTGTTATTCGGGTTTTGTGGATTTGTCTTGATCAAATCATTCAAAGTATTAGGGTCGGATCTATTGTACCTTTTTCTTATTTGAAGAAAAAGAGGAACAAGGGATTGACAAAACATATCTAGTTATTTTCAAGTTTTTTTTTTGTAAAAATAGGAATCTCTCTGAATTTCAAAGCACTTTGAAGCCAAATAGACCTCACAGTTGGAGTCAGAGGACATCAAAACCCCTCTTTCCATTTAAAATATGTCTATTTTGGCCAACTTTGCATTTTGAGGCAAATTTCTTTTTGCCTACTAGGGTTGTATGACTCTTGGCACACAAAACAAGATGAAAAATTTAAAAAATCACAAAAAGAATGCAATTTTAAAAAATGCAGCTCATGTTAGAAATATTGTCGTACTTCAAATATCACTATAGTTATAAAATTACTTGCAATTTTTCTTAACATACCATTAATCATTGCTCTGCCAATTGAAGTAGCGACAGCCACTGAGCACCGCCCTTCCTCTACCAATGCATTGTCGCGACTCCCTCCGCTCACACACTGCTCAAGTGCAACCCAAACAATGCCCCTGTATTACCAGTGCTAGTGTATCCATCGTTGGGCCACCTCTGCCTAACCTAGCCCACCTATGGTCACATTAGGGGTCGTGGGCTATTTTTTAGGCCCATTGGCAATTTTTTGGGGGGTTTCAAATTTTCAATTTAATTGCACTTCTAGAGGCCCTATTGGTTTTTTGGCTCTAACTTGAGCTAACCAAAGCATTTTTGGCCAAACGATATATCATCAAAAAGTTGATTCTAAGATAGACATGATGGTGAAGGCTTTTTTTTGGAAAATTTTCCATTTTTGTACCTATTTTTTTGCTTAAAGTCAAATGATGCTATCTACCTTCTAGCTAGAGGGCATAACTTGCTCATTTTAGCTATGTTTTTGGATACAACAAAAGTGTTAGAAAGCTCTTCTCAAGTACTTTCCAGATTCTTTGTTATTTCACTAATATTTTTTTAAGGTATTTGTAATGCTCAACTAAAGATTTTATACTCTTTTCTTGTGTATGCATTCCTTCTAGCAACTTGGGTTTGGTTTTTTGCATTATAGGGGGTGTTTTTTTAATTATTTTCAATTATAATATTAGTATATCAAAAAAATTCAAACACTTTCTTAAAACAATGGTTGTGACCTCTTCTTGTCTAGTTCTTCTAAACCCACATAACTATCACATGGGCAATTGTTATGGAATGACTTCTCCGTTATAGTGCAACCAATTTTTTAGTGTTAATATCAGACCTTGCAGCATAGGAATAAGATGGACGAAGCCATGGGTCTGATTTCTTTAAGTGTTTAAGATAGCTTCTAGTTTCATCTTGATGAGTGCACCACTCCTCAAGAGACATGGGACAAGTTCAAGGACTTGTTTGGTACCGTCAATGAGTTCATAGCACTTTAGATTGAGGCAGAGCTTACTTCACTTGTACCTATGGTTTTCCCTCTATTGAGGACTTTATGATGACGTTCAAACAAAAGCGAACCTTGTTACTATTGGAAATACAATAGAGAAAGTAAACTCTAAGGGGGTGGGGGGAATCAATCCTTCAACACTTTAACCATAAATTCATTCACCACACATCCATCTCACAATTTGCATGTAAACTAAAATACCAAATTAAGCATATACATCCATAGCATGAAAAAAATAACATTCAACACATATGACACAAGATATGATTACCTAGAAACCCTCCAATGAGAAGGTAAAATTGGGGTGGGGATGACAACCACAAATCTTCACTACTGCAATAATAAAGTGTATCCAATGAAGGTTACAATGTTTGATCATGAAACATGATCTACCCTATGAAAGGTATGCTATGTTAAAGGCTTACAAGATTGTTAGATCTTACCCTATTAAAGGATTTCAACACCCTATTAGAAGTGTGCCTGGTTAAAGGACTTCAACTTACAATGAAGTAAGCACCTTGTTAAAGGATATACAACAACTTGTAAAGACTACTCTGTTAAGAGATTCAACTAATTCACCTATAAGAATGTCTTGGCAATGATCCTATGATTAGAACTCTACTACTAGATAACATATCACCTCTTTGCATGTATCATTAATCCTCTTCTAATCAAACGTATCTCTTCTATCCTCTAATTCCTCTCCCCTATTCTCTAATTGATTCTACAATTCATACACTATGATCACTCATCCTTAGTCACACCTAAATTCTCTGTTTGCTCACAAAAACTTCTCTCTTTGCTCACACCATGTTTTAGGGTTTACCTTCCTTAAGAAGATCTAGGTGACAAGGGTTAGGTATGAATCAACGATTGCAATTCATCCATCTAACTACTCAGTTTATCCCTTTAACTAATTGGTTGCATGTACTACATAGGGATTCTTAATTAAGATTCATTATTATCATATAGGATCGCAAAACAATCCTTATGTCAGCTCCAAAATGGTTTACATAGCAGTTTGTGACATTACAAACAACTATGTCAAAACTATTTTACCCTACATCTAAAGTCCCTAATGCTCAACATCAAATGCAACTTCAATGTTGTCACTCGACATTTGAATGACTTGGCACATACTGACTGTTCAGCACTTAACTGACTCAGCACTAATTGTTTACTTGACACTTACTAAGTATCTCGCTTGGCATGCACTATCTGACATGTTATGCTCGACACACATTACTTGTTCAGCATGAACTAAGTTCTAACTTCGAAATGACTTAAGTGTATAGACACTCATATTACAAAACCAATCTAAGATCAACAATCTCCCCCCTTGACATGAGTGGAAAAAACACTTTGTCATGCATGAATGATCTTAACTTATGATCATAACTTAGAAACTCGCTATCTTTGTTCGACATATGTACAAAATTTCAAAATTTTGCAAAACTTCACTTAACAGTCATACCTCAAAATCTTATAACTCCCCCTAAGTTGATTGTGTTGCTTTGAATCTGAACCAATACTCCTACTAAGTAAATATGCATATGTTAAACTATGTTGTACTCTATTTTTGTCTTTGATTCCCCTTTTTTTGGTCTCCCCCAAAACTATATTCATTCTTTCCTTGGGGTCATTATCTCTCTAAAAAATGCTATATATAATATCTCTCTCCCATTTCCAAAACTTATTTCTCCCCCTTTTTGACACTTGCATCAAATGGTTATACATGCATAGTTTGTTTTTCCAAGAAAGTTTTATGGACCTCAAGTATTATCTTTAGAGCTGCATCCTAGTTATCACATGCTACCTCCAATGATTTGATTTGGATAGATAACTTGATAGCAAGGTGAACTAAGCCTTCATGTGTAGAAAGATGGGGATCTTTCTTCATCACTATTTTTGCAAAGGCTAGTTCCTTGTGTAGTATCTTCATGTATGGGGTCAACATGTTACTAGATGTTGATCAGTGTAGCCCAAATGTTTGCATCCTGAGCATGCAGAGTTGTCAACTAACCTTGGGAGTCCATCAAATTCCTAAAGTGCTTTTGACTTTGAGATGGAGAATTGGGTAGAGTAGTACCTATGTTCTTCATATCTCCCTCTAGATTGTCAATATGTTGCTGCACTTCTTGTGTGAATAGAGTTGTATCATGCAACTTGGTGTAAAGAGAAAAAAATATTCTCTAATACTTTCTTTACACTGTTAATCTTGGTTGCTAATTCAACCTGACTAAGTTCAACGACACTTGATAACTTTTCATTGACTTTGCTTTGAAATTTCCTTTCAAACCACTCAAGTAGTTTCACATTTGAATCCAGGTATGTATCATTAATCTTTTCTACTATGTTTTCCAATTGCTCCATGATAGGCTTCTCTTCTTCAGGTGCAGGCAAGTTGAATGCATCAAGAAAGATGTCCTTGATACTCGTAATGCTTTCTTTTTCCTATGCTCCCTTCTGAGAAGTTCTTGGTGCTTTTTCCATGCAAAAGCATCTTGAAGTATGTTCATCTATTCAATAGTGATTTTTGCATGATCAAACTTTCAAAACATAATCACTTCATCCAAGTTAACATCACCAAATGATGTAACTTCACCTTCCTTGGATGTGCTAGGACTAGGCCTTGATAACTACATTGTAGCTTCTACACTCGACATATGAAGAGCTTGACTTGGAGGAGTAGCAGTTTCTAGCAAGGTAACCAGTGTGTGTATTGCTAATTGCTCCTCTAGATTGGTAGTCAAGAGTGACTCTTCAGTCCTATTCTTTTCTTTCTTATCAATCTTAGTTGCACCTTGAGTTTGTGCTGTAGGTACATGAGTGTCTTCCTAACCCATTTTAACTTGTGTCCCTTCTTGTGCTTCTTTAGCAACTTCTTGTACTGACACATTGTGCACCATTGTGTTGATATTTGTCTCCTTCATTTGGTACACTACAATGGGTAATGTAGGTTGTACCACTATGAATTAAGTTACGTCTTGTTTTTCCTCCTCTGCAGATGTCTTGAAAATATTGGGGAAATCTAGGGTACAAGTTAACCCTTTTCTTTCTACAATCTTATATTCCTCCTTCAATATTCCATTTTCACATAATTTTCCATATATGTCTTTGATCTCCATGTCACCTATGCTACCCACCTTGGATGTGTAATAACATCTTACATGTTGAATCATTAAAACTTGTGGTGGTATCACCGATAACGCACTAGACGGGTCTTGATTGTATGCAATGTCAAGAATTTCTCTAAATTTTGGTTGTTTGATCTCATTACTGATTAACTAAACATTTAAAACTTATTTTCCCTCTTTAACCTTAGTACCAAAAGAACTAGAAACCATATCGATTACTTAGGGTTTGCAAAAATTCAAATAGCGTAGCTCAACACATGATAAATACCTTTACAAATATGTTGAATGGTGTCTAACAATGGTTGAATCTATTTTGCAAATGCTTGGAATGATCTCTTCAATTCACCTTAAGCTCTTCATGCTCTCTCCAAATTTGAATGATGTCAAATGAATCAAAAGTCAATCATATAGCCCTTAAAACTTTGCAATTAATGCTCAATGCTTACACAATTGTAAGCTTAACTTTAATAGTAATTCCAACTCTCTCAGCTTCCATGTAATTTTGTTCATGCTCGGACACCACTATGAGCTCAGCCAACACTATCACCTATGATAGCTTGACATCAACTAGATTTTAGTTGGTAGCTTAAGTGGAACTTTTCATGCTCGGCAACAACATGAAAACTGTCAAAACTTAAAGATTTCTTCTAGGTTCTAAACAAAACTTTGCATCTTTCTTCATGCATATATAATCTTTTCAAAACTAAATTCTTGGAACTGATGTATGGCATATCATCTAACTATTAGTCCCACACATAACTCTTGATTTCTTAATTGGGGGTGGTGTGATCACCTAACCCATTGGGTGAAGTGATCCCATCTAAACTTGATGTACTGCAATCTTCCTTCTTCTCCCATGTTTTTTTCATCTACATTTTGACTTCTTCAGCATCGACCATTCCTTTGCCTTTATTGAATTCACTGCTTGGTTCCTTTGACTTTCTTGGACAATGTCTACTTATGTGACCAGTCTTTAAGAAACTAAAACATGTAGTCTGACTTAACCATCTACTGTAATCACTTCTAAAATGTGTTCTTATGCGTTCTCAAGAACTTGTATATACTCTTGACAATAGTGACAAATTTATCCAGTATTATAATCTCAATTATAAGAGTTTCCATTGTGCTTTACCTTTGTCTACTTGTTTGATGACCACTTGGGCTTGGAATTGCACTCATATGCTTATGACTATACTTCTAATAGTTATAGTAGTATCCTTCAAATCTTTGTGTGCTCATGGTCTTGGTTTTACATTCATGTGCTTGATGTCCTTGCTTGTTGCATATGTGGCAGTGACCTGTTAACTTCTATATAGGATTTTGTTTTGTACTCTTGCTCCTGCAAACATTAGTAGTATGTCCTAATTTTCCACAATTATGTCAAGTAGGTTTGGAGTCCTTAGTTTTGTTACTTCTTTTCTCACCACTTTTAGATGATTCTCCTTTTTCAGTGTTGGTGTTACCCAATCGAGTAGTATCACTGTCTAATCTAGGAGATCTCATCAATTGCTCAAAATACTTGATGGCTTCATTAGGTCTATTGGAACTTTCAACAAATTATTTTTCTCTTTTCAGATAATTTCTCAGTTGTTCATTCTCCAACTTCAATGTTGTGATTTCAATATCTTTTCCATTCAATTCATGATTGGAAATCATCATTTGATTCAATGTTTCTAGTTCCATGTGAGAAATCTTATTCACCTCTGATGTCTTCTCTTCTATTCTATCAATCAGTATCCTTTTTTCATCTTCAATCATGACATTTTCCTCTTCATCTTTCTTTTTATGCTTGGTCACCTCACATAACAATACTGATTGGACTTCTTGTTCTATCTTAAGATTTCAGACCTCTTCAATTAGGGCTCCATTCTTTTCCACTAGATTTGCAATGGCAACATCAAATTCACTTGTGTTTCCATCTACAAATAGTTTATTAGTGTCAATCTCTTTGTATTGTGTGTCATTCTCTTCTATATCCATCTCTTTCCTTCTCTTCAATGATCACTTCAACTCATCTCTTTCTTCATTCAACTGATGTAGGGCAAGATGGATTTCAATGTTCTGATTATCAATAATATTTCCTAACTTGTAGACTACCATCTTCAATATCTTTCTTCAAAGTTGCAAAGCTTTCCTTTCTAGAGAACCAATGCTCTGATACCAATTGTTGGAAATACAATAGAGAAAGTAAACTCTGACAAGGGGGTGAATCAGTCCTTTAATACTTTAGTCATAAATTCATTCACCACACATCCATCTCACAATTTGCATGTAAACTAAAATACCAAATTAAGCATATGCATCTATAGCATGAAAACAAATAACATTAAACACATATGACACAAGATATGATTACCTAGAAACCCTCCAATGAGATGGTAAAACTGAGGTGGAGATGACACACACAAATCTTTACTAATGCAGTAATAAAGTGTATCTAATGAAGGTTACAATGTTTGATCATGAAACATGATCTACCCTATGAAAAGTCTACCTTGTTAAAGACTTACAAGATTGTTAGATCTTACCCTATTAATGGATTTCAATGCCCTATTAGAAGTGTGTCTAGTCAAAGGATTTAAACTTAAAATGAAGTAAGCACCCTATTAAAGGATTTACAATAACCTATAAAGACTACTTTGTTAAGAGATTTAACTAATTCACTTGTTAGAATGTCTCAACAATTATCTTGCAATCAGCACTCCGCTGCTAGATAACAAATCACCTCTTTGCATGTATGCTTGATCCTCTTTTGATCAAATGTATCTCTTCTGTCCTCTAATTCCTTTCCTTTATTCTCCTCTAACTAATTTTGCAATTCATACACTATGATCACTCTTCCTTAGTCACACCTAAATGCTCTATTTGTGTATGCAAACTTTTGTCTTTTCTCACACTATGTTTTAGGGTTTTCCTTCCTTAAGAAGATCTAGGTGACTAGGGTTAGGTATGAATCAATGATTGTAATTCATCCATCTAGCTGCTCAATTCATCCCTTTAACTGATTGGCTACATGTACTGCATTGGGATTCTTAATTAAGATTTTTTCTTATCATCTAGGATCACAAAAAAATCCTTAAGTTGGCTCCAAAATAGTTTACATAATAGTTTGTGTCATTACAAACAACTATGTCAAAACTATTTTACTTGACATCTAAATTCCTTGATGCTCGACATCAACTGCAACTTCAATACTGTCACTCTACATCTGAATGACTCAACACATACTGACTTCTCAACACTTGAGTGACTTAACACTAACTATTTACTCGACACTTACTGAGTATCTCACTTGGCATGCACTATCTAACATGTTATACTTGACATGCATTACTTGTTTGACATGAACTAAGTTCTAACTTGTAAATGACTTAAGTGTATAGAAACTCATATGTCAAAACCAATCTGAGATCAACAATTACATGGGTGTAGGAAAGTGCAGACAGATAAGGAGTGCATCTATCTGATTCTGTCAAAGCTTCAAGGGAACTTTTAGATTTTCTCTTCTACCTTCCATTCCACTATGGATGCTTTGGGTCCTAGATTCACCAAGTCCACTATTGATTTTTTCTGTGATCGATTGACTAGAGATAAATCCAAGCTTGCATAGTTGGACACTCGCATAGGAACAAAGACCAAGCATTGGTTGCTTAGACATGTACAGGGAATATGAATCCAAAACTAAAGCCCATGCTAGATTCAATAGGTGATGAGAGTTCCTCCAAGCCTACTCTGAAATTAGATGCTCAAAAATCCACTTCGAAGGGTAAATTGTCTAATTATGGTGAGTTTTCCTCCAAGACTAAGAAGTTTATAGGGGATCCTTACAGTTTTTGTGGCAAAGAAGGACATCTAGTTTCCAGGTGTTGGAAACATCTTGAGGCTTTAGAGGACGCCATGCACAACATAGTATTGCTTCTCTCAAGCCACAACCTCCTCCTTCAAGGAAATGCCATGATCTTTCTGCAAGATCATTGTCTTCATCAACAACTTGGATTCTTGATTCCAGTGCTTCCCACCATATAACACAGTCACTTTATTTGGTTACCTCACTTGCTCATAGTGTTACTATACAGATTGTAGTTGGTGACTCCACATAGCTTTCAGTATCAAGTTTAGGCACTATCTCTTTTGAGAGTGGTTCACTACAAGATGTTCTCTTGGTTCTGGCCATTTCTATGAACCTCCTATCTATCTTTAAAAAAATTCATTATGGCTCTAGTAAGACAATTGAGTTCTTACCACATGATGTAGTTATTCAAGATCTCCATGATTCTTACTTGGTTGTTGCTATTAGGAGTATCAATTTTCAGTCTCACTTATATTGATTTGATGGCTTTGAGAGCTTTGATTCCATAGGTGTTTCTCTTATTTCTCATGTAGACACAGTGAGAAAGCTATGGCATGAGTGTTTTGGCCATGTCAACTACATATATCTACAATAGATGAGTACACATGAGCTAGTGATTGGGCTTCCTCACATCTCTTATATTGATGGTGTTTGTCAAGGTTGTGCACTTGGAAAACATCATAGATATCCATTTCTGGAAGGTAGACCAACACATTTTAAGATACCATTGGATTTGATACATAGTGATCTTATGTTATTCCCCACTCCATCCTTTTTGGGTGCTCAATATGCACTTACCTTCATAGATGACATCTCTAGATCAACATGGGTGTACTTTCTAAAGTACAAGTATGATATCTTTGATTCATTTTGAATCTTTAGGACATTTGTAGAGAAGTAGGTAGGTCTTTATGTCAGGTGTATATGCACTAACAATGGTAGGGAATATGTGAATCAATATTTTAGAGATTTTTGCACTGAGCATGGTTTACAACATTAGTTCACAGTTCCCCATACCCCTCAATAGAATGGGATTATAGAGAGAAAGAATAGGACATTACAAGAGATGGCCAATTGTATGATACAATTTCAAGCTATGAGTTCTTCATTTCAGGTTGATGTTATCTATTGTGCCAACTATACTTTGAATATGATGCTTGGGAATTTATTTCAAATGCTCAGAGAAAAGCCATGGAGAGGAAGAGTCAACCACTCATTTTTGTTGGCTCCTATGAGGATGTGTAGGCATACAAGTTGTTTGATCCTAATTCTAGAGAGGTCTTGTTTCAGCAAGATGTCCATTTTGATGAGTGTTATCCTTAGATGGAAGCTCCATCACCAACTTTTCCCTCACTACCCAATACTTCTTCTCCTCCTCTATAGGGTTATGTATCCTCTAAGGAAGATATTGATGTTGATCCCCCTTCACCACCTCAACTAGATGTCCAATGAGTGCCCAAGTGGGCTTATTATACTATTGATGTAACATGAACTATGATAGTAGATCCTTCAAATTCTTTTTGCACTTGTGCTCATACATTTGGTCTTGGAATATTGAGTCATGTCATTTTAGATCCATAATGTTTTTGATAGTTGATAGGACACTTAGAGTGGGATACGAATATGGATGAGGAGTACTCTTCTTTGATGAAGAACCACACATGGGATCTTTGTCCTCTTCTGAAAGGAAAAAAGTTGGTTTAGTGCTAGTGGGTGTATCATATGAAGTATGTTGTAGATGGTTCTATTGATAGATACAAGGCACATCTTGTTGCGAAGGGATTTTCACAAGTTGAGGGTGATGATTACTCTAAGACCTTTCCCTTGTTGCCAAGATGAATTCTATTCACCTTGTATTCTCTCTTGTAGCTTCTTAGGGATGAACAATATTTCAAATGGATGCGAAGAGTGTCTTTTTGCATGGAGACCTACATGAAGGTATCTATATTGAGAAGCCTCATGGTTTTGTGCAAGAATCTTGTTTGGCATGCAAGCTTCAGAGGTCTTTATATGGTCTTAAACAAGCTCCTCGAGCTTGATATGAGAAGATGGATTCCTTCTTGCTTGCTTCATAGTTCACTTAGCGTCATTTTGATCCTACAATGTATATTCAACATCATGGGCTTGAATTATTGATACTTGTGCTTTATGTAGATGATCTCATCATTGCAGCTAGCTCATCCTCTATGATTCAAAGTGTTCAATGAGCTTCAAGAGAGCAGTTTGACATGATAGACCTTGGACTTCTACACTATATGCCTACATGTTGTTCACTCTTTGGATGGGATGACCATACTCTAGCAGGAAGTATTCTGTTGATATGCTTGAGAGATTCAAAATGATTGATTACAAGCTTGTTTCCACACCTTTTAGTTGGGTGTTGTTTTATCTACCATTTTTACTACTCCTACAGTGGGTTACACTTTATATAGATAGCTTGTGGATAATTTGTTGTACCTAACACACACACGTACTAATATTTCTTTTATGGTTGGACTTATCTCTAGATTCTCACATAATCCACATGAGAGTCACTGAAAAGCTTCCAAATATATCTTGAGGTACATCCAAGTTACTACATGTTATAGCATTCACTACACATCAAGGGATCCTCACATTGTTGTTTATAAAGACTCATACTGGGCTAGTGATATTGATGATCGAAAGTCTACTTCTAGTTTTGTTTTCTATCTTGGTTCTGGTCCTATCAAATGGTCTTGCAAGAAGCAACATGCTTACACATTATCATCTACATAGGAAGAGTACAAGGTAGTTGTGCTAGCCAGTCATGAGGTTTTATGGCTTTGATAGTTGGTGATAAATTTTAGATTTCCTCTTGATAATTTCATGTTTCTTTGGTGTGACAATCAGAGTAATATACACTTTTCTTGCAACCCAATTGAGCATTAGAGGATCGAGAACATCGAGCTTCACATGGACTTCATCAAGCATTTGATTCAGGATGACTCTCTTAGCTTAGAATACACTTCCACTATTGAGCAGGTTGTAGACATATTCACTAAACCTTTTGCATCCCCATAGTATCTTCAACTACATTCTATTCTTGGTGTGAAGAAAGTTGTCCTTGGAGGGTCTTAGTGATGAGCCCTTCCTTTCTTCTTTTCTTTCTTTTTAGCTTCTTCTATCTCTTTTTGGAGTAGGGTTTTTCCCACGTGGTTTCCCTTTTTCTCTAATTTTCAAAGATTTGGTTGTGTTGGGTACCTCATCAAACCATGTTGTCAGGACCCATTTATGCTTTTAGCATTGTAGTTTCCTTTCTTTTTTCAACATTGTTTCTCATCTTAAGGGGGGTGGGGGGGTGTTAGAGTAAATGGTTAATTTTATTTCATTTATTAAATTATCTTTTCTCCCTTCTTAAGATTTCACTTTATGCACATACATTTCCATTGAATAATTAAATATTAATTATTAAATGTCATTTACCTTTTAGGGTTTCCCTATTAAGGTTTTATGATCTCCTTTATTTAGATTGATCCTTTGTATTTTCATTCATTCTTTTCAATCTAATAATATATCATTCCATATTTTCAGAGCCAAACCCTATCCTTCTCTTTGTCTTTGCTTCTCTGTGACATGTTCTTGCATGCAAGTGTTCACCAGGTTTTGTAGATTTGTCTTGCTCAAATCCTTCATATATGTACATACATACATACATACATACATACATACATACATACATACATACATACATACATACATACATACATACATACATACATACATACATACATACATACATACATACATACATACATACATACATACATACATACATACATACATACATACATACATACATACATACATACATATATATATATATATATATATATATATATATATATATATATATATATATATATATAATTGTATAGATATAATTGCTTTCATTATGGAAGATTGATAATTTAATTTTTTTTCATCATAATCACAATAGAAATATTTTTTCATAAGAAATACAAGCATAGCTTAATCTTGAGTATTCTATCATTTTTTAAATTCATTCTTTTTTGTGAAAGGATTTGAATAGGGTTGAATCCTTGGTGTTCAAATTATGACATTACCTAGGCTCATCTCCACTTAAAATATTAGCTATGTATATTTAGATCTAGGTGACATAGATTCTTCTTGGGTGCTTTCACTTATCCTATTCCAAGCCAAAAATTCTAAGAAACAATAATGAAGTTGTGATATGGGGATACACTATACCATGTGACTTTCATACATAGCTTATCTTTTCATTTTGAGAAAACTCAATGGAATAAGAGGAAGAGGTCCATTTAATAAAAAACATATTGAGCACAAAAACCTCAATGTTTATTATAAGGAAGCATGCAAGCCTTCAAACACACTAAAATTATACAAATTGACCAAAATACAAATATATCAACCTTTAGTGCCCACAATGAATTTTGGTTTAAGTTTTTCCACCAATAAATAATTATTTAAAAAAATAGTTGATGTCAATAGCTTGTACATGCCTAGATGCTTTTTCACGAGATACACTAGCTAAGTGAAATGTTCTATGAGTTCAAAAATCATAAATATTTTCCGAATATGAAATTGGAACCCCATTCTTAGCTTTCAACAAAGAAGTTCCATTTTCTTGTCTATCCTTCCAATGGACCAAGTACTCCATGTACTCTTTTTGTCTTGTCTTATTTTCCCCTTGACAACCAATTATTCAATTAATCCCTTAGATTTATTTCTAATAATTTGACCTATCCATTCTAATGTATTCTAAAAGTTACCATATATGCCCTCTTGTGTACTTCACTCCCCTCTTGTGTAATTCTATCCCATTTATGAGACTAGTATAGTTCAACACCATTAAAGATAAGAGAGACATGTATACTTGTTAGAAGGTCTATCTCATAAGCATTCTGGTTGGAAAATTCTTTAGGACCCTACAAGGGATTATTTTATTCCATTTTAACTTTCTTTTTTTCTTAGTTTCCTAATGGGAATGTTTCATATCTCAAGTGTCATCCAACTACATCTCTTAATTTAGATTATTTTTATCTCATGTACATACCAAATGAGTCTAGCATTTAGTGACACTTTAAAAAAAAAATTCTACCACTTTATGCATAAATAATGAATGTGCTCAAATAAAACACGTCTCTTTCCAAATCTACACTACCATGTGGTTCATCTACACCCCTTGGGTTGTACTAGGATCAAGGTGCAACCTTGTAGCCATGACTCAACATACTTGGAAAGTTTCCTATGGTACTTAGGATATATTGAAAAATTATTTTGTAATCTTTCTAGTTTCACTATTGTTTGGACTATATTCATAAGGGTGACATGTTCCCCTAGTAGGGGTTAAGGATTATTGTGAACATAATCATTTAATATTGTTTACCACAGATGTGGACACCTAGAGTGAGATTATTAAAGACACGATAAAGGATAAAGGAGTGACATTTTGGATTCTCCAAGAGGATTCTTTTGAAGGATAAAGGATTTTATATTACATGGTAAGAGCCATTTGTTTGGGGTACAAATGGAAATAGTACTATAAGATTACCTTATTATCCTTTTAGAAGGAACTTAAGTGTTCTATAAATGAGGTGTGAAGACTTTTCCCCTTGTGGGATTTGAATATGTGATCATTCTTTCAAGAGGATGACTCCTTCACCACTACACCAACAAAGGTTGTACATATCTCTCTTATTATTTCATCATTCATTGCATTGAATGTAATTCTTATCTTAAACCTTTAGGCACACAAGATGAAATGAAATTACTGGAGACCATATTAGTGTCCTTTTGAACTTTCTCAAGGTAATCCAAAGGTTTTGGATGTTTGGAATTAAGACAATTGGTTTGACACCTTGTTTGGAAGTTTTAGATATTTTTCTATTTTATACAAAAAATTATTTGGATATAGAATATAAAGGAGGAAAAATTTTATTTAGGAGGGGACACTACTACATTTAACATCATTTTTTGACCAAAAATTTCGACCATCAACTAAATAAATTTAGGATGGTCAAAATGTAAAGGAAAATTTTTCATTTTTTTACATATAAGACCCGTGTTGGTTGAAATTTTGACCAACATAGGGCTTATACATCCGCAAAGTTCAAAAAAAATTTGCCCAATTACATTTTTCGTGCCTAGTTTCATTTGACATTTTTGGAGCATTTTCGCATGGTTATCTCTGCATTTTTGCATGGTTTTCTCTGAGCCCAATTTTGTTTTAGGTTTTCTCCACCCACTTGATTAATGACGCCTGCTAGCCTTGGGAATAATATGAAAGGGGGCCCTACATTTGCATCAATATAGGGGGGTAAAATAGTAGTTTGAAACTCTCGATATTGTCTTTCTTTCATTCTTCCTAATGTGCTCGACTTCAAAAGTTGTTCCATTCACGACCTCCAATCACACCTGCATCTCCAGTGGTTGAGGAGAGGGATTTCTCTTTGAGCATATTTCCATAGGTGCATGTGTATTTTTTTTGTAGGTTTTTATGATAATATTGAATATGAAAGTGAATACTATTAATATCATTATTATTTTTTATGCCAAAGTTCAGCTATTGTTGTGTAATATAAATGGGAGAGTCTCCGCTCAAGTATTTTTTCTCAGTGATGTTTTGATGATAAGTGTTAAAAAGAGTCTAGCTGCAAAAAGAATGTAATGTACTTGTTGTTTCATTTTATTGAAAGTGTGTAGATGCAGATTTATCATTTGGAATGTTGGTCTATTGTAACAACTATTATACTTTTTGTTATAGTAATGAAAGAAAAGAAAGGAAATGTATATGCAGAAGCTGTAGTTGCAAAAGCTTAGAAGAAATAATAATGACAAATTTTTTGTTTTATAAATATAGTTGTGTTGGTATCATATTTTTCTTGTATTTTTGTTTTAATAATACCTAATTATATTGTATCATTTAGACAATAGTTTCATATTAAAAAAAAGAACAAAAAGAAAAAAAAATTGAGTGTGTTTCTCTCTTCAACTCTAGAAGATTCAACTTAAACATCAACACATAAAATAATAATTTGAAATCTGGTGTGTTTAGTGCTTGGATTTGTACCCTCAATACCTAGGCCATGTGGGCTATAAAACATGATATTCATGTGATTCTATGTTAGTAGATGATGATGATGATAATGAATAATCACCATCTACTACTAGCTCATGTAGTGATAAAAGGTCTTCAATGCACCTCTAACTACAAGTATGCCATGGAAAACTTGTGATGGAGATGACTCCTCAAACTGATAGACTATCATGTAAATTTTTTGATGAAGATGACAGCTACAAATACTGGACTATCTTCAAAAACTTATGATGAAGATGACACCTAAATTTACTAGACTATAATTGAATTGATGTACTTTGGATCCTTCACCAAAAGTCTCTGTCATTTTGTTAGAAGATGATTTATCTTCTAGTTCAACCAAAATAATCTCTCTCCTATATTTCAACATTACATTTAATTGTTGCATTGCAATTAGGTCTTCCTACAAGGGTTTCCATTTGGATGAATAACAAACTTGTTGGTGTTTTAAAACTACTAAGCAACAAAATGCTTAATACCAAGATGACAATACTCACATAGTCTAAAGACTAGCCAATTCTTATTATCAATTGTATGTGTACACCATTTGGGCCAAACTTCTACAAAACCACGGGTGGTTTTCTACTCTTTTGGCTCTGCAAAACCAGGGTGGGTATACCTAGGGATGATACAAGACTGGGAAAACTATATGAGAATTATCTTAGTTTCATTCTGATTCTCATCTCAAATCCTCTAATACATGTACAATTCTTTATACTTTAATAAACACATCCCATATAATAGATATGGCCAAAAATATTCTATAGGTCTGTAGATATTCTCAGCAATAATGGCTAACTAAAGCTAAAACATTCCATGCAAACAAGTAGAGGCCAACTTTGAAGATCTACAGGAAATAAAAGTAAAGTTGATTATAATTCTGCATTTTGACAATCATGTGTGACACATTTCTCTTTCAGCTAGATTAAATTTGATTGGTGTCTAATCCATTGGGGTTCAGAGTCTACTACAAATCTCTAGATCTAATTTGTTGCCTTACAACAAATTTTATCAGCAATTCTTATCAAAAATTGTCATTCAAAATCCTTTCCACTACTACAGCAACCTTATCAAATTCATCAAAGCTTTTACTTAGTCCATTGAATTAATAGCCATGATAAAAAAATATACAACCTAATTGAATTGCATTCAATTGCACAAGCCTTTACTTATACAACATCAAGATGACCAAGTAATCAAAAGGAGACAAAGTTCAGAAAGAACTGATATGGGGACAGTTCATAATTTTTATTCATTTTCCTTGAAAATTATATACAATTTACAATAGACTCAAAATAACCTTCAGAAAGAAACACAGATCATTCTATATTCATGTATTCTCAAGATCCGATAGAGAAAATACATCACGAATTTTTTCTCAAAAATGGTGGACCAAAAATAGACTAAGTGTATTAGTTAGCAAATAGAATTTGGACCTTTTCTCTTGCCCTAGAATTTCACTTATATAGTGTGAAATGCAACAAGCTTCAGGCTAAGAGAAACTGACAAGTGTCTTTTACAAGGAATATCTACATACACCTATCACAAAATGACAAAACTATGGGTAAAAGAAGATATCAAAATCAAATCATTCCTAGTGGGTCAGCTTCTGTTACATGTTCTAATGTTGCTAAGTTGGCTATTGATCTGATTTATCTTCATATGTAACTGCTAAATTAGCCAATGATGAAGCTTGTTCTGACGAGGGCACATTAACCTCCACTTGCAGGCTTCCACCACCTTCATTCTGCATGGTAAGGACAACTTCTACCTTTTCCTTTTCTTTAATTGTATTGGCATCTTATGGTCCCGGTTCTGCAACTGAAAGTGATGGGTTTTTCTTGTCTTCTTCTTTTGATTGGGTTTGAGTAGTGATGGTATCAATGATTTGGACTTCCTCACCCTGCACCTCATCACTGTTAGTTTCATCTACATCAAACTGTTCACTAGAAGGCATTTCTGCCATCCACTTGTCAAATAATGTGTCATCTGGCCAATTGAATTGCAAAATATCCATCTATTTCTTTATTATATAATCAGCCTCATTATCAATATCAAAAAATTCCTATTTTAAAGAATCAAAGAATATTTTGGCTTTCACCATTTCTTCTGTTGTGGTGGCCCACCATGCATGCCCTATTTCATTTATGACTTGATTCATTCTAAAATAGAATTAATCATCAAGTTCCTTTGCCCATTCCTCTTTGCTTTTCAAACTATTTTTCTTATCTAGGGCATGAGGAAATAAATTGAATTTTTGGCTCTTATATTTGTCTAAGTAGCCTACTATTATCTTTTGTAAATGTATCCTTTTGCTATCAAAATCGGCAAGATCAGAAACAATGTCAAAGGTTTTATCAATGTGATCACGAGAATTATTTATAACAGATAGACACAATAAGGTTATTGCTTTCTCCCTTCTCACCCATTTGTTTACAATAGGCTTTAGAGCCTCATCATCTTCTTTTAACTCCTCCTAGATGTTAATCACCTTGGCCAATTGATCATGGATTAGTGGCCATTCAACCTTGTCTCCTAGATATGTAAGAGTTGTTCTTAGTTTATCTTCATATTTAGATTCCAGCTCTACATGTAAGGCCCACAGTTTACTCTTTTCTTCTTCAAAATCCTCAACAGTGTAATACTGTGGCCCTTGGGGTGTGTCTGGTATTTCAATGAGGGGGGGTAGATTTGAAAGGTTCAACAAGGGGGCGAGGGAATGTTATTTTAGGCCTGGTGGATTTTCCCAGTAGCTTGTTCTCAAGCTCAACTCTCCCTTTTACCTCTTTATTGTAGGCATCCACAACTACCTCATATTTACTTTGTAATTCAAACATTTCCTTTTCATCCCTTTTAGCAGTAGCCAGGGAAAACTAAGAATAATCCACATTCATGTGGGCTGCCTCTACATGTGAGGTATCAGCAACTCTCCTCACAATAATATTCCCTATCAGTCCTAAACCATCAAGCTGTGCTGATACAATCCTAGATCCTCTTCTTAATGACCACATAACAAGAGCAACTTGATCATCACTAAAAGCAGTCCCTACAAATTCCTTTTTATTTGGGTCTTGTAACTCCAATCTATTCGAAACAGAGTTAAAAATCAATGCATCTGCAATATCCCAATTAGGCAACAATAGTATGTTAGAAGTTTTTACCATTTGCCTTCCCTCCTCAAGGGTAATGTTCTAGGATTCTTGCATCATTTTCTCCTTTATTTGGTTTTGGATGGAGGCTTCATCCATTTCTGGATGCTTTATTTTCATGTTCTTACATCTTTCCTCAAAATTGTGGATGTTTTCCCTCCAAGCAAATTGATGGAAAGCCCTAGACATTACAAAACTGTCATCTGACAAAAATTGTTGGCTGGCTTGTTCCAAAATAGGGTCCAATTCCCTTCCCTTAAAATTAGCTACAGTCAGCTCGAGGCTTGGCACAGGAGGTTCCTGGGGGTTCCCTTCATCAATCTCTGCTTGAGTGACAAAAACTCCCCCTTGTGATCCAATTTGTTCAATTTGCTCAATAGTGAGTTGCTCCTCCCCGGTTCTCAAAGGGGTTTGTGAAGGTGAATACTCCTCAACATGAGAATCCTCCTCTCTTATTATTTTCCTCCTCTTAGGGGAGGGCTTAGTAGGCCTCTCTTCTAAAACCCTAGTAGTGGACTCAATTATTTGTTTGCCTTTGTCCACTGTATTCTTTTTATTTTGAACAATATTATATCCCGACCTTTTTTGGACCGTTAATTGACCTGCCTTTATATTGGGAGTAAAACCCAATCTTCCCATTACTTCCCTAGCCTTATCCAGGTAGAACCTAATAAAGAATTGCTTCTTTTCATTCATTTCCTCTATTATTTCAGGAAAATTATTCATAAGTTTTCTCATCTTATCTACATTTGTAACTGCATCATCCAAAGGACTATAATCTGGATCAAAACAATGAATGAAATCCAAAATTTTAGAAAAGACTTTCCACTTTTCTTTCCTAGTCTCTTGCTCCTACAAGGAGTACTCATTCCTTATTAAGTCTTCAGGAAAATAAAATTCATGCTCAATTTTACCAAGCTTAATTCTCTGCCTCAGAGCCAAATGATAAAATCCTTCAGAATCACAAAAATGAAGATGGGAAGTGGCCATCTTATAAGGATTCAAAATCTTGTGCAGAGAAAGCCAACCTCCTTTTGTGATTACAAAATGATGAGCCACTGTGCAAGTAGGAAAAATTGACCCCTTTTATCTTTTCAATAGAAGGGCTTCCTCCACTTCTCCCAGCTGCCACAATATCTTAGCAACTCCTACCTTCAAAGGCACTTCGTAGGCTAGTATGTGAGGGCTTCCTTTAAAACCATATATTCTGAATAAAGTAGAAATAGAATATGGAATGACATCTCCCCAATTATGTGAAACTTTCAAACCACTTGGGTTGTCGATAGGCCTAATGAGATTCATTAATGCTTTGGGGATTCTGGGATTGTCCCTTAATAGGAGGCATCTCAGCTTTGAAGCGAAATACCTATCAAACCTGACAAAATTGGCATTCTCTGCATCCCAAGTCATATCTGCACTCCACAATTGAACTGGTAATGCTTCCCCACTCTCTTCTCTATCTAATTCCATTTGTTTAGTAAAATATGTTACTCCCTTGAATAAGAACATGTGCATTAACAGAGAATAATGGCCAAGAGTTTTTTCCACCTTACCCTTAGCAATTCCAATCAGTCCAATGTGAATCTCCTCAGCTAAGTAAGAAGAAAAATAAAAAATTATATCCACACAAAAAGAGGAAATCTGAGTAATCATATACATAAAATCCACAGGCATGAACTCTTCTTCATCTCTCCCAAAAACTTTACACAAGGACCTATATATTTTTATAGCACTAGAATTGAAGTATGACCTTTTGAAAGGCTCCCTAGAGGATGTTGTTATTGCTAGTAGTGTTCCAATTCTACCTATGTGTGCGCTTAGTGCTCCTTGCCTAACTGCATCTCTCTTAGACATATACTCATTTTCTAACCCTTTCAAATCAATGGGCACATGATAATCAGTGATAGGCCCTAAACTGAAAACTTCCCTAATCTCCTTTGCGCTGATTTTAATCAAGATTTCACCATCAGTTCTCCTCACTACCCTAAGGGCTTGGTCGTAATTCTTAGCTACAGCTTCCAAAAGATCATAATCCATGAAAACACTGGGAACCACCATTTTCCCTAGACCAAAATTCTAGATGTTGGCATGTGGGGCAAAAAGGTTCCTCTCTGAAAACCATTTTTTGAATAAAACAAGACCAGTCTATGAAGTTGTTGCATCCCTAACCTAGTTTCCTTTGTCATACAGCCCATCTGCTATTTTCAGCCTAGGGTTTAATGAAGTTAGCCTCCTAACTTCTATAGTTTCAACAGTGGAAGAAGGGAGCAGTTCAAGAAAATCATCATGGACATTCCTATCCAAATAGTTCTCTTGACCAGAAAATGATTTTTGTTTTGGAGCCATTTTAATTAGCTCTCAAAGGAATTAAAACAACAGGAGGATTATAATGCAAGTACTTACTTTGAATTTTTCTCTAGTTCTTCTCAATGTTACTACAATCTTTCTGTGAACAAACTGCTTCACAATCTTACCGAATCTAGCATGGTCTTCTCAACAATTGTTTGAGTATGGTGGAATTAAGAAAATCTTTTGTGTTATACTCTATTTTTCTTCACATGCGAAGCTTTCATCTCTCATAAATGCATAGGGTGGCATCACCTTCTATATTCAAATTTACACCGTGGATTTACAAAAAATCCTACAATCTAGGGATGTAAGCAAAGATGACTCATGTTCCTCTTGACAAGCTAGCAGTCAACCCAATGAAAATTTTCCATGTGTATCTTTCCTTCATTGTTGGTGCCTCTGAACTAGACACACAGAACTCTGAGGACACATGTCACTTAGGCACTATCTTGCTATACATAAAGAGTGAGCACCTTGCCATAGCGATATAGTGCCCGTCATTGATCCTAATTTGATCATGCGGATGACATTTGATGCATTGCTCAAAAGAAATATGGTGGGCCCCTTGTCACCATGTCACTATTCGTAACCCTCGTGCAACTCGCCATAGCGAAATAGTGACGATCATGGATCTGAGATAGATCTGACGATCAATCTTTCATATATTTTGTGAATAGGGCATGGGTCCAATCATTGATGACGTGATGAAATCTTGGCTATATTACCCACTGCTTGGGGCCCATATTTGTTTATTTCTCGGCCAGGTGCTATGTTGGTAATGATGAGAAGAACAAGTTCTCGATAGCGACACAACGAATCTCGATGTCTTTTCTTTTCCTGGCATATATCTGTAGCCCATTAGATGCTAGCATGTTCCAAAGCTTTATAATTGATATTTGATGGAGTACTTTCTGGGACTCACTTACTTTGAAAAGTTGCCGCAGTACTACTTTCCGTCTGGGTGCTATGTCGCTAACAATGAGAGACACCAATTCTCTGATAGCGACATAGCAATTTTTGGTGACTCATCAAAATTTAGGGTTGGAAAGATAAAGGTGAGTGAAGTCATAACTACCCTCGTTAATGCATCTGACACATAATAAAATAGCACATGCACCATGCAGCCTGAAAAAACTTACGATCATCGAAAAATTTAAAAGTGACTACCAGCCATTATTTTTGGTGAAGGTGTCATGTTGCTAATGGGGAAGTGCCCAATTTCTTTGATAGCAACAAAGTGACTAATTGAAAAAGCTAAGATTTCTATTGACGCCTTTTGTACCTCAATGTTGTAATTCCTTTTCAAGTTTTGACATGTCTGTTGTAAACATGATGAAATATCTCTAAAACAATACAATCTCCGGTCACCATATTTCCACTTGACGGTACCACTATCCAACTTAGCAGTGGTCGCTATGTTGCTAAGGGTAAAATACTTGTATCTTTTCATAGCGAGATAGCAATTGTCGTAGATTTTTTAGGGATCGGGTGGTTAGAAACACAAAAGAAATGATGTGAGTCAGGGCGCAAAAAGTTTGAAAAGGATGGGAATCTTTGCATATTTTTAGTTTCACACCCGAAAAATTTAAAAGAAAACAAGACCTAGGGTTTCAACAAAAATTTGCTTCAAAGACCTACAAAATATGACTTGGCTAGAAACCCTATTCATGGATCCCAATCTGAATTCTTCTATACCTTGGACAAAGGAATTCGATTATGCAAAAATTTAGACCAAAAAAACTATCATGGAAAAATTGTGACGAAGATGCCACCTACAACTATTAGACTATCATAGAAAAATTGTGATGAAGATGGCATTAAAAACTATTGGACTATCATGTGTACAAGTCACAAAATGATTCCAACATATGAAATTAAGTGTACTACATAGGATAGTGATGACTGAATTTTCATGCCCTCCAAATTTGGTGGTTGTAACATTTATACCAATTTCATTTGTGGGATACACACTCTTGATAAGTTAGTTAGCCTATCGATGGGGAATGTTGACACATGCAACTTGAGAATGAGTTTGAATTTGGTATTTCCTTGGAGATATTTACTTATTTTCCAAATAGAAGGTATCATCTCTATTTTGTTTGTCATGATAAGTTGTCATAGGTTTTTTGAATGAATTTATTTTCTTATGTGTATTTCTTCTCATAGAATGAACAAAACTTATTAATGCTCCACCAAAAGCCATAGAAGGAGCAACAATCTAAAGTTTGGGCTTGCCACTACCAGGATCTCCTCCCTTTCCAAAGAACCCCAAATAGCAAAAGCAAACAAACAAATTCAAGACTGTTTAAGCTTTACCCAATAATAATATCTCAGGAGTCCAAGAACAACATTTGACTACAAGGGTGGTGACGAGAAGTGTGGGGCAGCATCCCTTCAGACCATATAAATTCTTCTACAGTTCATATTTTGAATGCCATAAAAACCTAGAATTAACATTAGAATCCATGGTTTGAATAATATAAAGTCTTAGAATCAATCAATACAAAATTCATGGTTTGATTGCTATGAAAACTTAGGACCAATACTAAATTTCATGCTTTGAATGCAATAAAGACTCAGAGTAGTCATATAATGTTTTGTACCTCAACATTGCACTCTTCCCTAGAACATCCAATATAAAACCCTAGGTCACATTACACTCTTCCCTGGAACATCCAATATAAAAGTCAAAACTCATAAACAAAAAATCAATCAATTTCATTTCTAGGGCTTTTATAATTCCTCAACAAAGTTTGACTCATGAGGCTTCACCAATATGTCACTTTAATGACTTATATAATTGCTTTTTGTGTTTGAATTAAGTTATGTCATTATTAAAGGCATACTTTTCCATTAAATATAATGACTCCTCAATAATACTTTATGAAGATAAGTAATAAATTTACAATATAACCATTATAAATAGCTTTATTATTGTTACTATAATTTTAATATCTCATTGATTACTCATCATCTCTCTGTCTCATCTGAACCAATTGGTCAACCATTGCTTCCATCACACAACCAACTGCCTTACTAAAAATATTAATGGTTCTCTCTATTAACTCCTAACCTACTATAACTAGTAATTCCCTGAATATTTGATAAAATCAGTAGTGCCAAGGGTCGTCACTACATTGAGATCGGTCTAGGTGCCTTGCCAAATGTAGAAATTTTGGATATATGACTTACTATAAATTGTAAGTGTACCTAACTAAAATAATTGAGGAGCAACCGTAAACACTTCTGTACTATAGAAGGGAAAGATCCTCTTGTTTTTCCAGATGGGGCCCTCTAGCCATCAGCCTTAACCTACGAGGGCCAATAATAGGTCAATCCAAACATAAAACATGGTGAGCTAAAATGATGAAATTACACTTTATAACCAATCCTACTTGTCAACAAACACATAGGACACTTCAACAAACACTTTGATGAGCCCTCTTAACTTCAATGAGCTCTATTCATCTTTAGAGATCCCATTTTTCATCACCAAATCTCCATTAAATGATCTCTAGCTTCTCATGGAGTTCCTATATTAGAAGCTTCATACATAGTATCACTTCCATCATCTGCAATAGCTGGTGATAATCCAGATGTAACCAATGCACGATTGCCAACTAAAGAAATACTAGAGCCAATGTTGAGATCTAACTCCACAATAATACCTAATGAGTTTCCATGTTTTTTTATCAATGGATTAATCTATTGAATTATTAGAAAATTTATGAGTCAATAAAAAAAACTCATCAAATCAAGCTCGGTGTTATTCTCAATTATAACAACAACCATTTAGGCCAATTGTTCGTAAACTACATATTGATATTTGGTTGAAACTTAATAGTTTGGATGGTGAATTTGATAATGTTTTTATGGTTGTAGAAGAAGAACTCATTTTTAGCATATCCTTGCTCAAAATAGTTTCCACAAAAATTAAGATCCATCAAATATTCTACACCTCAAAATAGAAAACAATCAAATGATGCTAGTTGTGCACACCATGTTTACTTTGGTTCTAATTATCTTCCTACCAAATAATAGTATAGGGCTTTTCTATAAAACAATGCTACTAGCTGCCACATTTCTAAAATGATCAATTGCATGCCATTATCGACTATACTCTTGCACCTATGCTTGGTGCAAGTACTAGTATATAGTACTTAAGATACCACTGAATATCTAAATCATTGTTTTTCAAAGAAGCTGCAAGGCATAATTCGAGTGAATTTAAATACTCCAAGAAATTCCTGAGTGCGGATGTTTCAATTCCTTAGTCTCAAAACTTGAATATATTTCATGCTTAGCATTTACTCTAGCAATTCTTACCTAAAACATCATTAAAATAATTGTTCCCTTTGACAGCGTCAAAGAGTGTATATATACAATATTTTTGAAGTTGTTTTGTGCTAAATGAACCTTTTGTGATCAAGTCTTGTAAATATCTTGGTTGGTACAACTACAAATTTCTTACTGGCTTTGTACTAGTACCCAAGATTAACATTGATGACATTAGTAGAATTCCAAGTTTTGCTCTTGTATTCCTATTAATTGTACTTGATTGTTGAATATGTTAAAGAAGAAACAAATGCCAGTTAATTTACAGATTGTAACTGACCTGAATTGCTTGATGTATTTTTTAAATGTTGAGATGCATATACTAAGAATTTTTTGTTGATGCAGGCCAAGCCACAGCTGACAGACAGGTCAAAGCTTCCAACTATTGTGGATCCTATGATTAAAGAGTTGTTGAACTTGAAATATCTTTAGCAAGTAAGTTGCATGCAAAATATTTCTTTTGAAGGGAATTGACATTATTTTTAAAAATACATTCAATTTATACAATTTTACTCATATTTTGGTGGATAAAAACTTAACGTTCTTCCACATTTCTTGCCCATTTTATTGCATATCTAAAATAAGACATAATCTTGCCATTTTCCAATAGCTAAATGTCTTTAACTGTGATTTGAATTTGGCATAAAATGTACTTTTTAGGTTAGATTGTCAGCTAGTTCTGGTTGATCACCATTTGAAAATTAGAGGTGCTAATCCTTTCATTGCAGATAAAATTTATAGTGCACTACATATCATCACACTTACCCAAAAAAGTTGAGCCAAACATTTGATTATCTAGATTGAAAGTCATTGTCCACTTCATAATCTTACCAAGAAGAACACCATAAGTGCTTGTGAACCAAGTATTTATGATGAAGCAAGAAGGAAAGAAAAATGAAAAAATGTGTTGAGTTGAGAGATAGACATTGGAAAGAAAGCCATTGACTATAAAAAGTATTAAGATCAAGTTTTAAAATAATGTTTTAATTGACAAGCACAAAGCAAGATTAGTAGCTAAAGAGAAACAAATTTTTCTTGTACATCCGTGCACTATCTCCATGATTCCATGTTTGGTCCTTAGCCTCTTTGCAATAAACACATGATCGATGATTGCCAAATACTGCCAACATACTATGTGGAAAGGCCCTTTCTAGATCATATTTCAATGCAACAATTTATCAAACGATGGCGCTTTGAGAGGACAATGATCATCTTCAATCGTGTGACTTTGGCTCATTGCTTCAAATTTGTTAGAGGATATAGAAACTTACTGACTGTAAACAATAGGTATGTTCTTAGAAAAAAAAAACCCATATTGATTGTAAACAACAAGTATGAACTTAATGCATATTTCATGACTTGTGGTTCATAAAAACCCATACTCATCAGCTTGAATTGTTTGTTTAATACCCAATGCATTGAGGTGATGCTTACAATTTGAATTCATAACAACCATTTCTCATCAACTTAAATTGTTTGTTTAGTACCCGTTGCATTGATGTGACACTTAAAAGGTTGAAGTATTGCAACTTCCTAGAAGGTCTGCCTACTCAATTCCATGATGATCCAACTTTCCTTGATCCTTGGGAGAATGATGCAGGAGCATCAAGGTCAAGGTTGAAGGCATGAGAAGACATTAAGGTCTCAAAACAACCAACATGACCATGTTAGAATAGTTGATGTAATAAGACCCTGTGAAGGTCCTTTTTGATATGTTTGTAATCACTTTAGTTACATTTGAAAACATTAATTAACAAAAACCATATGTGCAGATATAAACATTAATCACAAAATGTCCAATTTATTTGTAGGTATATTTTTTTGTGAAGAAAGACCATGCCTGACAATATGAATCTAGAAGAAAATAATGAGTCAATGGATGCATTGTGGGCTCAATTATGAAGAAAACCTGATAAATGTTATTGTCCTTGCAAAAAGTCTAAGGGTTTAAAGAATTGAAGAATTCTAATCACAACAGCCCAGAGTCATTGTAGCCAATATGGTCATGTTGAAGGGGGCCACGATTTTTGTCCATTGCTGAATGTGGATTTCCTATTGGAGGAACATGGAGGTGTGAATATCCAAGCTAAGGATAACGCTCTCATGGAAGAAGATGATAATGTGCTAAAGGACATGATTGAAGAAGATGGTATTGGGGCAAGTGATGAAGAGGCTCACAATGATGGTACTAGCGAATCTGATAATAATGATAAAGATGGTCTTGATATACCTTTACTTGAGAAGGCACACAAGCCCTTATACACAGGCTCCCAAACAACTCTACTGTCGGCTATAGTGTTGTTGGTGAACTTAAAGGTTATGAATAGCATATCCAATGTAGCAATGTCACGTATGCTAAGGTATGTCATTTTTGTCATCTTCAATGTTAGCATACAATTAATATTCATTATATTAACAATGTATATTTGTTGTTGTAGGTTGATTAGTGAATTTTTGTTACCACCATCAAACATTTTGCCTCGTTCGTACTAAGAATTATCTAACATTATGGATCAAATTGGAATGAAGTATCAGACAATACATGCATGTCCCAATGATCATATTCTATATCATAAACAACATGAATTTGCAACAAAATGTCCTGATTGTCATGTTAGTAGATATCGGTTAGATCAAATAACAAAAAAAGTGCCTCACAAGGTTCTTCAGTACATTCCCATTATTCCACATCTGGAACCATTATTCAGGTGCACTAGCTTGGCACAATTTATGAATTACAATGCATGCAATAGAAGTTAGGATGACATTATGTGAATGCTTGCTGATGGTTCTGCATTTAAAGAGATAGAAGAAACATGGTCACACTTTAAAGAAGAACCTCGTAATCTGAAACTTTCATTGGCAGCGGATGGTGTCAATCCATATGGAGATATGAGATCTGTTTACTCAGTATGGCCTATTTTTTTTATTAACAATAACATTCCTCCTTGGATGTCCATAAAGAGGGAGCACATAATGTTGTCAATACAATCATTGCATGGAATTGAAATTGTCATCATGTTGTCCTTGGATGTCCATACATGATGCCTCTGGACTAACTCATTTTTGCGGTATGTTATATTGTTAAGATCACATATTTTTGGTCTGTTATAGTGCTTACACATTACTATCAAATGCTTAAGTTGCGCATGATAATTGTACATGATCCAATTATACATGATCTTTTAGGTCTTTAGAAAAAGAGAAAATTTGCATGTCTAGTTTGTGGTCTGAAGATGAAATGTCTTCATTCGAGAAGTTTAGGAAAGCATGTGTTTGATGAGTTTAGACACTTTCTCCACAATAATCATAGGTGTCAAATTGCCGAAAAAAATATTTTCAATGGGAAAGAAGAGACATCATCAAGGCCACGAAGAATGACACCTCATTTATGGAAGTTGGAATACGATCGACTAAATCGTCGAGGTAATGTCCAATTTGTCGTCCAAAGTTTACAATTTGTATTTTTATATTGTCTTATATTTACTAATGTTGTAACTAATGCTCATGAAGGTCATCAAGGCATCAATGACCAACTTCCTAGAGGAATGAAAAGTTATCCTACTCAATTTAATAGGTTACCATACTACAAGGATCTCCCAATAGCGCATTTGTTTGATGCTATGCATATTGGAAAGAATGTAATAGAGACACTATGGAAAATCTTGGATGGAAGGCATGATAGAGAACAAATTGCTAAAATTTGTACTGACATTCATGAATCTAATCATGCACTAAAAGTTTTCATTGAATCAAATAGGAATGGAGATCGCATAAATACAAGTGCCCTTCCTTGGTTATTAATAGAGAAAAAAAGTGATGCATTAATAGAAGTCATAAAAAAACAAAATTTCCAACAGGATTTGCTGCAAATATAAGCACTCTTCTATCAAAGAAAGGTGATTTTGGGCAGGGTTGAAGACACATGATTGGCATATGTTCCTCAAGGTAAGTCATGTTTTCTATTTACAGTATATTTATAAGATTGAATGTAGTACCAGTTGCATTATTTAATAATATATTGAAATGATCATTTTTTAATGATTGCAGTTTGTCCTACCTTTATCCCTTCCACAATAGTTTGACAACAGTATTAAACAAGTTATATATGATCTTGGAAAATACATGAGGTTAGAAGAGTGTTTTTTCTTAGATTTGTAGCTTTTTATCTGAAATCTATTGTATAATTTTATTTGAAATCTCCTCTATGTGTTTTTGTGTGTTGAATCTCATTTAGGTGGTTATCGTCTAAAGAAATTGATAAAAAAGATATAAAATATTGGAAGAGAAAATTTTCATAGCTTATGTGTGAAATGCAAAAGAGTTTACCTCCAACATTTTTCAATGCTCAAGAACATTGCCTCATACATCACGTTGAGGAGATTGAATTGTGTAGACCTGTACAAGCTAGATCAATGTGGATGGTTGAAAGGCATTTGAAATTTATGAAGGGTTTGTTTTGACAAAGAGCACATCCTGAGGGTTCTATTATAGAGGGATATATGATATACCAAACCATGGTGTATATCAGTGAATATCTTCCAAAGTTTGCAGTAGGTATCCATCTAGATCGCATTTGGGATCCCAACTATAATGACAAATTCAAAGGGGAGTACCTGATGGGGAAAGGTAGATTGAGGAGGGTGAGAGGTAATTATAAGTTTTTTTTTTGTAATTTAACAATTCTTATCCATCATCAATATATATACGTTGTTTCTAACTAGTGTAATTGTCTTCTTTATAGTTGGTTGTGAGTGGGATGCACTACACTTGTATATTGCAAATAATCTTGATTGGATGACAGTGTGGATTGAACAGTCTCAAGAAAATGGTCGCTCATTAACATGGGATGGTGTTGCATCATTGGTTAAAGAAGCTCATCATAATGGAGATCACCAATGTTATGCCAATGGTACTTGATCTAATATATGGCTTAAGAGATACAAAGGTATGCATAAGATTACTAATCATGAGACATAAGTTTAATATCAACTCATAGATCAATGAGAAAATTCTTGACATGTTTGAATAATTGCAAGTCAAATAGCACAAAGCTATGTACTACCATGGCTATAAATTCCACACAAAAAAGTTAGATGAAACGAAGAAAACGTGTGATTCTAGGATAAGTGTTGTCTTCGCAATCACCAATATTTCATCTAGAACTGACATACATCCTCAACAATCTAAAAATTGATACTATGGCATTTTGGATGATATACTTGAGTGTGACTTTAATTCATTCAAAATAGTTCTATTTGATTGAATCGAAATGATCTTGATAGGACTATTATTGAACATGACAGTGGATTTACTATGATTAATACAAGGTCATTTGAGCAAGTCGGAGATGAGCCCTATGTTCTTCCAAGTCAATGCGAGCAAGTGTTTTACTTTGGTGTTCTAGACAAACCATGTTGGTCATTTGTTGTTAGACATGACCCAAGAGGAAGGCCGATAAAGTATAATGTGATCGAAGAAGAAGATATTGAAGAAGCACAAGAGGAAGTAAATGATTATCAGGAACAACAGTTACCCAGTGATGAAGAAGAGGAAGATGGTAATGATTTTGGTCATGCTAACAATAATGGTGATAATGATGATGATGATGTTGATGACGATCATGATCATGGTGACGAAGATGGTGATGATCATGGTGATGATGGTCATGATGATAATAGTGATCAAGAGGATGATGATGGTGATGAAGATAGTGGTGGTGACGACGACAATCAAAGTGACGAGTACGATGATGGTGATGATGATGACATGGATGACGATCATGATGATCAATGAAATCTTCAGGTATGATCAATGTCAACTATGATGGGGTCTTGTATGACCAAATATTTCTTTCCAAACCATATGTGCACATATAAACATTGAGTAGAACATGCCAAATATTTTTTTAGATATAAACATTAGTTACGCTAAATTTTTAACTTAAGACAAATGATTTACATATACAATCTACTTTATTATTAATATTTTTTTTGGTAAGTCTATTACTTTAATTTTGCTATTGATTTCTAAGACTTACTAATTTTTTTCACAGGGCGATATGGATGCACCATGTCAGACACCTTTAGTAGAGTTAAACATTAATTATTATAAATTTTAATGTTAATATAGAAACAGATGTCCTATTATTATGTTCTTTTCTTTATGGTTGTGGAGTTATTTTGATGAAAGTATACGAATATTTGATGTCACAACTGATAGGAAAAAGCTACAATGATCGCTGATCAAATGCAATTTGAAATACGGGCGTCATATCTACATGACATTGGCCTTAGTACTGACCCTGTATTCATCACCCAACAAATTACACAAAGATACACTAATGAGCTTGTTCAAATTATCATCAAGGGTGATAGAAGTGAGGAGAAAGAGGCACTAAGAATAGAATTGGACCATAGAATCCAATCTTTGAAAGTAAGCAATAATTCGACTAAAGCAGTAATAGAAGTTCAATAGATATTAATATTTTATAGTATCTTATGGATCATGATCTCTGATTTTATGTGTTCTTGTATAGACATATGTGCCAGTTGTGACATCACATGTTGAACATGGTCAGGGTTGTTTCACAGTACCTTCGTGTAAGTAACACTTTGTTTGTTTTTATCAACATTATAACACTTACCTTTTTTTTTGTTGACATTTCTTGCTAGTATCCCATTTGATCTTTATCCATTGCAAATGTCTTTGCTAACAATATTCTATTCTTCAGCTCATGATGAAGTGCGGACTCCTCCTTCGGGTTAGTGGTCCACTATTGTCTGCTGCATTGTTGGCAACAAGGACCATGAAAACATCATTGTCTATGCCCAGTGGAACTGGTAAAACCTTGTTTTGCTATATTTTGTAATGTGCTATATTTTGCAATGTCTTTCTACAAGTTGATGAACAATGAAGTAGCACATTAGTGCTTAAATGATGTCTATAGAAGCTTGCATACACACAAACACACGCATACACACACCACGCATACATACATACATACATACATACATACATACATACATACATACATACATACATACATATATATATATATATATATAGCCACACATAGAGAGACATGGACATAGGCAAGGACGTGGACCAACAGAGAGCAGTACTAAAATTGTCATTTAATTGTTATCATGTTTCAGTTGATAGAGCAACAGAGAGTAGTACAACTGAAGTTGATCCATTTCCTGGAGTAGTTTGTGTGATTAGTACTAGTTTGTATGAAGGGACATTGTTGCTGAATAAAAAAACTATGTTTCCATTAAGAGAACGAAAGCTTCCAGTGCTTTAAAATTGATATTTTTTAAAGTGTAAATTTAGTTTACTTTTACATTACTCATTTTGGACTGATAAATCCTTTATGTTTTTGTAGGTAATAATTCTTTCTTTGAAGATTTTTTTCATATGACATTGAGGCTATTTGGACCCACCATACGTAAAAGGTACGTAGTTTCATATCATTGCTACATAATTTTTATTTTCTTCTATTTATTGTAATATATTAAAGTTATTGATCTAACAATCTATTTGTTTTTTAAAAGGGTGGAATTTACAAGCTGGGGAATTAAAAAATTAGCTAATTGCATCCATTGAGAAGAAATTTGGGAAATACATTTTTGACACTGGCCTACTTCTGAAAAGAGCAGCAAAGCATATAAAGACTATGAGAGATCAATATAGAAGGGGTCTTAAGGATAACCCAAAGTACGATTGTCCTCCTATGATTCCACCAATGGAGTGGAATGAAATAATAGAAGATGCAAAGGAGAAAATGCTATGTGATGATAGAGATAATGAAGCAGCACAGGGAAAAAAGAGGTATGTCATTATAATATTAAGTACATTGTAATCATGCACTAATTATTGATATTTGTAAATATATAATCTAAGATGTTTGAAATTATTCATAGATTGTAGGACACATCCATGGCTACAAAAGCGAGAATAGAAAAGGTTGGCTAACACAAACTTGGTTCTCGTGGCTATATGAATCTGCAGTCTCAACTTGTAAGTAGAGCAATGAATTTTGTTTTTTTTTTTAATATAATGTTGCAAATAGTTTTGTTTAATGAAACCATACATGGAAAACTGATGTTATCAAGAAAAAACCACAAGGCACAGATTTCAATGTGGAGGTTACAGATGAAGATAGAAAAATTGCCTTGAAGGAAGGCTATAAAGTTGTGGTTGCATGCCTACATGACGAATCTATAAGCCTTTCCCAAGAATCCAGTGCACAAAATGATATTTCACAGGTAAATTGGTCAGATGAAAAGTAAATGAAATTAAATAGTTGAGAAGATTCTTTTTTGGTATTAGTTTTAAACGTAAATTGACTACATAACAATGTGCATAACATTTTACTGCAGCCTTCATATCCTACCACAGAACCTGCTCCTGACGAAGGCCATGATGTGCATTATAGTGGTGGAGGTATTAATTTGCTATTGGAAAGTAATTATGAAAATATGAATACAATTTAACATCTTCAATTGGAATTTGACATGTATCCTTTTTTTGAATATTTCAGAGCATGTTGAACATCATGCTGAAGGACTGGACCATGTTCCAAGTGTTCAACATGTTGACGTGGTGGTAGATCAAAATGTTAATGTACATGATGTGGCATTTTCAGGTAAGAGAAATGCATTTTATGTTGTACTCGTACTTAATTACAAACTTGTAACAGTTAGAAAAAGAAAAAGAGTATGCCAATTTATCGCATTCACTTGTTCTTGCAACAGAGCCCCCTTTAGTGCAACAACCTCCTGCTCCTCCAAAGAGAAGGAGCCATCATAATTTGACATTACACATGCCAGAAGAGGAGGAGAATGAAGTAGATATGGATGTCCCTATGAGCACTTTTCTTAAGAGAGCTCAGAAAAACAAAAAAAAAGAAATGATGTTTTAAAAATCTTCTTTGATAAACCTTGTTGGATAATGAAAGAACTTTGTTTTAAGTAATTATGTATGAATGATGCGTATTAATACAGATTTTTATTTTATGTTAATGAATATTGTTATGTGTTAATGAAGTTTTGATTAGTATTGTGTATTAATGATTTTTATATCATATTAATGAATGTTATGTGATTGTATTGATTGAATGTTATAGTTCATAAATGGATGAATGAATGAATGATGTATGTAATTAGATGATAATGGGTACTTTAGATTGATGTTAGGGGGAGGGGGGTGAGACCAAATGAGCTTCCTCCTTCACATGGTTGGCCTTGTTAAGTAAAGAATATTATAGTATTCTTGAAACCAAGTGAAGCTCAAATTTGTTAAGTCTTCAACCAAACATCCCAATTCTCCTTAATGAGACTGAAGTTTTTTTGCTTGTAATAGTCTCATTGCAGTCATCTTTTGGTTCCTTGAACATATAGTTCTTGCTTAGTTTAAATCCCAATTATTAGATATTTTTCCACATTGGAGTTAGTTTGGCATAGAAACTTGCATATTTTATTATATATATTTAGTCAACTGAAAGCAATGTAGAAAGAATTCACATAGTTGATGTCTAACAAAAGAAGACAAGATGCATATACTATTAACATGGAAATCCTTGTAGGTGAATTGTGTGTGTATGCACATACACACACACATATATGTATGTGTTGGATAATGTTGTCCTTGATGTCATAAAAATTTCATATCAGTCATTAGTCTCAAGTTCACCGAGCTCAGACAGTCTACAATGTAATCTACAGTGCCAACCGAGCTCACTTGGTCAGTGAAAGAAATGTGGAAGACAATGTTAACCGAGCTAACTCGGTCAACAAAGGAAAGGTGAAAGACAGTGATCACCGAGCTCACTCGATCAACGAAGGAAATGTGGAAGTCAGTGTTAACCGAGCTTCACTCGGTCTCCAAAGGGTAGTTTCCACCGAGCTCACTTGGTCATCAAAGGAATCATGGAGAAGTCAGTGTTAATCGAGGTTCACTCGGTCTCCAAAGGGTAGTTTCCACCGAGCTCACTTGGTTATCTTAGGAAACTTGATACTTATCGAGTTCTCTCGGCGATTGAAGGATTGTCACGAAGTTCATTGTATTAACTGAGCTCAATCGGTTAACACAGGAATTATTTTTTGAACAAAGTTCACTGTGCAGGGTCAATCAGTATAGGGATTTGCTAATTAATTACTTCTAGCCGACTGTTGTAATTGTTTGTTTAGGCAGTGATTTGAGCTGACTAAGATAATCTCAAAGGTATATATGGTCATTCAAGTTATGAATTAAAAGGTGTGTGATTGTGAAAAAGAAGTTATGAATGTGAATTATAGTATGAAATGAAAAGGTGAATGTTGAGCAAAGTTTGATGAAGGATCAGATGTGTTGAAGGAGCTGTAAAGTTGTATTTGATTAGTAAGGATCCAGTCAAGCATAACAGAGATTTGTAATCAGCAAAGATAAGTTGCACATTATATCAGGTCACTTCATTATTGCTTTCTAACCATTGTAATAGTGAATTCAAAATCTCTTAACAGAGTTGGTTTAACAACCATTCAATAAATCCTCTAACAAGGTGACAGTTCAGTTGAATTGTTCTAAAGACCTCTAGCAAGGCCACTCCTAATAGGGTGATTAAATCTTTTAACAGGGTCACACCTAACAGTGTGTTTTTGTAACCTTTAACAACGTTGGCTCCTAACAGGGCTCACTTCAGAAGAGTGAAAAATAGTATCTAGTTACATTGGTGGTTTTTCTCATATTGGGTTTCCACGTTAAATCTGGTGTCTCTTGTGTTCTTAATTGCTGAATTGCTTTGTGCATGATAACATATCAGTTCTTAATATTTATCATTTGCTGCATTATCAAGTTTTAGGATTTTATATTAATCAGATCAAGGGTATATTTAGACATCTTAGGGACTGTGGAAATTTTTGTAGTAACTGATTCACCCCCTCCCCCTCTCAGTTACTCTATTCTCATTTCCAACAATTGGTATCAGAGCTTTTGGTGCTTGCAAGAAGAGATTTCAAGGATCTAAGCCAAAGATCAAGATGTCTTACAAAAGAGAAATTCCAAAAATCAACAGAGATAACTTCTCCACATGGCAAGGATTGATGAGACTTCATCTAGCTACTGTTGGTGATACTGGACTAAAATACCTTGAAGAAAAATATCAAGAACCTCCTGGCACATTGTCTATCAATGAAATTGCTAAAAAGTAGACTCACAACAATATGATGATAGACATAGCATCCGCTCTTAGTTATGAAGAATTTGATGACATTAAGGACTGCAAAACTGCCTTTGAGATGTGGAACAAGCTAAAAGATATCTATGGAGGAGATGATAATGTGAGAAGAGAAAAAGTAGAAAGTCTAAGAGGACAATTTGATCAAATGAGAATGAGAGAGGATGAAAATATTGCAAAGTATGTTGAAAGAGTTAAAGCATGTGTAAGTGCAATCAGAGCATCTGGAGGTGATATCAAAGGAGAAACAGTTATAAGCAAAGTTCTCAGAACCTTGCTTCCTGTTTGTGCAATCAGAGTTTCTGCAATTCAGGAAAGAAGATGTGAAGCAAATCATTAGATAAATCTTGAGGCCATAGTTGGAAGACTAACTGCATTTGAACGAGATAACTTTGACAACTATGTTCCAGCCTCCAAGAACATTGAATTACCATTTCAAGCCAAGCTCTCACTCAAGGAGAAAAATAAAAAGGAGAAGGAATCTCAGTCAGAAAGTGAAAATGAATCAAGCCAAAGTTCAGACAGTGACCTTGAAGTGATTGAAGCTCTACTAGCAAGGAAATATTCTAGAGGCAGAGGAAAATACAAAGGTAAAGTTCCTCTAATCTATTTTTCTTGTGAAGAAATTGGTCATATTGCAGCAAGGTGTCCAAACAAGAAAAATAATGATGAAAAGAAAGATTACAAATGGAATGGCAAGAAAGACTTCAAATCATCCAAGAACAAAGGTAAGAAATCATGCTTCATGGCTGAAAATTCTAAAGATTCTGGCAATAGTGAGGATGAAATTGTTTATATTGTCATTAAAGATGATTCTGACAGTGATGAGGAAGATAAAATGGAACTTGTTTCTCATATAAGTAAGAATGATACATGGATTATAGACAGTGGTTGCTCACATCATATGACTGGTGATAAAACTAAGTTTGATCAGTTTGAAGACTATGATGGTGGCAGTGTAAGGTTTGGTAATAATGAACCTCGTTTCATAAAAGGAAGAGGAAGAATCTATCTAACCAAAGAACTTTTATGTAATAATGCCTATTGGGTTGAAGGTCTTAAACATAATTTGCTAAGTGTGGCATAGTTAATCAATACTGGATTCAAGGTGGAATTCATGCATGGAAAGGAAAGACTATTGAATGAGCAAGGAAAGCTGATAGGATCTGGCACCCAAACTAAAGGTAACTTGTTCTATCTAGAACTTGGTGAATGCTCATGTTTTATTGCTCAAATTGAAGAAAGTTGGTTATGGCATAAAAGGTTGTGTCATGTCAATTTTGATAATTTGGTAAAAATAAGAAAATTCAAGAAAGTGAGAGGCATTCCTAACATTAAGAAACCTGAGGTTGGTCTATGCAAGAATTGTCAGATTGGTAAAATGGGAAAGACTAGTTTTAAAAGTAAGAACTATCAGTCTGAAGATATATTAGAAATTGTGCATACTGATTTATGTGGACCCATTGGAATAGAAAGCTATACTGGAGAAAAGTTTTTCATTCTTTTTGTTGATGACTACTCAAGAATGATGACTATCATGTATCTAAGGAATAAATCAGAAGCATTTGAGAAATTCAAATGGTATTTGGCAAGAGTAGAAAAAGAAACAGGAAAAAGACTAAAATGTTTAAGGTCAGATAGAGGTGGTGAATTCATCTCACATGAATTCAACAACTTCTGGTTTGAAAAAGGTATTAAAAGATAGGTCTCAACACCAGGAACTCCTGAACAAAATGGAATAGCTGAAAGAAGAAACAGATCCATCATGGATTGTGCAAGAACCCTGATGATAGAAAAGAACATTGCTATCAAATACTGGAAGGAAGCCATCAGCACTGTAGTTCATACCTTAAACTGAGTACAGTTGAAGAAGGACTCATTCAAAACTCCCTATGAATTATGGTATGGTTACAAACCCAATGTAAGTTATCTGAAAGTATTTGGAAGCAAATGTTATATTTTGAAAGAATCTAGAAAAGGAAAATTTGATGTAAAAGGTGATGAAGCAATATTTTTAGGATATTCTTGCAAAAGCAAAGCATATAGATGTTTAAATCTATCCACTCACAAAGTCATAGAAAGTGCACATGTGAAAGTTGATGAGTTTGCTGACAAATCTGAAGAAGAAAGCAAAAAGGCACCTGAAGATTACAAAAGATTTGTTTACATTGAACCAGATACTATACCAAGCATACCGTTCACTCAAGAATCCTCAACTCCTGAGTCATCAGTAACCAAGTTGCAAAAAGTTCAAACTGAGCCACAACAACATTTAGACATTACCGAGCAAGTGTTTACCGAGTCTGAAGCGCCCGAGCCAATTCTTACTAAGCCAGAATACCCTGAACATGAAATTGAATCACAAGGAGATAGCAATGAAACTCATTCAAGAGGCAAAGAACCTGTATTAGCTAAATATGTCAGAAGACATCATGCATCAGATCACATCATTAGAGACAAATCTGAAGGAACCTTGACAAGAAGCAAGCTGAAAATACTTGTTTACTTGCTGATTTTGAACCTAGAAGCATTAAAGATGCATTGGCAAATGATAGTTGGATTGAGGCAATGAACAAGGAAATATAACAGATAGAGAAGAACAAGACATGGACTCTTGTATCCAGGCCTAAAAATAAGAATGTAATTGGAACCAAGTGGGTATTCAGAAACAAGTTGACTAAAGATCGTAAGGTATCCAGAAACAAAGCCAAATTGGTATGCAAAGGGTACTCTCAAGAAGAAGGCATAGATTATGGAGAAACCTTTGCTCCTATTGCAAGATTGGAAGGAGTTAGAACCTTACTTGCATATGCTGCTCACAAAGGATTCAAGGTTTATCAGATGGATGTCAAGTCAGCATTCCTCAATGGAATACTGGATGAAGAGATTTACATTGAACAACCTAAAGGTTTTGTTGATCCAGATAAAAAGAACATGGTTTGCAAATTACACAAGGCACTGTATGGTCTGAAACAAGCCCCTAGAGCATGGTATGAAAGATTGCATAACTATCTTATTCAGATTGGTTTTCAAAGAACTAATGATAATAGTAGCTTGTATATAAAGGAAGGACCAGATAATAAGATTTTCTTGGCAGAAATATTTGTAGATGATACTGTTTTCACAGGGCATGATGATCTTTGCAAAGAATTTTCAAAACAAATGAACAACGAATTTGAAATGTCTATGTTTGGTGAAATAAAATTCTTTGTTGGTCTTCAAATTCAACAAAATAAGAATGGCATTTACATCACTCAATCAAAATACATCAAGGAGATATTGAAAAAGTTTGGTATGGAGGACTGTAAACCTGTTGGAACTCCTATGTGTATTGGATTGAAACTCACCAAAGATGATGAATCCAAAGAGGTAGATCAAACATTGTATAGATCTATGATTGGAAAGTTACAATATGTAGTTCATACCAGGCCAAATATTGCCCTTGCAGTTGGTATTGTTGCAAGATTTTCAGCAAAGCCAAGAGAAACTCACCTAATGGCAATCAAAAGAATAATGAGATATTTGAAAGGAATTGAAGATTATGGCTTATGGTACAAATTTGGAGGTAATTTGGATTTGAAAGTGTTTACTGATGCTGATTGGGCAGGAAACCTTGATGATAGAAAAAGCACAAGTGGAGGAGCATTCTTTCTTGGAAAAAGATTGGTTTCTTGGATAAGAAAAAAGCAGAATTGTACATCCCAATCTATAGCAGAGGCAAAGTATGTTGCTGCAGTAGTAAACTATTCAAATATTGTTTGGTTTAAGCAGTTATTGCAAGGAATGAAGATGGAAATCAAAGAACCAGTTGTCATGTTCTGTGACAATACTAGTGCAATCAACATATCTAAGAATCTAGTGATGCATTCCAAGACCAAGCATATTGCAATAAAATATCATTTTGTCAGAGAATTGGTGCAAGACAAGGAGATCAAATTGGAATATGTCCATACAAAGGAAGAAATTGCTGACATATTCACAACGCCTTTAACTAAGGATGCATTTTTGTATCTCAGAGGTAAGTTAGGGGTCATTCCCCTATCTGAAGTCCACTAAAAATAAGTTCTAGTGATGCTTCAATGCATACAAGATTGAAGATCTATTTGTTGATGCAGTTTAGTCAGAAATCATTGCATATGAATCAGTACTAAAGGTACATTACAATTCACTTAACTTCTATTGTCTTTGGCATGTGCTGTCAAAGAGGGAGAGATTTACTGTCATATCCTTTTAAAATTTGTGAGATTTGAAAAGTTTTCCATGAAGTCCCTTAACAGAGGGAGATTATTGAAGGAGGGAGAAGTCTGTTATCTTGTTGGACTTGTTTTCAAAATTTCATTTTGTTATGACATGTTGTGTTGCCATCAATGCCAAAGAGGGAGATTGTTGGATAATGTTGTCCTTGATGTCACACAAATGTCATATCAGTCATTAGTCTCAAGTTCATCGAGCTCAGACAATCTGCAATGCAATCTACAGTGCCAACCGAGCTCACTCGGTCATCAAAAGAAATGTGGAAGACAGTGTTAACCGAGCTAACTCGGTCAACAAAGGAAAGGTGAAAGACAGTGATCATCGAGCTCACTCGATCAATGAAGGAAATGTGGAAGTCATTGTTAACCGAGCTTCACTCGGTCTCCAAAGGGTAGTTTCCACTGAGCTCACTCGGTCATCAAAGGAATCATGGAGAAGTCAGTGTTAATCGAGCTTCACTCAGTCTCCAAAGGGTAGTTTCCACCAAGCTCACTCGGTTATCTCAGGAAACTCAGTACTTACCGAGTTCCTCGACGATTGAAGGATTGTCACAAAGTTTGTTGTATTAATCGAGCTCAGTCGGTTAACACAAAAATTATTTTCTGAACAAAGTTCACTGTGCAGGGTCGGCCAGTATAGGGATCTGCTAATTAATTACTTCTAGCTGACTGTTGTAATTATTTTTCTAGTCAGTGATTTGAGCTGACTAAGATAATCTGAAAGGTATATATGGTCATTCAAGTTATGAATTAAAAGGTGTGTGATTGTGAAAAAGAAGTTATGAATGTGAATTATAGTATGAAATGAAAAGGCGAATGTTGATCAAAGTCTGATGAAGGATCAGATGTGTTGAAGGAGCTGTAAAGTTGTATTTGATCAGTAAGGATCCAGTCAAGCATAATAGAGATCTGTAATCAGCAAAGATAAGTTGCACATTATATCAGGTCACTTCATTGTTGCTTTCTAACCATTGTAACAGTGAATTCAAAATCTCTTAATAGAGTTGGTTTAACAACCATTGAATAAATCCTCTAACAAGGTGACAATTCAGTTGAATTGTTCTAAAGACCTCTAGCAAGGCCGCTCCTAACAGGGTGATTAAATCCTTTAATAGGGTTACACCTAACAGTGTGTTTTTGTAACCTTTAATAGGGTTGGCTCCTAACAGGGCTCACTTCAGAAGAGTGAAAAATAGTATCTAGTTACATTGGTGGTTTTTCCCATATTGGGTTTCCATGTTAAATCTGGTGTCTCTTGTGTTCTTAATTTCTGAATTGCTTTGTGCATGATAACATATCAGTTCTTAATATTTATCATTTGATGCATTATCAAGTTTTAGCATTTTATATTAATCAGATCAAGGGTATATTCAGACATCTTAGGGATTGTGGAAAGTTTTGTAGTAACTGATTCACCCCCTCCCCCTCTCAGTTACTCTATTCTCATTTCCAATAGTATGTATGTATATAACTTCAAAAAAATGTGTAGACTCAATTAACAAGAGACACCAACCTCAAATCCTGCAATGCAGAAGGAACTGACCTTTGAAATGCAAAGTGTTTATAATGTAGGTAGATTTGCCTTAGATCTCCTTCAAGGTCTTCAACAAATCTGCCTTGTACTTATGAATAATCCACCAAGATTCGAAATATTATTTTTCAATAAATGCTCTAAACTTGGAATATACCTTCATAAAAATTCTACCTTAGATATGCTCATCATATTCAAAATAAGCCTTCACATGTCTGTTCACTTAGGTTTGATTTAGGTCTTCCACAAATTTGGCTTATAATTATGCTCTTGAATCTCTTAAAATCTTCTTTATATTCAAATGATATTTAATGAATTGATTGATACAAATTTCCTCATACTTGAATCCAAATATCATTGTCATTGTCAAACATAACATAGACATAAAATCATTTTGGTTATTCACTTGCTATACAAGTTAGTCTTATCTTTTTGGTTTTCACAAGTCGTGCACTTATGCATCTTTGGGATATCCACAAGCTATTAGAGATGTTTGGATGGTTCATGTCCTTATTTTTTTTGTGTGTTTTTTGTAGGGTTTTTGCCATGAAGTCTAAGGACAGACATGTCCACCTATAAGAAAAGTATCAAATGTAGAAAAAATGCAAAGAAAAGCTTGCAAGGGTTTTAGGTGTCTTTAGGCCTAGTACAGCTCGTAAGGGTTTTAGGTGTCTTTGGAAGGGTTAGTGAAGTTATAAAACCTTTGAAAAGGTTAGTGAAATATATTAAAGGCATATATGATTGTAAGTTGTCAAAGTTGGCACTTTGTGTCAACTAGACAACAAATTTCAGTTTATAACTAACTGGTAATAGTCAGATAGTTAGACAGTAGTGGTTGTTTACTGTTGTTTGGTTATTTAGGAGGGATTTGTTGAGTGTTTGGGGGAGAAGTAGAGTTTGGGTGGTGAGACAAGGCATTGTGAAAAAATTATAATCAATAAAATAATCTTGTTCTCTGCAATTCAGTCTTTGTCCCATGGAATAGTGAGTTCCTATGATGTATCAAATGCATTTTGACTAATATTTAATGTGAGAACATTTTATTATTATTTTTATCTTGTCCATGCATTCTTTTAATTTTCATTGCGGGTTGAGTAAGGAATAATAGACTAGTGCATTCAAACCAGTGACTAGTTAGGCACAATGAACTGTACTTATTCTGAAGTTTCCAATGTAGATTCTCTCCTACCACCTATAGTCACTGTTATTGGTGGGAGACAATGAGGTTGTGATAATTTATTTGTACTATATTAACCAAATTCAAGAGAGTGGGAAAACTTGGTGCAAGTGCAGTGTTGGATGGTAATTGCTGATGGAGGTTTAGCCTAGATTAGACACTAGTCTAATAGACAGTAAATCATTTCATGTTTGAAGATGTTTGGGGGGTGTCTCTGTTACCAAAAATGAGACAGTAGAGCATTGCTAGTGTTATGATGGGCAAAATATGTCTTTCATTGTGATAGACTATTTCTAAGTCATCTGTGTTGTTTCTTGCTATTGTCAAGTAATCTTTGTTTTCCTTGAGACCATGAACAAAATTATCTACCATTTTTGCTAATGATAAACTTTTGAATTGAACAATGATAAAATTTATTAGTAATCATTATAGTGGAACAAGTTTTGACTTGTTCAAAAATTTTAGTCAAAGGTGTTGGAATTGATAGTGAACCCCAAGCTCCTGGAAATCAACTGCAACCAAAATGCATGTTACATCTGTGTCTGAGAGAGAATATGATCCAAAAAGCATGCCTACTTTGGTGATTTGGCTATTATTGCAGCACTACAAAGTGTCTTATAGTGTTTCTCATTTTCTTAAATAATAGGCAATTAGTTCATGATTTCATCATATCTTATAGTGGAACAACTCCAAGAATCTTGGGTAAATTGCTTGCTATAAGACTTTCTTGTATAGGACACTCAATAATGTGGGCTAAATGGTGGGCACAAAGAGGAACAAGAAGGGATCTGTACAAGTGTACGGTGCAGTAGAATTCAAAAATGAAATTATCTTAGTTTCATTCTGATTCTCCTCTGTTACCCTCACATACATACACAGCTCACTTCAATTCTTCAATGCTCTCAAACTTATACACATCCCTTATCAGCAGATCTGGTCATAATTCTCCTAAAATTTACAAATATTCCTACAAATAGCAGCTACCTAAGACTCAAGAATTAGATATAAATGAGTTGAGACTAGCATTTATAATTCTTGAACATGATTGAAAATAATTTTGATTTTGTAAGATGATTTGATATGCAGTAGCAGAATTCATCCTTGTTTACTTCTGATTTATAGGACCAGTGCCTTATCCATTAGGCAAGAAATTGACTATTGGTGAGAGATCTAATTCAAATAACTTGTATAAGAATTAATCAAGTACAATCACCCATCTCCAATCTTATGCAATATCCCTTTTATGAACTCATAAACCCTACTAATTTACTGAAGCATTTATATAATTGCTTGAATTAAAAGCAACAATAAAACCAACATACAACCCATCCAGACTACATTCAGCCAAATAAACCTTATTTAAATGACTTCAAAGTAAACAAACCCATAAACTAGAGACAGAAATTGATGATCCACAGATATAGTGTAAATACCCCTTTGTATTATCCTTTTCATATGACTAATACAATAACCAATAGAAAACCAATTGAATGCCTAGAATAGATTGTCATTTCTGTCATTTCAATTTACTTATCAAAAAGTACAATGAAAGAAAACTCAAAACCTTTGCATACTATTGGACTGACTGAATATGTACTCTTCTTGAAAGAAACAAAAAATTGCACAAGTCTCGGACCATCACAATGCCTTGAAAACTCATTTATATAGCATGAGTTGCAACAAGCAAAGGGCAATTATGATCTGACAAGTGTCCAAGGAACAAAGTATCATACAAAAGACAAAAAAAATCACAACAGAATGCCAGGCGTATCAAATATTCCTTCAGGTAGGCCCGTTCTAGTTTCTATTATGAATCATCAACTTTTGATTCATCTCTCATTATTCTGGCTCCTCAGAATACGTGGCTACCAAGCTGGCCAAAGAAGGATGATCTTGTGATACCTCCAAATCGATTTTCTCCTGTGAGTTCTCACTGCTTTCACCCTAAGCAACCATTATTACATTTTCCCCTTCTTCTTTTTTCAGTTCTAGTGCAGAGGTGTCAATAACCTGCACCTCACCTTCTAGTTTCTCATCATGATTTGAACTGTCCTCCTCTAACTGCTTGTCCAACAAAATATCTTCCATCCAAGTGTCAAATTGTATATCATCCAACCAGCTGAACTGTAGGATATCATTTTGCTTTTTAAAAATATAACCAGCCTCCTTTTCAAAACCAACAAATTCTTGCTTCAAAGAATTAAAAAATAATTGGACTTTAACCAATTCCTCTGTCGTGGTGGCCCACCAGGCATGCCCCTTTTCATTAATAACTTTATTTATCCTTGTGCAGAAAAGGTCATCCAATTCTTTACTCCACTCTTCCTTATTTTTCAATTTCTTTTTTCTATCCAAGGCACAAGGAAATAGATCAATTTTTTTATTCTTGTACTTATTCAAATAAGAAACAATTTTTAGTTGCAGAGCAACTCTCCTATTATCAAAATCTGACAGGTCATTAGCAATATCATACAATTTTTCAACATGGTCATGGGAAGACTTTATAATTGAATAACATAGAAGAGTGATTTCCTTTTCCCTTCTTCCCCATTTATTAACAATAGGCTTTAGGGTATCACTCAATTTTGTCCACTAAATACACTAGAGCCTTTCTAAGCTTATCCTCATATTGCATATTTAACTCTACATGTAAGGCCCATAGTTTGCTCTTCTCTTCTTCAAATTCCTCAGCTATATATAATTCAGGCCTTTGAGGTGTGTTTGGTATCTCTACAAGGGGGGTGGATTTTAAAGGTTCCACTGGAGGATGGGGGTATGTTATTCTTGGCCTTGTGGATTTCCCCATTGCCTTGTTTTCAAGTTCAATTCTCCTCTTTACCTCCCTATTATAGGCCTCAAGAAGTGTTTCATATTTATTCTATAACTCAGACATAATCTATTCCTCCTTCTTAGCAGTGGCCAACACAAACTTAGAAGAATCCACATTCCAATATGTTGCCTGTACATGTGAAGTGCTAGCAACCCTTCTTACAAGTATATTTCCCATCAACCTAGACTCATCTGATTGTGATGGTGTGGCTCTAGATCCCTTTCTCAATGACCAACTGACCAATGCAGCTTGATCTTCAATGAATGAAGTGCCTTGGAAGTCTCTTCTATTTGGGTCTTGCAACTCCAATCTACTTGAAACAAAATTGAAAATTAATGCACCTGCAATATCCCAATTGGGCAATAATAAAATGTTAGATTCCTTTATTATTTTCCTCCCCTCCTCAGGGCTTATATTCTACAATTCCTTCATCATTTCTTCTTTAATTTGGTTTTGCATGGAAGATTCATCCATCTCTGGATGCTTTGTTTTCATCTTTTTACATTTCTCCTCGAAAACGTTCATGTTTGTCCTCCATGCAAACTGCTGAAAAGCCCTTGATTTCACAAAACTGTCATCAGTCAAAAATTGATGACTTGCCTACTCTAATATAGGGTCCAACTCCCTGCCTCTATAATCAGCTATTGTTAGATCCAAACTTGGGAGAGGAAGTTATGGAGGGTTACCCTCATCTAATTTTGCTTGAGTAATAAAAATATCTCCCTATGATCCCATTTGTTCAACCTGTTCACCAGTGAGCTGCTCTTCTCCAATCTTCAAAGGGGATTGGGTGGGTGAATATTCCTCATCTTGAGGCCTTTCTTTTGTCATTACCATTTTCCTCTTAGGACTAGGCTCTTCAAGTCTCTCCTCTTGGGCTATACTAGTAGATCCTATTATTTGTTTGCCCTTGTCTATACAAACCCTTTTATTCTGAATTATATTATATCCAGGCCTCTTTTGTACAATTATTTTATTAGTTCTCACATTTGGAGTGAAAGCCAACCTCCTCATGACCTCTCTGGCCTTATCAGGATATGAATCAATTAAAAAAAAATTATTTTCATTCATGACCTCCATTATTTCAGGGAAGGTATTCATGACCTTACTTATTTTGTCAGCCTCTGTAATAGGATTATCCAAAGGATCATATTTATTATCAAAACAATGAATGAATTCTAAGACCTGGGAATAAACTCTCCATTTTTCCTTTTTAGTTTCTTGCTCCTGCAATGAGAATTCATTCCTTATAATATCCTCTAGATAATAAGAATCATTCTTGACCAGTCCCAACTTGATTCTATGCCTCAATATCTTATTGAAAAATCCCTCAGAATCACAAAAACGGGGATGAGAGATAGCCATCATATACTGCTCCAAAATTTTATGCAAAAAGATCCATCCCCCTTTTGTAATCACAAACTGATGGGCCACTGTGTAGGTAGGGAAAATTGACCCTAATTTCCTTTTCAACAAAAACATTTCTTCCACTCTCCCTGACTTCCATCAAACTTCAACCATTCCCACCTTCAAAGGAGCTTGGTAAGGCAAAACATGAGGATTCCCCTTGAAACCATAGATTCTAAAAATAGTAGAAACAGGGTAGGGGATGATATCTCCCCAATTATGTGAAACTTTCAAGTCATGGGGGTTATCCATAGGCCTGATGAGACTCATTAGTACCCTAGGGATTTTGGGATTGTCACTCAATATGAGGCATCTCAATTTAGCAGCAAAATATCTATCAAATCTGACAAAACTAGCATTACTTGCATCCTAGGTCATATCTGCACTCCACAACTGGACTGGCAGTATTTCCCCATTCTCCTCTCTGTTTAGTTCCATCTCATTACCAAAATATGTCACTCCTTTGAACAAAAACATGTGCATTAATAGAGAGTAGTGACCAAAAGTTTTTTCCATCTTGCCCTTTGCAATCCCAACTAAACCAATGTGAATTTCTTCAGCCAAAAAGGAAGAAAAATAAAAAATAACATCTACACCAAAGGAAGCAATTTGAACAATCATGTACATGAAACCAATGGGCATAAATTCTTCCTCATCTTCACCAAAAACTCGGCATAAGGTCTTGTATATCTCTACAGCCCGGGAAGTGAAAAGACTCTTCTTAAAAGGCTCTCTAGAGGCTACAATAATTACTGGCAAAGTTCCTATTGTACCAATATGTGCCCTTAGTACACCTCCCCTAATTACATCCTTCTTTGCTTTATATTCATTCTCTAATTCTATCAGATTGATTTGCACATGGTAGTCTAATAATGGTTCCAGGTGAAAAACCTCTCTAATTTCTTCAAGAGTAATCGAGACCAGAGGCACACCATCCTTTCTTCTTACAACCCTAATGGCTTGGTCATAATTCTTAGCAATGGCTTCAAGCAAATCATAATCCATGAAAACACTTGGGACTACTAACTTTCCCAAACCAAAATTCCAGACATTAGCATGTGGGGCAAACAACTTTCTTTCCGAAAACCACTTTTTAAACAAGATAAGGCCAGTTTGAGTAGTTGTTGCATCCCTAACCCAGTTCCCCTTGTCATATAGGCCATCACCAATTTTAAGCCTAGGGTTTAAGGAAATTAACTTTTTAACTTTTGCAGGCTGTACAGTAGATTCTGGGAGTAATTCTAATAAATCATCGTGGACATTCCTATCCATATAATTAATTTTCCCAGAGAATGGTTTCTTAGGAGGCATTTTGATAGTATTGAGAGAATTGGAATGCCACAGAGGTTATAATATGAGTACTTACTTGACTTGCTGAACTTGTTCTTCTCTGAACTTCTAAAATTTCTCTCAAATGACAGAAGAATAGTTTCATGTCTTTATCAGGCTTAACACGACACATTCAATCAAGCTCTTGTGCTCAGAAAATTTGCAATCTCTGTTCATGTGGGACTGGAATTAATGAAAATATCTGTGTTATACTCTGTTTCTCCCACACGCGAAGATTTCACTTATCATAAATGTGTTGAATAGAAAAATAGAGTGGCGTTGCACTTTATTTTTTAAACTTGTGTCATTGATCCTTGAAAAATCCTACTATCTGGGAATGACAACTAAGCTAACTCAGCTTTCTTCTTAACACATTGGTAGTCAAGCCAATAAAACACCTCCACCTCTACCTTTCCTTCAAGGTTGGCGCTTCAAACCGGGCCCATGCATGACTACACACACATGTCATCAACTCACTAACTCGTTATACATAATTCTTGAGCACCTTTTCATAGCGAGCTAGCGATGATCACTGATCTTACTTCAATCGTGTGGTAGAAAATTGAAACAACCTTTAAGAACATGATGGTGGGTCCATTTCTCATTAACTTGCTATACCTAATTTTTGCACATCTCTTTATAGTGAGTCATTGAGCGTCGTCGATCTAGACTTGATCTTGTGGACAGCAATTTTACTTCAACAGTAGTGGGCCACACTCGCTAACTCACTATACTTAACTTCCGAGCACTTCTTCATAGTGAGTCAATGCCACCCTTTGATCTTGGCTAGATCTCATGATTAGAAATCTTCATACCTAGTACACGGGAAGTGGGTCCATGATATCACTATCCATGATATGGGCCCTACAGATTTCTACCAAGCATTGGTCGAAAGTTCGACCAATGAATATCAGAAAATGTGCTGACAATGCCAACATTTTTCGACCACCGTATTCATCAAAGTTTCGACCAACCTACTGGATGGTCAAATTTTTGAACAAAAAGTTTTCAACCAATGCCATCTAGTTTTCTACCATGCATTGATCAAAATTTTGACCAATGCCCCATAGATTTCTACCAAGCATTGGTCAAAAGTTTGACTAATGAATGGCAAAAAATGGCTCAACAACCTAGACATTTTTTGACCAACGTATTGGTCAAAATTTTGACCATCTAGTAGGTTCGTTGAATTTTCAACCAGAAAATTATTGACCAGTTCGTTGGTAAAATTTTGTCGAAGATTGGTCAAAAATGGGTCAAATTTTTGACCAATAAAGGTCAAAAAATGAGCCCAAATGTACTAGTGGGAATGGATACACTTTAATAGGATGTAGATCTTTGCTTTCCCAACCCCTAAAACATAAAAAAAAGGATAGGATAAATGAAAAGAGATAATTCCCAGCTATGATTCCTCTTTATAACCCAAATTAGATTGGCAACTAGGACCCAAAGGAGAAAGGTGCCAATTCTAAAGTTGAATTATAAAAGAGAATGGAATTCAAGAAAATGCACTCTTTGGACCTTATATGATAATGTGTAAAAATTAAACTAATTCATTAAATAATGTAGATCTAGATGCTAAGTGTATACAATCAGCCCAATTAAGATATAGATCTAGGATAAAGATATGAAATGAAATATAATAGAAAATAACTACCTTGAAATATGTAGTAGGAGAGGTATTTTAGCTTTGAACATCATAGATCTAAGTATATTTATGAATATCTAAATGTGGATTCCTAAATGAAATGACAAAATTGACAAAATCCATAAATAATTTTTCCACAAAAGTAGTAGGGTCCAAGTCAACTTAGAGAGTCAAATTCCTATGGGGTTGACATGTACTAGGGGCACTACAACAAAGTTGAACCAACTTTAACTATTGTGGAATAATTTCTAGATCCATGTGAAAAATCCTATTGTCCCATTCCTATGCACAGAAAGTGAAGGGTTTTTATTGTTTGTTGGATGAGGGCCTTCCTTGGTCAAGCCCTAGATTGTGGAATCAACTTTAAAAAGATAAATCTAAATTTAAATGAATGAAACAAGTTAAATGTTAGGATTCACCTTTTATTAAAACCTTTTTCAATAAGGATTATGCTTTGTAGTGTGTTTTAGATCTTGAATTAAATGTATGAATGTAGGGTATCTCCACAATTTGGAATGGATCTACCATAATCCCATCATAGTGCCATGGATGTAAGTGTGTTTCAATGTAGAAGATAATGAATTTTTCAATATAGATCTCCTCCCTTGATGTAAAAAAATAAACTATATCTTAAAGAGTAGATGTCCATAATGGATCTTTCAATGCTTGATACAAATCTCCTTTTCTTGAATGCTTTAAATGGTTGAACTCCTTGAATGAAAAGGAAAAATTTTGGTTCTTGTAGAAGTATGCTATGAGATATGATCTTATCTTATGAAAATAAAGCTTCCAAGTCTCCTTATATATGAGTTTTTGTGTGGGAAGAGAATACAAGCTCACCAGAGAACAAGATTAAAATAATTAAACCCTTGAGGCTCTTCGAGTTTTGGGCCCTGCAAAACTTAGGGTCAAGGTCAACTTAGATCGATCTTGACTACTCCAAGTTGACTTAGGTTGACCTAGTCCCAAAGGAGAGGAGAGGAGAGACACATAAATCTTAGGTGGAAATATAAGGAATAAGGAAGAAAGGGGAAGGAAAGAGAGAAAAAGGAGGATTGAGCATAGTTCCATCCATGGTCAGGGAAGACATTATGAAACAAGTACTAAAAGTCCTTAAAATGAAAGTGTGTCCATTTTAAGATGGTACAAATTAAATGTAGAATTACTATATAGGAATAAGGATAAGTAGGAAGCATAATGAGGTCATGCATAGGCACACAAGTGCTTCCATGTTGGAGGAAAAGAGAAAAATGATAGTACAAATGTATTCTAATCACTTTTATTTGTTAATAATGCATACTTGCCCCCTCTTCTTGATGATTTTTCTTTGCAAGGTTTTGCCCATGTAGAACTTGTGCTATGTAATTCTCTTATGTTTTTGATTTGTGTCTCTTTTTTTCAATCTTATTGTGATGTGATGCTTTATTGTTTGTAAAGTTCATAAGACGTCATGATAAGTATGATATGAAAGATAATTATTAGAATCACAAAGAATATAAGGATCTAAGTATGGTTATTCCACTTTAGTAACTTAATTTTAGTTTTGCATTTAGGTTTCAAGTTTTCATATAGTAGTTGTTCAGGCCTTGAATCTCATCCTTTGGTTATTTTGATAGAGGAAAAATTTCACAACCTTTGATATTATAACATGTATATTGCTCAACATTTGATATCATAGTTGAATGTTAGCTAGTTCTAGGTATTCCTTTTTAAAAAAAAATCTTAGCTCACTGAGCTTGGAGGAATCTAACAAAAGGAATTAATTATTGTTGAGGGCTTATGGGGTTGCAATAAATATTCTATAAGTTTTTTTTTGTAGAGATGTGATACTTGAAGCCATCAATTTTGTCAAAATGATCCTTTTTGGGAATTTGAAGCTCATGATTGTGGATATTTATGGAGTTGATAGATATATGTGTACCAAGTTAACTCATAATTATTGTTTCAAGGGTTGTGAAACTTATACTTTTAATTAAAAAGGTTTATTCTTGTCTTTATGATTAGAATGAATTAGTCTTGGTTGATGTGAAGCTAAACCTAGAACAAATACAATAATATTAAAAATTTAAAATCAATTTATAAAATGAAATACAATAATGAACAAAATGCTAAATAAATAAATTTAAAGGCAAGATATTTATGAATAAAAGTGAGAGTATAGACTAAACCCTTGATATATCAATGATCACTATATTATCATATTGAACATATTTGTATGAAACATATTCTAATGTGTGGCCACAAAACTTAGCCAATTACTATAAGGAAACTCAGGTGTGAAAACAACTTCCTACACTAATCCCTTAAGAAAAGTATTGTGAAAATTCTATTTAAATCCTTACAATTTCAGGTTCCATATTATGTAAACAACAATATTGCAATCAACCACGAAAACAAAAAATAGATAGAGAAAGAAAACACAAACACAAAGATATGTTGGTTTCAGTAAAACAACCCCACCCCTCCAAAACCTGCATAATGTATTATCTTCAACACAAAGGTTACAACACACTTGCAATGAAAGTTCTTTTAGGACGTGGAAGAAAAATCCAGTCACAACAAAACACTACCAACAACACACCTTTTCTTTCTCCTATTTGCAACCCTAAAGTTGCTTATATCATGCACTTTTCATTTTAGGGAAATTTCCAAAGAAGAACCGTATTAGGGTTTTACCATTCTTCAGAAAAGTAGGAACCCAAAAAAGTTATGGGGTGATGCCCTGAACCCCATGCGCTAGATGGTGATTCGAGTGTACAATACTTAATGCCAATTGTCACATGTCTTCACATCTTCACCCATCATCAAATCTTCCAAAGATAGCTCTTACACATCATAGGAATCCATCATAACCATTTTAGTCATGATCTCCTTACACACAATTCAAGATGCTGACACATACAAGTGGATTGACACATCAACATGCCAATTAGACATGTACCCTCACACTTAATTACATTATTTGCAAAAAATACATTTACAAGACAAATAATAAGAATAGGAATTATCCAAGGTTGACACACCTTATTCCTAACATTCTCCCACTTGTTGAACACCTTGTAAGAGCAATAGGAGCATAACGGGAACTAAACGCTATAGGTCAAAAGGCCCATAGACTTCAAATACCATCTAAACTTCTCTGTGCCCACTAGTTTCATCAATGCATCTGCAACATTCTTTATAGTATCTACCTTCTCCAAATTTACATTTCCATCTTCCACCATATCCCTTACAAAGTGAAACTACACATCAATGTGCTTTGTTCTGGCATGAAAAGTTGGATTCTTTGCAAGGAAAATAGCACTCTGACTATCACACCAAATAGTGATATGTCCTATATCAACACCAATATCAAAACACAATCTCCTAAGCCAAATGGCTTCCTTACAAGCATGAGTAGAAGCCATTTACTCAGCTTCTATAGTGGACAAAGCAACCACAAGTTATTGCTTACTCATCCAACTAATGGCACCAACAAATATAGTGAACACATGAGCACTAGTGAATCTCCTGCTGTCAATATCACCTACCCAATCTAAATCCACAAACCCATGAATACAAACTGAATGCAAAGCTCCAAAAGAGTTACAATGATAAAAAAAATGGAGAAATTTGATGTACCCCTCAAATATTTGAATACTCACTTAACTACATCCTAATGTACCCATCCAAGATTAGCCATAAATTGGCTTAGAACTCCCAGTGCTTGGGCAATGTCTAGTCTAGTACAAACCATAGCATACATAAGACTCCCAACTACACTAGCATAAGGCACTCCACTCATGTCCTCCACCTCACTAGGAGATTCTGGACAATCATCTATAGGTAAATTTGTTCCCATAGAAACATGAACATGCAATGGTCTACAATTTTCCATGTTGAACCTGTCCAACATAGACTTCACATACTTACTTTAACTCAACCAAAGCTTTTTGTTAGACCTATCTCTACTAATTTCCATACCCAAGATGTACTTTTTTTCTCTAAGATCTTTCATCTCAAATTGTGCTAATAACTAAGATTTAAAATCAAAAATCATACCCTTACCCTTCCCAAACAACAATATATCATCAAAATATAATGCAAAAAATAAGAAGGTGATCATTTTTAACTCTAAAATAAACACGATCTAATTTTGATCTTACAAATCCAATTGACAACACAAAGGCATCAAACTTAAGGTACCACATCTTAGGAGATTGTTTCAAACCATACATAGATTTCTTTAATCTAAAAACCAAAGATTCTTTACCATTAACAATGTGGTGCTCAAGATGTGACATATAAATCTCTTCCTCCAAATCACCATGAAGGAAAATTGTCTTCACATCCATCTGTTCTATCTTTAAATCATATGATGTAGCAATAGATAACATAAATCTAATGGATGTCAAATTTACAATAAGAAAGAATATTTCACCATAATCTATTCCCTCTACCTATGAGTACCTCTTCGTAACCAATCTAGCTTTGTACCTTTCAACACTGCCATCTACACAAAATTTCTTCTTGAACACCCATTTGCTACCAATAGGTTTCTACCCTTTAGGGAAAGGTACAAGGTCCCAAGTTTTGTTTTTATCCAGTGAAGCCATCTCATCATCCATGGCCTCAATCCAAGAACCTGCATCTTCCATACCCAAAGCTTCTTTCACAAATCTAGGCTCATTAGTGTTAGTAATCAAAGTGAAGGCACAAATGGAATCTAACATAGAATAACCAAACCTTTCTGGCTGCTTTCTTACTCTCATGGATCTCCTCAAGGGTTGGGGTTGAGGTTGTTCTTCCTCTTCTTCTAAACTATCAGAGCTACCAGAGCTCTCCTCATCATTAGACCTAACATGGTCTTTCTGTTCAGTCTTCTTAGGGGTAGGAAGCAACTAAACAATATCTTCTTTATTTTCTTTTTCATTTGGTTGTAGCATAATAGGAGAAGATGTTATCTCTAAAAATAACATTTCTACTCTACAACACCTTACTAGTCATAGGGTCCCAAAGCTTGTATCCCTTCACACGAACACTGTATCTAATGAAAATACATTTGATAGCTTTGCTTTCCAACTTAGATCTTTTCTCCTTTGGAACATATGCATAAGCTTCATAGCAAAAAAAAAAAAGATGTCTAATTGAAGGCTTCTTACCAGACCACGCCTCCATGGGTGTCTTACAAACAAGGGTTGATGTAGGAGATTTGTTAACTGGATAGCAAGTAGTGGCCATAGCTTTAGCCCAAAACCTTTTTTTAAGACATGCTCCACAAAGCATACTCCTAGACTTCTCCATTAGTGTCCTGTTCATTATTTCTACAATTCCATTTTGTTGTGGGGTATATGGAGTTATCTTATGCCTCTTGATACATTTTTCTTTATAGAACTATTTGAACTTTGATGAGAAAAACTCACCACCATTGTCACTTCTCACACACTTAATCTTCTTACTAGTTTGATTCTCTACAAGAGCTTTAAATTCCTTGAACCAACTAAAGACTTGTGTCTTATGTTTTAGGAAATAAATCCATTTCCTTCTACTTTAATCATCTATGGAAGATACAAAAAATACAAACTTGGAGATTGAAGGAACTTTTACAGGACTAAATACATCAGAATGAATAAGATTCAAAACATCAGAAGATTTGTGAGAACTAGAGTAAAATTGAACACGATTTTTTTTACCATAGACACAATATTCACAGAAGTTGAACTTGAGATTACAATCATTTAACCCCTCAACAAGGTTCTTTTTTTTAAGGTTCTGAGACCCTTCTCACCAATGTGGTCAAATCTCATATGCCACAATATTGTCTTTTCTATAGGAAGCTTGCCTTCCAATGTGTTTGCACCCTTTGGTACACATGTTGCATTACCATCAGAACCAATAACTACAATCTTCTTTACTACTCATTTAGATGGCGGGGATGAAGTGATAACTACTCTCTTCTTTGAAATAGAAGAACTATTGCACTGACAAATACATCCATCAAGCTGAAATAAAGTACCTCTCCTAGTACCCTTAGCAAGCACCATAGCTCCTCTCATAATCTTACATCCATCTTTAGAAAAAAAAACTTGCACACCTACATCATTCAACATACTTATAGATAATAGGTTTCATGCTAAACCAGGGATGTGCATTACCCCATTGATCCCTTTTACTTGTCCATCAAGGAATTTGATAGTGACCCATCCTCATCCAACTATCTTTAGGTGAGAATCATCATCCAAGTACACCTTTCCACCATCAAAAACTTCATACTTTGAGAACCAACTTCAATGATAGGTCATGTGGAAAGAAGCACCCGAGTCTATCAACCATAGATCATCACATGCATGTGCTACCAAGGCTACAATTAAAGCATCCCAATCTTCTTGAGATTTTTTTGAACCCGAATATAAGGCCTTCTTCTTCTTCTTTGGCTCTTTGCAGTCTTTATGAAAGTGCCCAGTCTTATTACAGTTCCAACATTTAGCCTTGGACTTTCCAGGAGTCTTTGATTTTCCATAGGATTTGGATCTACCCTTTCCTGACTTGCTATCATTTTGCTTCCCTCTATTGTTCGATCCACTACAAACAACAAGAGCTTCCTTAGCTGAATCTAAAGACTTTCTCTACATCTCCTTAAATAACAATGAAGAAACCACATCATTCATTTCAAAAGTGACTAAAGTACTTCCAAGAGCCATCACAAGATGGTCCCATGAAACCAACAAGGAACATAATAGGGTTAGACATCAATCCTCCTCCTCTATCTTGACACCAAATGATGTCAACTGTGCAATTAGTAAATTAAAAGCATTTATATGATCTATAACAGATCCTCCTTCCTCGATTCTTAGATAATACAACTTCTTCCTTAGGAACAACTCGTGTACCAAAGATTTGGCCTAATACACAAACCCAAGCTATGTCCACAAACTATTTCTTGTCTTCTCATCAAGAACATTTAGGAGAAATGAATTAGCTAGACAGAGTTTAATGAGAGTCTTAACTTTCCAATCCTTGAGATCCCAATCCACTTGAGATATTATTGTGTGTCTCACATCAAGTGAAGTTTCCTCCCATAAATCATGATCTTCAAGCAATTCTTCCATCTTGAGTTTCCACAACTTGAAATTATTGCCATTAAATCTCTCCACCTCCATTTTTCCATATGATGAACTAGCCATCTTAATCTACAAATAAGATTCAAAATGCTCTACAAAAGACTCCCACTCAACTTGAGATTAGCTCAAAAAACCCTACCCAAAAACTAGGATCAAACGTTGATCAAGCTCTAATACCACTTGAAAGGAAACTCAGGTGCAAAAACAACTTCCTACACTAATCCCTTAAGGAAAGTATTTTGCAAATTCTATTTAAATCCTTAAAATTTTAGATTTGATATTATGTAGACAACAATATTGCAGTTAATCAAGAAAAAAAAAATGGATAGAGAAAGAAAACACAAACACAAAGATATGCTAGTGGGAAAAACCTTTCGGTAAAACAACCCCACCCCTCCAAAACATGCACAATGTATTATCTTCAACACAAAGGTTACAACACACTTTCAATGCAAGTTCTTTTAGGACACAGAAGACTAATCTAGTCACAATAAAACACTACCAACAATATACTTTTTCTCTCTCCTATCTGCAACCCTAAAGTCACTTATATCATGCACTTTCCATTTTAGGGAAACTTCTAAAGAAGAATTGTATTAGGGTTTTACCATTCTCTAGAAAAGTAGGAACCCCGCTCGCTAAATGGAGACTTGAGTGTACAATACTCAATGATCAATTGTCACATGTCTTCACCCATCATCAAATCTTCCAAAGATAGCTCTTACACATCATAGGAATCCATCATAACCATTTCAGTCATGATCTCTTTACACACAATACAAGATGCTAACACGTACAAGTGGAGTGACACATCAACATGCCAACTAGACATATACACTCACACTTAATTACATTATTTGAAAAAAAATGCATTTACAAGATAAATAATAAGAATAGGAATCATCCAAGGTTGAGACACCTTATTCCTAACAATTACATCATGATAAAGCTCTAGGACCATATTGTTTTCCAACTAGCTTCTTCCAAAAGTACTAGCACACATTAGGAACAAAAATAATTGAGACCTTAAAATTTGCAAGAAATTCAAAAAGACTTTTAGAGAAATCAAAAAAACTTTCATGTGCATTGAATTTCAGGAATTAGACCAATATATTTGTGTAATACAATTTATAAGATTCTAGTAAAAGACCTTGCAAATAAATTGAAAACCAAAAACTCTCTGTCATTATTTTAGAGGAAAAACCAAGATGTGTGCCAAGAATATATATCTTTGATAGAGTTGTCATAGCTATATCAGCCATTCATTAAATCTACAATAATAATCATATGATAAGGTCAATTGGATTACATGTCTAGAAGCATTTGGCTTTTGTAAATCTTAGATAAATCTTGTGTTATATTGCAAATCTAGTCCAAATGTTTCAATTTTGATAAATGACATAACAAAAGGTATTTCCAAGATTTCCAGAGGGATTCAAAAAGTAGATCCGATCTCCCTATTTCTCTTTATTATTATGAAATAAACCTTAGGTAAGTCCCTAATTAAAGTACAAGAAAATGGTAAAATGAAAGGGATCAAGATTGCTGATATTATGGTGATTGATCATGTAGTGGGTGTTGATGTATAATGCATTGTAATAAGTGGCTGAGATGTTTAATGCATTGTAATGTTGGTGTACATTTTTGTTGGATAATAGAAAGGTTGAAGGTTGCGTAGGTAGATGTAGTCTAGTTTTTGGGTGAACCATGTTAAATCTATGCGTTATCTATGTTCTTTGTGTATTCTTCTTTTGTTTATGCATATAATTGTTTATTCTTATATTGTGTGGGATCTATCAAACCCTAACAAAGATAACCAACTTAGTTGGTGCAATCACTCAATAATTTATAGATGGCATGATGTTGTTTGGCCAGACAAATAATTATGAAGCTAAAGAATTCAAAAATATCCTAAGAAACTACTCTAAGGCCTTTGGTCAAAATATCAGCCAAAATAATTCAAAAGTAATTTCCTTCTTTGTTGAGCCAAAGGTTCAAAGATAAATTTTAGATTGTTTAGGATTTAAGGAGGGGAGACTCCCATGCATGGGGGGGGTTGGATCCATTATGTAGTTAGATCAAATCTCAATATCCTTATTAATCTTGAAACATATAAATAATAGATTCAACAATGATAGAAAATTAACCATACATAATAACACTAGATCTGTTAACTAGGGAAACCCTTGATCATAGGGAAAGCCCTATTGGGGATGGTACCTATTGTCACAAAAGTTTCCACCCTTTCCTAAATTTTTTACCTAAAGGAAACCTTGTGAAACATGGAAACAACCTCCAAACTATGGGACTTGAACTATGAGGTTGACTCTCTAGAGAAGGCTAACTTCCTTTCCCTAAACTACACTTTGAGAGGAAAAGGGAGATGTAATGCATGAAAGCAAGCTACCTAATCTATTCTAAGGAGGCGATGCACCAAAATAGGGTGTTTGATCTTATCTTTGCACATAAATGCACAATTAACCCATTATGATCTAAAAGAATATAGATTCAGACCTTGCTTAATCCAACAACCACATGTATATTAGACAAAAAAAGAATGCTATAGGAATAAAATTCACTCAATATTATTCTTATGTCAAAATTGATACAATCATATGGTTGCAAAACATAGACATAACATTAACTAGAGGTAAAAAAGTCTTCCACATACTATTAATGGTTGAAAGAGATACAACAGAGAATTACAATGGCTTAGAGGCATAGGAAATTATAGTAGCAAGCATAGAATACAATAATAGAGAATCAAAAAAAGATCAATCCTTAAAAAGATTACAAAATGTTCTTTTATAGCTCAAGCATAGCTCATAGATTGCTTTAGAACTTCATTCATGCATTCAAGACTGTCAGAGGGCAATTAGATGAAATCTGGATCATAGATCTGATCTAGTACACCTTCAGAGGCATGTAAATTGTCAACCCTAACTAGAAGAAACCTTGATCCTGACATAATCAATGTCATTGATGAAAAAATCCCTCAAATGGATAACGAGGAAAAAAACATGTCTTTCACGATCTTTTAGCATGGCCATAACTCAAGAGTGGTTGAGATTGATCATGGAGATAAGATCATGCAGAAAATACTTACTTCTCCTAATCTTGGCTCAACAAATTAGAGAAATCAACAGGTCAATTGGGTCAAGCAACCAGGATAAGCACATGGACCAATAGTCTTATTTCTTTTTTCCAACTCATAAAGTCTTTGAGTGTTGACCATCCTACTAGCTTTACTAACTATCCACCCCATGAAACCATGAAATTAACTACAACTGTTACTACCAAGACCTAATAGGACATGTTTCCTCATGTTGCTTCTCTACATTTTCTAAGATCCTCACAACTTCAAAATGAGGGAATGAGACGATTGTCAATCATCGAATAATCAATGATCATGAAAGATACTAGTTATTATGACACCTGCCTTTAAAACTTTCAGGCCCACTAAACACTCAACATCCACCTTCATAGACACATAGACTCCTAGTGAATCAACATAAAGAAAATGCCATGAAGTCCATCTCAGCATCACCTGAAACCCCTTGGAACAATAGACCCCACATGCCCATGCGTCAAAATGTTGCTTCCTCACATTGTTTAAAGTTTGTTCATCTTCAAAATGTGAAAAAATGACAACCATTGATCCATCAAGATTTGACGGCCTAGGTAAATCACTGAAAACTACATGCAAGACTTACCATATAGCCAACAAGGCTAGGCCACATATTGTTAGGATAAACCATGGACAGACATAAAAACTACATGCAAATATAACCAATAACATAAAATAATAGATCACATAGAAATGAACACAAGGCACCAAGATTTAACATGGTTCACCCAATCCCTGGGCTACGTCCACCAAATAGAAAGTCTGATCTTATTACAATCCAGTGATTACAACTTGATTACAATCTGTAATCCCTTACAGCTCAATATCGCCACAAGAAGAAATTTCGCATCACAACATAATGAAAATACCTAACCCTAAACCCTTTTATACAAGTATTTTATCCACTTTAAGGTTACAACATGTCAGCTACAACGTCGACCACTAATTATGAAGTATGTACAGTACTTTCTTGATCAATCACCATAATCTAACAATCTCCCACTTGGGGACTAATCAGGCTCCACATTAAACAACAATCTCCCACTTGGAGATTGATCCTGTGGCAATACCACTACCACATGGGGCTCCCACTAGATCAAACCACCCTAGACTCTATTGTTCTTTGATTCATGTTCAGTCTAAAAGACCAACCGAAGCTAAAGAGGAGTTCAACTTCTCCCTTGTTACAACCTTTGTCAACATATCTACTGGATTATCATTTGTCTGTATCTTCTCTAGCTTTAACTGTCCATCCTCCAAAACTGACCGAATGAAATGGTAATGCAATTGTATGTGTTTGGTCTTTGAATGCAGAGCTAAATTCTTTGCAAGATGAATGGCACTCTGACTATCTGTGAACAAATAATTATCCTTCTAAGGATGTCCCAATTCTTCCAAGAAGAATTGAAGCCATATCGTCTCCTTGGCTGCCTCTGTAGCAGCAACATACTCTGCCTCTATAGTAGATAGAGCATTAATCTTCTATAACCTAGAAACCCAGCTCACAGCTACTGCACCAACAGTAAAGACATAACCTATAGTACTCTGCCTAGTATCGATATCCCCTACCAAATCTAAGTCAACGTAGCCTTGTAAATCAGTAGTAGAGCCCCCAAAGTGTAAACAGTTATTGGATGTTCCTATAATATCTCAGAATCCACTTGACAGCATTCCAATGCTCAAATCCTGGATGACTAATATATCTGCTAACAACTCCCACTGCATGTGCAATATCAGGTCTTGTACATATCATAACATATATTAAACTTCCTATAGCTAAATCATAGGGTACCTTGGACATCTTATCCTCCTCTTCCTATATCTTAGGACACATCTCCTTAGTCAACTTCAAAGGACCAAGTAAAGGTGTGCTGACAACTTTAGCATTCTCCATAGAGAAACGTTGTAACACCTTCTCAACATAATTAGCTTGAGATAGCATCAATGTTTTGTTCTTCATATCTCTACAAATCTTCATACCAAGGATTTGTTTTGCTGCCCCCAAATCCTTCATAGAAAATGCATGTGCTAATTGGCATTTTAGCCCCTTAATATGATCCATGTTAGACCCAGCTACAAGCATATCATCAATATATAAACATAAAATAATGTAGCTATCATCATCCAACCTCTTAAAATAAACATAGTAATTTGAATGACACCTATTATATCCATGCTCATGCATAAAATTGTCAAATTTTAGATACCATTGCCGAGGTGCTTGCTTCAAGCCATATAAACTTTTCTTCAATTTGCACACTAAGTTCTCCTTACCTTTGACCTCAAAACCCTGTGGCTAAGCCATATATATGTCTTCATCCAAATCACCATGAAGAAAGGTTGTTTTAACATCCAACTACTCTAAATGCAAATCTTCAGTAGCCACAAGACTTAAAACAGTACGAATAGAAGTCATTTTAACAACAGGAGAAAATATCTCATCAAAATCAATTCCCTTTTTCTGTGCAAATCCTTTTACAACTAACCTGGCCTTAAATCTTTTCTAACCTCCTTCCTCTTCTTTCAACCTGTAAACCCACTTATTTTGTAAAGCCTTTTTACCTGCAGGCAACTTACATAGATCCCATGTCTTATTCTTTAGCAAAGAGTCCATTTCATCTTTCATTGCAAACTCCCACTGAATCTTAGTATCCACCTACATAGCTTCATCATAACTTTCAGGTTCACCAGCATCAGTAATCTAAAAGAAACATTTCTTTGATTTAGCTTCTAGCTTGGTTCTATTTTTAGAGTCTATATGAGCAAAAGCTTCACAACCGAAGGTCTTGAGAAAAGAATAACTCACCTTCTTACCAGTCCATGCCTCCTTTGGAATACCACAGCCCAAAGGAGTAGAGGGACCTCTATTAATCAAATATACTATAGTATTGACAACCTCCACCCACATGTGTAAGGGCAACCCAGCATGCAACCTCATGCTCCTTGCACACTCCATTATAGTCTTATTCATGCATTCAATGACTCCATTTTCCTATGGAGTCCTTCGAATAATTTTTTGTCTACGAATACCATTAGAGGAGCAATAATCTTCAAATTCATGACTGCAATACTCACCACCATTATCAGATCTAAGACATTTTAATTTCTTACCAGTCTCATTTTCAACCAAGCATTTCCATTTCTTAAAAGTTTGAAATACATCAAATTTCTTTCAAAGGGAATAAACCCATACTTTTCTAGTTGCATCATCAATAAATGTAACATAATAATGAGACCCACCAAGGGAAGATACCTGAGCTAGTCCCCATACATCTGTATGTACAAGCTCTAATTTCTCCTTCTTATTTTCCTTCCTAGTCTTTACAAAACTCACTCTCTTTTGTTTTCCATACACACAACTTTCACAAAAATTCATATTAACACATTTCAGACTTGGTAGAAATTTCTTTGAATGAAGTACTTTCATACATTTCTCACTCATGTGCCCAAGTCTATTGTGCCACAGTGCTGTATCAGAATCTACAATAGCTATTTGTTCTTCCTGCTCAACTACAGTAATTGTTCCTGAACATTCATTTTTCTCTGAAACAATCAAAGTAGAAGGAACAATATGACCTGTACAAAGATATAAGGTGTCTACTTTCACACCTTTTTCCACTACAAGGGAACCTTTTGAAACCTTCCAATTTTTATCATTAAAAGTAACTACACAACCCTCATCACTAAGTTGCCCCACCGAAATTAAATTCCTACTCAGCCTTGGAACATGTCTTATCTCATGTAGTAGCCAATGATTCCCATTCTGCAACTTAATCTTAATTTTTCCCTTTCCAACAATTTGACAGGGTTCATTATCCCCCAAATAAACAAGCCCAAAATCTCCTTGGACATAATCAATGAAATAACCTCTATGAGGTGTAGCATGAAATGAAGCACCAAAATCTAAAACCCATGAATCATCTACACTTTCTAAAGATGGAAGCAAAGCATCCTCTTCAGATTTATTACTTACTACATTTGCCTCCTTGTCTCCATCTGATTTATCTCCTTCATTTTTCTTTCGATTCTAGCAATCTTTCTTTTTGTGCCCTGGTTTCCCATAGTACCAGCAATCATTTGGTCCTCTTGATTGAGACCTCCTCCCCTTTGACTTTCCTCTTGATTTCCCACAATTTCCAGAGTTACTTCCTCTCTCAGTCGTTTTGCCCTTGCTTTGTGCATTCAAAGAACTTCCTGATGTAGATCCACCTAAGGATTTCCTAAGAGTTTTCTCACTCAAAACAACACTAATCACATCATCATATTTTAGGGTACTAGATCCATGAACATAATTACTCACCGCCATTACCAAGCCATTCCAGCTTTCAGGCAAAGAACACAAAATCAAGAGAGTCCTAATTTCTTCATCAAAATTGATACCCATAGAAGATAATTGACTAGTAATAATATTAAACTCATTTAAATGATCTACAATAGATCCACCTTCTGCCATTTTCATACTAAATAAACGCTTCATGAGAAATACTTTGTTTGAAGTGGAGGGCTTTTCATACAGTCTCACTAGGGTTTTCATCAAATCTTCTGTCGTCTTTGCTTTTGTAATATTAAATGCCACTGATGGTGCCAAGCATAACCAAATGCTTCCAAGTGCCTTTCTATCCAAAAGATCCCATTCAGCCTCTAACATAGTTCCCTGATTCTTGGCTTTGCCTTCCAATGGCTTCCATAAATCCTTCTAATATAGATAGTCTTCCATTTGCATCTTCCATAACTAGAAGTTCTGCCCATTAAACCTATCAACCCTCAACTTACCCTCATCTATCATTGCTACCACTCAACTGTGAAACTTTCCTACAGAGGATAACTGAAAAACAACTAGGCTTTGATACCACTTGTTAGGATAAACTACAGATAGAAATAAAAACTACATGCAAATATAACCAATAACAGAAAATAATAGATCACACAAAAATGAACATAAGGCACCAAGATTTAACATGGTTCACCCAATCCTTAGGCTACATCCACCAAATAGCAAGTCTGATTTTATTACAATCCGTAATCCCTTATAGCTCAATACTGCCACAAGAAGCAATTTCGCATCACAACATAATGAAAATACCTAACCCTAAACCCTTTTATACAAGTATTTTATCCATTTTAGGGTTACAACATGTCGGCCATATGTTGGCTACAACGTTGTCCACGGCCCAAATTTTTTTTTTGAGGCGACGCCTCGCAACCCACTAATTATGAAGTATGTATAGTACTTTCCTGATAAGTCACCATAATCTAACACATATGTTACCTCTAACACACCCAAAAGTTATCATAGCCCACAAAGATAAACTAGACCCATAGATACATGTGTCACAAAGTTGCTTCCCCGTATTCTCTAGAAACCTTGCAAGTTCATAAAGTGGGGTAGTGACAACCATCGATCTCCACAAGATCGATAGTCATGCAAGATCTGCATTATGAATTGGTCTATTCATTAACTCTACCTAATGAGGTAACACAAAACTACCAACATGCCCTAACATGTCTCTGAGGTATTCTGACAAGCTCAACTTTTGCAGCCCACAAGGGAGATGATATCATGAAAATCCATGTGTCAGGACCTCGCTTCCCCACATTCTATAAATTTTGAGTAGTTCCATAAAGGGGGAAGTGACGATTGTCTATCCTCTTACATCTGATGACTTGGAAACATGCAACCAACTTTATTCTTCATGTTAGTACCTTGTCCAATTAGAGCCTACCCTTATGCCAACTCATTTGACAAGTCTCTAACTTGTCTGTGGCCTACATGTCCATGCATCAACTTGTCACTTTCCTGCATTGTCTAAAGATAGAGTAGTGTCAGAATGTGAGAAACTGACGACTGTAGATCTATGCAAGATTTGACACTAGAGAAAGTTGTGAGGCCTAAGAAATAAACTTATGGGAATAAGGAAATACATTAAAGTTTTATTTCATTTATTTTTATATTTCCATTTGGCTTTTAATATTTAAATATTGGGAAGTGATCTTTGGATGGGCCTAGGCATTTGAATTTAAATTTTTGGCAGGAAGACATTTCTCGATTAACAGTACCCACAAAATGATGTACTAATAGAAAATTCTTAGGAGTCAATTAAATGCATTTAGTACATATCAGTCCTTGTTAAGAGACTTTGAATCCCTGTTAGGAGTTAAATATGAAGATCACTAAACCCACTATCTACATAGCCTTAGTACTATCCTCACTGAATAATACAAGTGCACAATAACTACTATCCAAAAATAACTTCTTTGCTAGATACAACATGTTGTCATGTCACTACGCCTCAATCACACCAATTACTTCTCTAATCCAAAAGATGTTTGTATGTAAGTACGCACAATACAATTTACACTATATCTCATCCACAAGTTTGCATATCACAAAAATGATCTCATTGATGATTACAACCAAGGAAAACATTTTTTCTTTATGCCAAGTCATAATTTTTTTAATTAATTCAGCTTTGAGGCTTTCTTGATTTACACTAATAATATAGGTCCACCTTAAGATATTACATTTACATGTTACATTACAATATTACATCATTTCACAATTATACTCAAACTATTGGCTCACAATCTTCACATCTCTTCACTCGATGTTGATCAGGATGTGCACATTTTACCACAACATCTTCATCATGCCTTCTATCTCTATCCAAGTCTTCTTAACCAAATTCTATATCTATTAGGAGATATAACCAAAACATCAACAACTTCTTCCTAGTAACTTTGTCTGAATGTTGCCTTCACTAAAATCATCATAACTCTATCCAATCTTTATATTTGTATGTATGAGATCTTAACTATAGAATCTATACACTCTTAAGTGTTGAAGTTGATGAAATATCAACCCCATAGCACCCAAGAATCTCCTACATGCAAATATGTCTCAAAAAAAGAGAGAAACAAAAGCTATGGAGGATAGAATTCCCAAATCCACAGATGAGACATTCTCCATTAGCAAAAAGAGAAATTTCTATTATCAAAAGTGAATTAATGAATTACAAAGAGATCAATCCTTATAAAAGGAGATCAAAACCCTTACAATAATCTAACCTAGGTTGCATGACAATAATTAGTAGAAGAATTAATTATCATATGCCCAAAGCTTAGCTTAAGTAAACTAGAGATAATAAGTGACTTAATAATTAAATCAATAAGAAAATTTTGTATTACTCTAACATTAAGATCATCATCCCAATTCCACATAAGTCACTTATTATCTCTAGAAAATAAATTTGGGAACTTGCAGCAAGGCATGATGAGGTACCCAAACACAACTAAATCTCTTAAATGAAGAGAAATAGAGAAAACCAAATGGGGAAAACCCTACTCTAAAAATAGATAGAAATAATGTTGAAAATAACTAGTGAAGGAATGAAGAAGCCTCCAAACTAGAGAATGTCCGAAAAGATAGAAACAAAAGATGATGATGAAGAACACTACTGAAGCATGAAGCTGCAAACACTATCGAATTGTTGATCTTAAGAACCTCCACTGTATAGAACATGACCAAGTAGAGAAGGCTAAGTTTGAAGAGTTGATCAATCAAACATGGAAGGTATCTTCATGGCCTCCAAAAATAGGAATGAAAGAATGTCTATATGGTAAATGATCCATCTCACTGAAATGCATAGGTATCTAGCCACTGTAATCACCTAGTACATAGGATCAAATACTAAATATACATAGCTCACTCCATCAAACCAAGAAAGCAATAGAACCAACATAATACCCCTATAGTACTAAGAGGTAAGACATGAACACTGAAATTGAATGCAATATCTCATGTAGGAAGAAGAACTAGGAGCATCGAGAGTGCAAAATAAGTACAAACACCTATAATGGCACATGTAATCGACACATCATGAGGCTAATGTTGTGGAAGGAACAATCACTTGACAAAGGAAGATGAAAAATATGGTCAACATGAAATCCCCCAAGGCACTTTATAATGTAGTGCGAGTACGAAAAAACACAAAGATTTGCAAGATCCTGAAATGCAATAGAGTGACACTTTATTTCAATTCATTTGCAAAAATAATACAAAAGGATGCCAACAAATATTGAAAGAGACGTAAGGCTGATACATAAGATAGTATAAAACCTATGAATATCATATGAAACAACAAAATTGATCCCCAGACCTAAAACAACCAAGATATCTTCCAGAATGCAAAACACAAAAAATTGAATGGGATGTGCTTGGAGTAGAATTTGGAAAATAGAATGTCTCAAGATATGTCTCTCGAAGTGCAAAATATAACTCCTAAATTTGACAGCAAAAATAACCAACAAAACAACATAAAAAATCCAAATCAATTGCACCATCACAAAGGGCTCGAAATCAACTTTACGATGATATCTTATTTTTAAACAAAAGAGTCCAAATAAGAAAGTTGTGACAAAAAAACCACAAGTAGGTCAAAAAAGCACTAAAAGGGAAAAAAATCACTGCCTCGGGATATGCCCCAAAATGCATCAAGAAGTGTGCCCACTAGTAGCCAAAAATACCTTAGGATTTGTACCAAACCACTTTAATTTCCATACCAAACTATCTCAATTTTGCATACAAAATTTTGATTTACGCATAAAAATCTTGAAATGCATGCCAAAAAATATTAATTTTCATAACAAAAAATCTTGATTTGCATGCCAAAAATCTCAATATGTGTGCAAAATTCTTGATTTTCATGACCAAAAATCTCAATTTTTGTGTCAAAATTACAAAATTACTACATTGAGAAATGTGCCTAATTTGGGAGCAATATGTTTTTGGTTGTGTCAAAATTGGACAGATTTAATATGAAAATAAGGATTTTTGTGTGCTCTAAGTGCAACAGTGATGTCCATTTGGGTTCAAAGTGAGCCAAAATTAGTGACCCCCCAGATCCGAAAAAATCATTCTGAAGAACCAAAACTCTGTGAAAAAAATACATAGATCTGAAAACCAAGAAAAACTTCTCATAAATAGAATAGGGGCATGAAGATCTAGAGGTCTGATACCATGTTGAAGTTGATGAAAGATCAACCCCACAACTCACAAGAATCATGCACATGCAAACACTATTGGAAATCTGATTGAAAATATCATTGTTGAAGAGAGAAGATTATTTGCAAAGAGGGAGATTGTTAATAAAGAATGTTTTCAATCATTGTTTTGTCATTGATGTCAAACTTGCTATTTGCTAGAATGACAATTACTTATAAGATCCAATTACTATCACTTAGTTGATTGATAAAGATGATTTAATCAACAAGATGTAACAAAAGTACCTAAGGGAAAGGTTGAGTTATGGCTTTGTAATAATGTGCAAGGATCAGTTAAGACAATGGCAAAATGATGTATTGATAATATACTTGAAGATATAGAGGTTGGCCACACTTAGAAACTTTAGAAGTATGAGTTGTAACAAGGCTGTCTGTAAAGCTTGACTAAGTTCATTAGTGAGTGTCGAGCAAGCTAGTTCATGTTGAGTAGATTTTGAGTTAGTGTCGAGAAAATGCAAAATCTAGTGTATGCCGAGTGATACAGAAGGTGTTGAGCATCAGAAAAAACTTAGTCGATGCCGAGTGAATCCATAGTAGGTGTCAAGCATCAGTTAATGTAGTTGGTATCGAGTAACACAGTATGTGTTGAGCACTAGAATTTCAATAGTGTTGAGTTGCTACATTATTTGAAAAGTCAAAGATTCACCAAAACTAAGCTAACAAGTTTGTTACCTTGAATTTTGTGAACTAGATCGAGGATAAGGATAATGAGCTGGTGGCAGAGAATTTAGGTAAACCATTTTTGGGCAAATTCATGAGGATTCTTCATGATGTTTCTAGAAAGAACAAGATATGGGTTAGATTCATTGAATCCTACCTAATCCATTCGATCTAAAATTAAAAGTAGGAAGAGTCGAGAAGGAAAAGTATTCCAGACTTCTATTTAAGGAGTTACAGGCCAAGAAGCTAGAGTGGTTGGGTCAAAGTTGTTGAAGGGTGTCAAGGAGAAGGCATCGAGGAGAAGGAAGAACATAGCACAGAGACTCTACTTCAATAAGTGGCCATTTAGGAGATTGCATTGGTACATCAAGAATGGAGACTCAAGGAGACAAAGCTTGTAAGGAGGACAAATTGTCAGAGCTATAGAGACTAAAAGCTAGGCAATGTTGTGAGCTGAACAGAGATATGAAATCTGAAAGTTAAGTAGTGAGTTGTATCAAGTCAAAAGTCCTTATTGTTACTCTCTAACAATTATATTAGTTAGGATAAAAATCCTATGGACTTAGGTTGGTTTAACAACCATTTTTAAATCCTTTAATAGGGTGGCATTCCAAGTGAATGTTATAAAGTCCTCGAACCAGGCCCACTTCTAATAGGGTGGTTAATTCCTTTAACTAGGTCACATTTAATAGTGTGTTGTAGCTTTTAACAGGGTAGGCCTTTCATAGGGCATCACTTCAAAAGAGTGAGAATTGAGTAGCATGTTACTAGTGATTTTTCCCAAATTTTGTTTTCACATAAATCACTGTGTTATGTGTTGATCTTTCATGTGTTATTCTTGCATGTTAATGTTTCAGTAACTTGTTAATTAGGAAAGTTTAAGCTTAGATGCATGAATAGTTCAATGGGCTCACTTTACTTGATAAAAATGTTTTATTAGGACATTTGGACCTTGAATAACTAATTCACCCCCCCTCTCAATTATTGTAAAGCATTTTTAGCAATTAGTATCAGAGCCATCTGCTGATTTAGTTTAAAGGTACTAGAAGTAGGAAGATCAAATATGTCCAAGAGAGAAGTTCCCAAGCTCAATAGAGATAACTTCACTACATGGAAAAAGTTGATGAAGCTACACCTTGGATCAATAAGTGATCATGCACAAACCTCAATTGAAGTGGAACATGTTGATCTAGTTGTACCCACTACAGAAGATATGAAGAAAAAGAAGGAGCACAATTAAAGAATGTTGGAGATTGCATCTGCTCTCAATTATGCTGAATTTGATGACAACAAGGGATGTGACTCTACATTCAAGATGTAGAAAGCCCTAAATGATATCTATTGAGGAGATCAGAATGTTCAAAGAGCAAAAAGAGAAAGTCTCAGAGGAAAGTTTGATGATATGAAAATGGAGGAAGGGGAGGATGTTTCTCAATATGCCTCTAGAATGAGAAGTAGTAAGTGCAATAAGAAGTTTGGGTGGTCCTTTAGAAGATGACACTGTTAATAGAAAATACTTAAGAACCTTGCTCCCCATCTATGCTATTAGAGTTTCAACCATACAAGAATTAAGATGTGTACTAGGAAATAGACTAACTTTTGAAGGAATAGTAGGAAGACTCACTGCATTTGAGTTGTTCAATTTTGATAACTATAGACCTGAGAATCTTGAATCTGCTTTCAAGGCCAAGATATCATTGAAAGACACTGAGGAGGTGAAACCAAAGAAGAAGAAAAAGGTAAAATATGCATCTAGTGACAACAACACAGATGAAGAAGATGTGGAACAATTGGAAGCATTGCTCGCTAGAAGATTTCACAAAGGGAAAGATAAATTCAAAGGTAAGCTTCCTATCATTTGTTTTAATTGCAATTAAGGACATATTGCTCCAAGATGCAGACAGAAGAAGAATTATAGAGAAGGCAACAAGAACAAGAGTAGAAGAGAAGATGATAGCAGAGATTACAAAGAAAAAGGAAAAAAGTGCTACATTGTTGAAGAAGAGGATTTTGAAGAAAATGATGATGAGGTAGTCTATGTAGCCATGAAGGATGAATCAGATGAAGATGAGGCAACATCACTGGTAACCTATGTGAAAAAAAATGACAAGTGAATCGTAGATAGTAGATGCTCACATCACATGATAGGAGACAAAATTAAGTTTATTACCTTTACTTAGTATGATGGAAATAGTGTTAGATTTGGAAATGATGCTCCATGCCAAATCAAAGGAAAAGGTTCTATTAAAATTACACACAAAATTTCATGTGATAGTGCATATTATGTTGAAGGATTGGACTAAAATCTACTGAGTGTGTCACAATTAGGCAATATAGGTTGCAAAGTAGAATTTGGAAACAAATTTGCCAAAATCTATGACATTGATGAAAATCTAACAGGAAAAGGAGAACACTAGGAGTAATTTGTTTTACCTAGATATGGAAGATGAATCCTATTTTTTTGTTAGATTTGATGATGTGTGGTTATGGCATAAAAGACTATGTCATGTTAACTTTGATAACCTGATTAGCATCAACAAAATGATGAAAGTCAGAGGTTTGCCTAAGTTGAAGAATCCTGAAAATACAATGTGCAAACAATTTCAACTAGGAAAGATGACCAAATCAAGTTTCAAAAGAAAAACCTACACTTCCAAAGAAGTACTAGAGTTAGTGCATACTGATTTATGTGGCCCAATAGAAGTGCAAAGTTAACAAGGAGACATATACATAATGTTGTTTGTGGATGACTACTCTAGGATGATGACTACCATGTTCTTAAAACAAAAATTTGATGCATTTCAAATGTTTAAGTCGTATTTGGCTAGGGTTGAGAAGGAAACAAGAAAGAGTCTAAAGTGCCTATGATCAGACAGGGGAGGAGAGTTTACATCAAAAGAGTTTGAGACATTTTGCAATGACAAAGGAATTAAAAGACAAACTTCAGCACCAAGAACTCCACCTCAGAATGGCATTGCAAAAAGAAGGAATAGATCAATGATAGATTGTGCCAGAACATTAATGATGGAGACAAATGTTGCTCTGAAATACTAGAGAGAAGTTGTAAGTACATTTGTCTACACCTTGAATCATGTACAAGTCAAGAAAGGTACAAATGCAACATCTTTTGAATTATGGTATGGTCACTCACCCAATGTAAAACATTTCAAAGTGTTTGGTTGTAAATGTTATATTCTTAAATATTCTAAAAATGGCAAGTTTGATGCAAAGAGTGATGAAGGCATATTCCTTGGATATTCCACTAGAAGTAAGGCATATAAGTGTTTGAATACTAACATTAAAAAGATTGTGAAGAGTGCAAATGTAAATTTTGATGAGCATGGAAAAGCTCAGGTTGATGAAATCAAGAAACCAGAAGAATACAAATCCCTTGTATACTTCTATGAAGGGATGCCTACTAAAAAAGAAGCTACCAATCAAGTTGGGAATCAACAACAAATTTCAGTATCAGCCAAATCATAACCAATGAATGTCGAGCTGCACTCAAAAGTCGAGTTGCAAAATGAAGATAATACACATTCTAATTTTGAAATCAATACACATGAAAGATATGATGAAATATTTGAAAGAAATGTGCACAATGACTCTGAAACTAAAAAATCAAACATGGAAAGAAGGATAGAACCAAGACTATCCAAGTATGTGAGAAGCAATCACCCTACAAAAAAAATCATTGGTGACAAGGAGGCCAAAGTAATGACAAGGAACAAACTAAGAAATGAATCATGTCTACTAAGCAAGATTGAGCCTAAAATAGTGAAAGATGCACTACAAGATGATAATTGACATAGAGCTATGGAGGAAGAAATAGATCAGATATAGAAGAACAAAACCTAGACTTTAGTTCCAAGACTAGTTGATAAGAATGTGATTGATACCAAATGGGTATTTAGAAACAAGCTAGATGAGAATGGTGAGATTACAAGAAATAAGGCTAGACTAGTTTGCAAAGGCTATGCATAAGAAGAAGGATTGGACTATGGGGAAACATTTTCCCTTGTTGCAAGGATGGAAGGAGTGAGAACATTACTTGTATATGCTGCCTACAAGGGTTTCAAAGTCTACCAAATGGATATAAAATCTTCCTTTCTGAATGGTATAATGGAAGAGGTAGTCTACATAGAACAACCAGAGGGATTTGCTGATTACAACAACGAGAATATGGTTTGCAAACTGCATAAAACACTCTATGGTTTGAAGCAAGCATCTAGAGCATGGTATGAGAGACTGCACAAATATTTTGTGAAGACTAGATTTGAGAGAACAGATGGCAACAACAACCTATATATCAAAGTAGAAAAAGGTAATGCTATTATGATATTTGAAATCTTTGTTGATGACATAATATTTGGAGGAAAAGATGCCCTATGCAAAGACTTTTCTGATCAAATGAAACATGAGTTTGAGATGTCAATCTTTGGAGAAATCAAATTCTTTATTGGATTGCAAGTACATTAATTGAAGCATGACATATTTGTGACCCAATCAAAATATATCAAGGAGATACTCAAGACATTTGGCTTATAAGATTCAAAACCAGTTAGTACACCAATGGTAACAAGACATAAGTTATCCAAGAATGATGAGTCAGCTGAAGTAAATCAGACAATGTATAGATCAATGATTGGAAAGTTACAATATGTTGTGCATAGTAGACCAGACATTGCATTAGCTATTAGAATAGTGGCAAGATTTTCTACTAATGCAAGAGAAAATCATCTGATGGCAGTAAAAAAAATATTGAGGTACCTAAAAGGAATTGATGACTTTGGATTATACAACAAGAGGAGTGAAAAGTTTGAGTTAAAAGCCTACAATGATGCAGACTAGGGAGGTAATATTGATGACCAAAAAAATGCCAATGGAGGAGCACTTTTCTTAGGTAAAAGATTGGTTACTTGGACCAGCAAAAAGCAAAGTTGTACCTCACAGTCCACAAAAGAAGTTGAATATGTTGTTGCTACTATCAACTGCACCAATACTATATGGATCAAACATTCGTTGCAAGGTATGAAGGAAGAGATAACTAAACTTGTGATACTCTATTGTGATAACACAAGTGCCATCAACATATCAAAGAATAATGTGATGCATGCCAAAACAAAGCATATTGCAATTAAGTATCACTATGTAAGAGAATTGGTGGAAGACAAGCAAGTAAGGATGGAATATGTTAGCTCAAAGGAACAAATTGCTGACATCTTCATAAAAGCACTACCTAAAGATGCATTTGAGTATCTTAGAAGTAAATTAGGGGTGATACTGCTATCCAAGGCTATTTGAACAACACCAAAACCACCTTTTATCAAGTGAGTTGAATGTTGAAATATTACAAATTGATGCAAAGGATACTTACTTTAGGTTTATGCTTGAAGTAATCAAAGTACTGAAATTCCAAACAAGTCATAAACAAGGTGATAGAGGGAAAAATTGGAGTACCTATAAATGCTACACGTGCATGTTAAGATGTTGAAATAGTATGTCTTTGGCATTATTGTCAAAGAGGGAGAAATGGTAACTAATCAAATCTACAAAATCAAATGGACAAAGGGAGAAGTAGCTAATACCATAATAGCATAAATTGATCAATGCATATAGAGGATGAAATAATGTGTAGAAGGAGAAATGACATGGCACATTTAAAGGAACAAAATGTAAGAGGGAGAAATAGTAGAAGAGTAGAATTGATCAAAGTAGTAAACTATAGAAAAGAGGGAGTCATATAAGAACTGATTAGACATGTAGAGGAAGAAGAAATAGCAAAAAGGAAATAACAACTAAGAGGGAGATGTGAAAGCTGATCAAAATAGAAATGGTAACAACATTTCTTTTTGACATTTGATTTATTGTTTTAACCTAGTTAGCATTTTGATAACTTGGTTGATCAGTTTGGTTTGCCATCAATGTCAAAGAGGGAGATTATTGGAAATTTGATTGAAAATATCATTATTGAAGAGAGAAGATTGTTTGCAAAGAGGGAGATTGTTAATAAAGAATATTTTCAATCATTATTTTATCACTGATGTCAAATCTGCTATTTGCTAGAGTGACAATTGCTTATAAGATCCAAGTACTATCACTTAGTTGATTGATGAAGAGGATTTAATCAACAGGATGTAACAAAAGTACCTAAGGGAAAGGTTGAGTTATGGTTTTCTAATAAAGTGCAAGGATCAGTTAAGACAATGGTAAAATGATGTATTGATAATATAATTGAAGATATAGAGGTTGGCCACACTTAGAAACTTTAGAAGTATGAGTTGTAACAAGGCTGTCTGCAAAGCTTAACTAAGTTCATTAGTGAGTGCCAAGCAAGCAAGTTCTTGTCGAGCAAATTTTCAGTTAGTGTCGAGAAAATGAAAAATCTAGTGTGTGCCAAGTGATACAAAAGGTTTCAAGCATAAAAAAAATTTAGTGGATGCTGAGTGAATCCACAGTAGGTGTCGAGCATCAGTAAAACGTAGTTGGTGCCGAGTAACACAGTATGTGTCGAGTACCAGAATTTTAATAGTGTCGAGCTGTTGCATTATTTGAAAAGTCAAAGAATCACCAAAACTGAGCCGACAATTTTGTTACCTTGAATTTTGTGAACTAGATGGAGGATAAGGATGATGAGCTGGTGTCACATAATTTTAGGTAAACCATTTTTGGGTGAATTTAGGAGGATTCTTCATGATGTTTCTATAAGGAACAAGATATGGGGTAGATTCATTAAATCCTACCTAGTCCATTCAATCTAAAATTAAAAGTGGAAAGATTTGAGAAGAAAAAGTATTTCAGACTTCTATTTAAGGAGTCACAAGACAAGAAGCTAGAGTGGTTGGGTCGAAGTTGTTGAAGGGTGTCAAGGAGAAGGAAGAATAGAGCACAAAGACTCTGCTTCGATAAGTGGCCATATAGGAGATTGTATTGGTACATCGAGCATGGAGACTCAAGGAGACAAAGCTTGGAAGGAGGAAAAGTTGTCAGAGTTGCAAAGATTGAAAGTCAGGAAATGTTGTGAGCTGAATAGAGATCTAAAATTTGCAAGTTGTGATTTGTATCAGGTCAAAAGTCCTTATTGTTACTCTCTAAAAATTGTATTAGTTAGGATAAAAATATTATGGACTTAGGTTGGTTTAATAGCCATTTGTAAATCCTTTAATAGGGTGGCATTCCGAGTGAATGTTCTAAAGTCCTCTAACCAAGCCCACTTCTAATAGGGTGTTTAAATCCTTTAACCAAGTCACATTTAACAGTGTGTTGTAGCCTTTAACAGGGCATGCCTTTCACAAGGCATCACTTTAGAAGAGTGAGAATTAAGTAGCATGTTACTAGTGGTTTTTCCCAAATTGGGTTTCCACGTAAATCACTATGTTATGTGTTGATCTTTCATGTGTTATTCTTGCATGTTGATGTTTCAGTAACTTGCTAATTAGGAAAGTTTAAGCTTGGATGCATGAACAGTTTGATGGGCTCACTTTACTTGATGAAAAAGTTTTATTAGGACATTTGGACCTTGAATAAATGATTCACCCCCCCTCTTAGTCATTCTAAAGAATTTCTAACAAACACATGTCACAAAAAGAGAGAAGAAAAATCTATAGAGGCTAGAATTCTCAAATCCACAGATGAGACATTCTTGATGAGAAAAAAGAGAAATTGCTATTATCAAAAGTGAATTAATGAATTACAAAGAGATCAATCCTTATAAAAGGAGATCAAAACCCTAACAAGAATCTAACCTAGGTTGTATGATAATAAGTAATAAAAGAATTAGTTATTATATGCCCAAAGCTAAGCTTTAGTAAACTAGAGATAATGAGTGACTTAATAATTAAATCGATATGATTTAATTAATAAGAAAAAACTTTATTACTCTAACATTAAGATCATCATCCCAAGTCCACATAAGATCATTTGCATTCCTTGAATCTTGAAAAGACAAACTCTATCTATTGCTTTGCCAATCTTCACAAAATAACCAATATGTTGACATCAATGATAAACTCTATCATGACTGGAACACACAACCTCTGAATCATGTCTCCAACACTGTTAGGATACTCCCCATAAGAATACCATCAACATTCATGCTAACATATATTTGTGCCTTCCATTGGATAAGGGATTAATTTCTACTAAGGTTTGGGATCCAATAAGGGAAAAGATGGATAAGAAGATGGTATCATTTAAAATTAAATGATTATCATGGGCTAGTAGACTAACCCTGCTTAAGGAAACTATCTCAATAATTCCTTTTTATCTAATGTATTTCTTATCATTTTTGATAGATGTAGATGAAAAAATAATTAAAAAGAAGAAATGATTTTTTTGGTAGGGGATAGATGTAAAGAAAAACACAAATTCTTATAATATGGTACAAGATTTGTAGGCCCATAGAAGATGGATGAGTTGGGATAAGAAATCAAATATGGAAAAAGAGCTCTAGGAGCAAAACATTTTTGGAAATTGTATAGAGAGCCACATTTGAAATGGGTAAATGTAATTAAAGGTAAATATTTGGATGACATAGAATAACTAGGGATATTTAGAATCTCAAACTATCCAAAATGATCATGAATTTGGAACTTCCTAATCAAATGCAAATATCTGATTATAGATAAAATTTCATGGAATGTTAGATATGGTAGAAGATTTTTATTTGGGAAGGACTCATGCTGGGGATATCGAATCATAGACAACATGACAAAAATTATTAGAATAAGAGCTAGCTGTGAACAATTACATGGGGCTCGTATGGAAGGGATTATGTAGAAAGTATTTATAGATCCTCTTTTAGATGGAAATGCAAACCATTTGAAAATCTCCTCTTCCAAAATGAGATGTGGTCCAACTTAGAAGAATATTCAATGAAAGGACAATCACACTTCAAGAATGGGGGGATAAAATTATTTGAAATGGTTCCAAAATTAATTCTTATAACACCAAATATGGGTATAGAGAAATTATGAGGAAACATAGATTCTAGAAAATAAAGATTCCTATTCAACTTTGCTAGAATAATATGTTTTTCCCAAAGGTACATCTTTTCATGGACAACTCTCTAGGGTTGGATTCTTAGAACAAAATGGTTCAAAAAAATTGATTTCAAAGACCATCAATACGACCTCTATGTGAAAGTGATGAAGAGACAATAAACCATATCTGATCCAACTAACCTTATTTTCAAAAATTATGGTGGTGGTTATGTGCTAAATTGGGGTGGTTCTTAGACTTAATTACTGACATTTTTGTCTTATTTCAAGAATGATCAAATTTATGTCTAACAAGTTTGTATGAATTCCTTTGGATTACTTCACCATCTCTAACATTATAGGAATTATGAAAGGATAGAGATTAAAAAAATCAAAGAAAAGAAAATGGACCAAAAAAGTCTTATGATAAAAGTGAGATTAATATAGTAAAGGTAGATAATAGCTGGACACATTCAACAAGTTCTAAAGAAAGGAAGTTTACCAATTATGATGATAAAGTTAAGAATATCTAGCACAATTTATTTTTCCCCATTTTATTGGTAAGGAGAGTGATCCAAGCAATAATAGAAGAAACCAATGTAGTTGGATACCACTAAAATATAGATAGTTCAATCTCAACTTTAATGGTGGCTCTAGAGGTAACCCACAAGCATCAACAATAGGTTATGTGATCCATTCTTCTAGTGGCAATCTAGAAGAAAAAATGACTAAACACTGTAAGAGGATATCAATAACACTACATAATTTAAAGCTTTAATGGATGTGTTCATATTATGCATAGTAAGGGTATTTGATGATCACAATCAATTTGGAAGCACAAAAAATTATAGGTTGATTTCTTTTTTGGGGAAAGTTGAGGACATACTCAAGAACTTTGCTAACATAGCTTTTAATCACATAGAATAAATAACGCAATGCATTGGCTAATGAAATGCAAAATCCAAGAATTGATAGGAAAGGCTTCAAATAAGTGAATATGATCTAAATACAAAGTAAGAAGGGTTCGAGGGAATTATAAGCAATAGATTGGAAAATTTATTAACTCTAATCTAGTTCAAATAGAAGGGTTAAATGCAAGGTATGCCAAAAATGATGGTAGAGAGGTGAAAGATGAATTTTTTATATTAAAGATGTAGATATAACAAGGGTTCTTGGGGAAGAGATAGGAGTGATATTAAATGAATCAAAGGATTGGGTGATCAAATAAATATAAACATGATGAAAAGTTGGATGACATGGGTAGTGAAAGCTCCTTTGAGAACACTCGGAAGCAGGGCCTTGCCCTCTATTCTAAATGGATTATCAGAGCTATTTCTAGAGATGAAGCCTAGAAAATTCTTGTTAGGCATTGCATCTCTTCAGGCTTCCCTGCTAACAGACCGGCGTGGAAGGGGATTGGTTTTCAGACCCTTCTCACTATGCGTGAACCAGTGGTCATATAGGGCTCTTTTGTTATTAAGAGCATCTGGAAAGCCTGGGAAGCTGTTAAACCTTGGCTTCATTGGGCTGGTGATGAGTTTTGCAATGGGCTGTCCTTAAATCAACAGAACATTTGGTGGTCTCCCCTGTTTGCCTTCCAGGGTACTCCTCTTGCCAAGACTCAAGGTGCCAGTGCTCTGCGTTTCTTTAAACGTGGCATCCGCACTACCAAGGACATTTTTTCAAGAGTCACCATGAATTTCAGGTCATGGGAGGATATGCAAGTTCAATACCACCTTGTTCATGTCGATCGCCAGACTTATGACCTTCTGTTGTCTTCCATCCCTGTGCACTTACTTCATAAAGTGGGGATTCAGTCTGTTCATCCTTGGTGGTATGATTGGAAGTGGTTTCCTGCCAATCCATTTACCAATTATAAGCCCAATATGGGATATAGATGGCTTTCGCCCCACCTTCCGATGGTGGACACGCTTAATCAACGGTGGCATTTGCACTCTTCACTTTCTCAATGGAGAAAACGGTTCAACACCATTTGGAGTGCCATTACAGAACCTAAGATTGCACACTTTGCTTGGTGCCTTGCCTTCCAAGGTCTTCCCCTGGGGCCTTAGCTCAAGCACATTGGGGTTCCTAATCCCAGATGCCCCTTCTATGGCCAACCTAAGTCCTTTTTGCATATTTTTTGGTTTTGCAAGCGTGCTCAGAATTATTGGTACTGGATTCATGATTTTTTCAAGCCTTTTAGGCCCGAACCTTTTTTCATGGCACATGATCCTGCTGGGTGATTCCCCCAGATTTTCTCAGAAGTTCTCCCAGATTTGGCATACTTTTAGGATGGAAATTTTGTTTTCTCTATGGAAAGATAGGAATGCAGTTTTATTCACTCACAGTTTTTTGGATGTTAACATTGCAATGTACACTAAGGCATGCATTTGTAACAATTTCATTATGCAGATACAGGTGCAAGCTAATAAAGTTTCCCTGGAGATTGCACACTTATAGGAATTGTTAAATCATTGGGGCAATGCTCCTTGCACCATTGCTAGAGTGCCTCCGGATGCCTCGGTCGATGCCTCCTCGTCTCGCGGTCGTCGTTCCTGATGCCAGTCCTCTGGCCGCCATTCACACATGCCGCGCTCCCAGGGTCCTCGTCACTGCTCTCCTAGCGGTGGTCATGGTGGTTGGAGGCGCCACTCCGCTTCCCCACCACGTGATGGTTCTGGTTGGTCCCTGGTTCCCCCCCCTGGGCGAGCTTCTGGCCGATCTCCGGCTCCTCCCCCTGGACGGGCGCACTCTAGCAAGTTTCCTCGGTTGGCCTTGGCAATTTCTCCTTCACGGCCAGACAAGAAGGATGCGAAGACTGCGACTACCCCAGACCTTGCTGATGCTGCTGATGGTTGGACTGTTCCCAGCCCGCCTCACAATCCCACCAATGCGTGGGGATTTCCTAATAAAGATGATCCTCCTCCCTCTGCTGGTACTGCCTTGGCAGCTTAAAAATGTTTTTTTTTTTATGAATAGTTTATAGTTTCTGGCTGAGGCCATGTTGTTTATTCCGGCTTCGGCCGTTTGAACTCATTCGCGGGGTGGTCCTATATCCCCCGGCCCCTTTTTTGTGAATTGTAATCTTAGTAAATTTTATTAATTGAAAAGGACTATTCATAAAAAAAAAAAAAGCTCCTTTGAGACACAAGATTCATAAGATAAAGAAGAGGTGGAAGAAGCATGAAGAATGAGGAATACAACATCAATTGTTGTTGCATTGAAAATTGATGAACCATGATCTTCTTCCAGGACATAAATGGAGGTTGTGTTCTCTACGAGAAATGCAACCATACTGTGAGCACCACATGTTCTTCTGGGTTCAATTCAACCCTTTTTTTTTTTGATATTGTAGGCAATCAATATATGTGTTATAGTCTTTAGTGGGTTGATGTGATATTCGTTTATATGTTGCATCTTGATAGTTTTAGCAAATACTTGGTAATGTACTTATATGTGGTTTTTTGAGCTTCTAGTTTTTTGCCTTTTGATGCTTCTATGTTTCTAATTATGATACGTATTAACATCAATATCGTTTGATTTGATTCTCACTTTTTGCTAAATTAGTTGTTATCAATATTTAAATTTGATATAATTGTTAATATTATCAATATATAATCTACAACCCTAAAATATTAAAAAAACAAAACAAATCAATTTAAACAATTTAAATGAACAAACCTATGTCAAACTTTTATAAAGGACGTGTAATAATAAGCCATGTGATCCATTTGCATCTAAACACTTATTAAAAAACAAAATCAATATTATAATAAATATAAAAAAATATTGAAGATTAAATAATATAGTCAAAAATGTGATAAAGGCTTAAATCATTAAAGGTCGATCATAAAATATGACAATTTAAACATTGAACGTATTTTCTACTTAAACATAATAATATACTTGTAACTATATTTATTACGCCGAGAGGTGTTCTATACAATGGCAGCACAAATGCCCAGCACGGGAATATGCCAAGATTCCTTGTCAATAAAAAAGAATTGGGAGCAGTTACAAACTTCCAAATTAAATATTAAAAAAGAATTCTCGAAATAATAGCTGGCCGAAATAATAGGAAGCCAAATGGAGGCCGAAATAATAGGCTCGAAAAAGTAGGGCCCGAAAAAGTAGGACCCGAAAAAATAGGGCCCGAAAAAATAGGGGCGAAATAATTTCAACATGATTTTTTTTTTTTGTTAAATATAATTTTGCATGCACATTCATGCTTTTTTTTTTTGCGGGGAGTGGGGGAATTTGAAACAAATTCGTGGAATGTGAAGAGACGTCTGTTGGGGGATATGAGGAGCCTCTCAGAAGTTATAAAACCAAGGCTCCTCATTTCATTTTCATTTTATGTTTTTGCAGGAAGGAAGAGGTGGAGGTTATTGGAGGATTAGATTGGAGTTTTTGAATAGGAGTAAATTGAAGTTTTGGAGTAACATTTTTGCAGGTGAGATTTCTATTTTTTATTTACATTTTCATTTAGATTTAGATGTAGAAGTAAATTGAAATTCAAAATTAGTTATAATATTCTACTTTGATTTATATTTCAATTTTAATTAATTTCATTTAGATTTAGAATTCTGTTCATATGACCGAAATTGAGGCCACTGGAGGACCTGTGCAGAGTTTTTCGTGGAGATAAGCATGTGGGTACTGAATCAAGGCACATTAGGCCTCTTGGAGATGTAATTGCGGTGACTTCCATGGCTTTTTGAATCGAATAGGGCAATCTAAACAATCTCAGATCTGAAATTCTTTTTTTCCTTTTCAGCCAAAGACAGAACAAAGATTGCTTGCAAGAAATTTTGCAGAGTTTAAGATTTGATTGCTTATGGCTGACTATTCTTGGTAACTGATATTTCTATTGTATATTCCCGTGCCCAGCACGAGAAGTTTTAATCTATACAATTTATTTTGTGCATTTAGTGCACAAACTAAAGAATGCATATGCAATCAATTTTTTTATCAATCTTTATGATAGCTTTTTTTTTAAAATAGAAAATAGAAATTATTCTTTTGTGTATGTAGAAAAAAATTAGAAAGATTTTATCTATGTAAAAAATTAAAAGAATTCTATATACATCTAGATTTATTGAAAAGAATTCTATTTACATCTAGATATTTTGATTGAAATAACCATAATGTAAAAACAAAATATAAAATAGAAATGTTAATATATGTATGTAGAAAAAATTAGAAAGATTGCATGCATTTAAAAAAATTCTATTTACATCTAGATTTTTTTAGAATGGAAAAAAATGGATAATAGAAATATCAGTTGCATGTTTGTAGAAATAAATTAGAAAAACATGTATCTAGAAATTAAAAAGAGTCTATATGTGTCTAATTTTTAGATTTTACTTTATTCTAAACTAATTATTGATGGATATATATTTTAAAAATATTTATGTAGTTTAAAGTTTAGATTTTAATTAATTAATTTGTATGCAAATAGGAAAAAGAATAAATATTTTATATATATGTAGATTAATTTCTATTTTTAAAATTTACAAGTAAATGAGTACTTTATTCATTTAAAGTAAACAAGTTTTTAAGTAATATATTTTTATTTTAGAAATATATTAATCATAATGTTCATTTATTATTACTTATTTAATATACTTACTCTCAAATCTAAGACAATAGAAATGATATTTTATTAACTTTGAAATAGGGAAGTGTTAAGCAAGTTCGTTTACAAAAATACCAAAAATATATTTGGTCTTTGATCAAATTGGAGTTAATATTAGAAATATAAATATGATCATTAACAATTAAGCTAAATTCAGTTCAAAACAATAATGTTATTTAAATTTAAATAAATTTTTTTGAAAAGAATTCTATTTACATCTACATATTTTGATTGAAATAACCATAATGTAAAAACAAAATATAAAATAGAAATGTTAATATATGTATCTAGAAAAAATTAGAAAGATTGCATGCATCTAAAAAAATTCTATTTACATCTAGATTTTTTTAGAATGGAAAAAAATGGATAATAGAAATATCAGTTGCATGTTTGTAGAAATAAATTAGAAAAACATGTATATAGAAATTAAAAAGATTCTATATGTGTCTAATTTTTAGATTTTACTTTATTCTAAACTATTTATTGATGGATATATATTTTAAAAATATTTATGTAGTTTAAAGTTTAGATTTTAATTAATTTGTATGCAAATAGGAAAAAGAATAAATATTTTATATATATGTAGATTAATTTCTATTTTTAAAATTTACAAGTAAGTGAGTACTTTATTCATTTAAAGTAAACAAATTTTTAAGTAATATATTTTTATTTTAGAAATATATTAATCATAATGTTCACTTATTATTACTTATTTAATATACTTACTCTCAAATCTAAGACAATAGAAATGATATTTTATTAACTTTGAAATAGGGAAGTGTTAAGCAAGCTCGTTTACAAAAATACCAAAAATATATTTGGTCTTTGATCAAATTGGAGTTAATATTAGAAATATAAATATGATCATTAACAATTAAGCTAAATTCAGTTCAAAACAATAATGTTATTTAAATTTAAATAAATTTTTTTGGGAAGAATTCTATTTACATCTACATATTTTGATTGAAATAACCATAATGTAAAAACAAAATATAAAATAGAAATGTTAATATATGTATGTAGAAAAAATTAGAAAGATTGCATGCATCTAAAAAAATTCTATTTACATCTAGATTTTTTTAGAATGGAAAAAAATGGATAATAGAAATATCAGTTGCATGTTTGTAGAAATAAATTAGAAAAACATGTATATAGAAATTAAAAAGATTCTATATGTGTCTAATTTTTAGATTTTACTTTATTCTAAACTATTTATTGATGGATATATTTTTTAAAAATATTTATGTAGTTTAAAGTTTAGATTTTAATTAATTTGTATGCAAATAGGAAAAAGAATAAATATTTTATATATATGTAGATTAATTTCTATTTTTAAAATTTACAAGTAAGTGAGTACTTTATTCATTTAAAGTAAACAAGTTTTTAAGTAATATATTTTTATTTTAGAAATATATTAATCATAATGTTCACTTATTATTACTTATTTAATATGCTTACTCTCAAATCTAAGACAATAGAAATGATATTTTATTAACTTTGAAATAGGGAAGTGTTAAGCAAGTTCGTTTACAAAAATACCAAAAATATATTTGGTCTTTGATCAAATTGGAGTTAATATTAGAAATATAAATATGATCATTAACAATTAAGCTAAATTCAATTCAAAACAATAATATTATTTAAATTTAAATAAAATAAGCCATGTTTACTTTGAAACATCAAACAACTAATTAACTAATACAATAATTAAAATAAATGAATCTATTATGACATAGAAAAATATTTTCGAAGTATAATTTCTTTGTTTTTGAATCAATATGAGTTTTTTTTTCTACTTGAAAAGATAAACCATCCTAATTGTCATCCTTAGTTAACCCTAACAACAACCCCTACCTTAGCCCTAGCCCCAACAATGATGTACAATATAACTATAATCCAACATTAAACTATAATTATAGCACTAAAACATATCCCTATTGATATAACGAAAATCTCAGTCCAAACCATAATCTAAACCAAAAACCTACACACTAATATTGGTTATAGTCCTAACCCTAAAATCTAACCCTTAACCATAATGTAAAAAAAAACTCCAAAATATTGATCAAAATCCTAAACCTACCTATATGGATAACCATGATATTAAACTCTAAATCCAGTCCCAAGGTCCTAACCATGGTGTAAACCTATAACCGAACTCTTAAAAAATTTACTAATCCCTGATCCTAATCACATTCCCAACTTTAAACTTGAACCATAAACCATAGTTGTAACCATAATCATAAACTTAAACAAAACCCTAACCCTAAAGGTACAATCATAAAATTAATCATAGCTTAGACCCTAATCCTAGCACAAACCACAATCATGACCAAATATAAATCTTCACCTTACCCCTAATCATAATTTTAATGTTAACCCTAACATTAGTTTCAATCCTACCATGATATGAACCCTAATATAGACTTCACCTTGATCCTCACCCTAATCTTAAGTCTAATTAAACCCTAACTAAAACCTAATCTAAATGATATATCTAACTATAATCCTAACTGTAATTATCATACAACCCAATGCTAACCCTCATGTATATTTAATCCCTAATCTTAACTCTAAATATTCTATAAACTCTAGAATTGACCTTGATTCTAACCATAACCCTAAAATCTAAATTGTAACCATAGCACGAAAGGTGGGGACCCCCGCTACATGGCACAATTCTGGGTCTTGGAGCCTTGCGAAAGCACTACAGAGTGAGGAAATGTCATAAAGGTGACATGTAGTAGCATGATGCAATTTTGGGCTTTAGAGCATTGCAGAAACAATGCAGCTTAAGGAGGCACTAGAATGGAGACTCATGGAAAGAAGAGGAAAGAAATTCATGTCGCTGGCAAAAAACTATGAAAAGAGATAACATGATGTCTTAACCTCCCACAAAAAATGCAAGGTTGATCCCAAGGGGGAATTTGGTTTCCCCAAAAATGAATGATGGTCATCGATGAAGGTCTTCCTCTCAAAATAGATGGCATAGATGCATCGTGAATCCTCACCAATGAAGGATTAAGTCGCAACCGTCGATGTAGATTCTCCCCTCAAAAAGGATGACTGAGATGCAATGAGGAAACTCCTCCCAATGAAGGATTAAGTCACATTCGTCGATCAAGATTGGCTTTATTTCCAATGGATGACTAAGATGTAGTGAAGAGATTCCTCCCAACAAACGAAGCAGATAGCACAAAAGGTGTGAACCCCCTCCATGTGGCACAATTTTGGGTCTTAAAGACTCATGAAAGCATTGTGGAGTGAGGAAATGTTGGAAAGGCAATGCGTGGTAGCATGATGCAATTTTGGGCTTCAGAGAATTGAAGAAACAATGTAGCATGACGATGCATCAGAATGGAGATGCATGGCAGCATCTTGTGCAATTCTAAGCTTTAGAGTGTTTTGAAGACACTAGCATATAAAGAAACGTTAGAATGGGAATGCATGGCAACATCTTGCACTTTTGGGAAGATGGGAAGATAGCTCGCGAAGAAATAAGAGTTATCGAATCTCGCAGCATGAATCAACCCGACCAAGAAAAAATGATCCAGTGTGGTCAATGAAGAAACTGAGCCAACACAAAATGTTAGCCGCCAACTTTAGCGATGTTAACCCTCTGCAAAGAACCTATCCCATTTAAGGTCTCTCAGATCAGACATCAGTGATGGGTTGAATAGGGGGAAAAAATAGCACACAATGCCCTCCTAAATGAAATTATAAATGTAACACTAATAACCAGAGTCCTACTTCTTTCCCTAACCTTATCCATGAGCGTGGGAATATACATATTATTATATAGGGAACCTTATATAATAATAAATATAATCTAAAATCCCAACCCTTACTCCCCTCCTAACTATAACTGTGACCATAAGAAAACTTCTAAATATAACCCTTCCTCTAACTCTAACCCTAACCCTAACCCTAACTATAATTGTAACCCTATCCCTACCACTAACTGTAACCCTGAATCCAACTCTACCATAATTGGACTTTAACCCTAACTATAACTATAACCCTAAACCTAACTCTAACCTTAACTGTAACCATAACCGTAACCCAAAACCTAACCCTAATTGTAGCTAGGATTCTAATACTCTGTCTACCCCTAACTCAAATTATAGCCCTAACTATACCTCAAACTCTAACCGTAACTCATATTCTAACCCTAAACCTAACCCTAACCTTGACCCTAACCCTAACCCTAAGCCTAAGCCTAACCCTTTGTCTACTCCTATCTCTAACCCTAACCCTAACCCTAACCCTACCCCTAACTCTAACCCTAAATCTAACTCTTTCTATAAATCTAACTCTACCATAATTAGACTCTAACCCTAACCCTAACTCTAACCTTAACCCTGACTCAATCCCCTTACCCTAACCTTAACATTGATATAACTCTCTCTATATATAACCCTAACTCTAAATATAAACCTAACCCTAACCCTAACCCTAACCCTAAATCTAACTCTAACCCTAACTATAAGCGTAACCCTACCCCTACCCATAACTCTAACTGTAAATCTAACTCTACCATAATTGGATTTTAATTTTAACCCTAACCCTAACTCTAACCCTAACCTTGACTCAAAACTCTAACCCTAACCCTAACTCTAACATTAACCCAACTGTAAAATTAACTCTATTGGTAACTCAAACCCTAAAACTAACCCTAATTCTAACCCTAACTCTAACTCTAGCTCTAGCTCTAACCCTAACTCTAACCATAACTCAAACTCAAACCCTAAACCTAACCCTAATCCTAACCCGAATTATAATGCTCTGTCTACCCCTAACTCAAATTATAACCCTAACCCTAACTCAAACTCTAACCCTAACTCATACTCTAACCCTAAACCTGACCCTAGCCCTAACCCTAACCTAGAACCTTACCCTAACCCTAACCCTAACCCTATCTATAACCCTAATCCTAACCCTAACTCTAATCCTAATCTTAACCCTAATTCTAATCCTAACACTAACCTTAACCCTACCCCTAACTCTAACCATAAATCTAACTCTACCATAATTAGAATCTAACCTTAACCCTAACCTTAACCCTAGCTCAAACCCTTACCCTAACTTTGTCCCTAACCATATATCTACGTATGACTATAACATTTTACATTACAATATCCCAAAAATAAAATATATATTTTTATCTAAATTAAACTCCTTATATTAAATTTAAAATAATATTTGACTCAAACCTTAACCGTAACCCTAACCTTAACCATGAGCATTACTCTAACCCTAACCTTAACCATAAACATAACTCTACACCTAACTCTAACCCTAATTCTAACTCTACCATAATTGGACTCTAATCCTATCCCTAACCCTAACTATAAGCATAACTCTAACCCTAGCCTTAACCATGAGCATAACTCTAATGTTAGCCTTACTATAACCCTAACACTAACCCTAATCATAACCATAACCATAACTCTAACCCTAACCTTAACCATGACCATAACATTAACCCTAACCTTAACCATAAACATAACTCTAATCTAAACCATAACCATAACTCTAACAATAACCATAACCATAACTCTATCCCTAACCTTAACCATAGCTCAAACCCTAACCCTAATTCCAACCCTAACTCTAATGCTAACCCTAACCCTAATTCTATCCCTAAGGTTAACATTAACTATAATGGTAACTTTGTCCCTAACCATATATCTATGTATGACTATAACATTTTACATTACAATATCCCAAAAATAAAAAATATATTTTTAATCTATATTAAACTCCTTATATTAAATTTTTTAAAATATTTTGAAGCATAATTTTATACTAATTTCATACAACTCTAATTAAAAATTTTATAGTAACCTTATCAAAATAAAAAATAAAAAGTAAATATTTTTCCTATTGCGCCGTGACTGCCACTAGCTATATATACCTCTATATATATTACGCCGAGAGTAATCGTTCTCGAGGCGCCTATTTTTATTTTCATTAATCCCAACTTCGATTAAAATAACTTTGGGATTAAATAAAAATAGGCGCCTCGAGAACGATTACTCTCGGCGTAATATATATAGAAGTATATATAGCTAGTTATTGACATTAATAACAATCAGAGTATCGCCAAATATCAGAGCACATTATAATATTATTATATACATGAAAAGTTTGTTGGAAATCTTTCTTGGTACTATAAAACAGCAAACCGCATAAGATTTTGGTTACAATTCATTCTTGTTATTTTCATACGACCAGAGTTCACAGCCTGTAATACAGTATTGATACCATTCATATCGTGATTTCTTACGAAGATCGATCATTTTAGTCACCTGCAAATCTGGAGAATCGAAAAGTTATCCAGCTTTTAATTCTGTTCAAGACAGATTACTGAGATGGATGATAATGCTGCACATGTTCATGATAATCCCCTGTTTTCTCCCACTTTCCGAGGTAAGATTTCTCTGTTCTATAATTTTTTAAGTGAAAATAATTGTTAGTGTAGCTAGCTCTTCATGATAATCCTCCGTTTCTTTGTACACTCGTTTATTCTTTTTCCCTGTTCGGTGAAAAGAATTGTTGGCGTAGCTCTTCATGAATATCTCTGACAGGAAAAATTCTAATTAGGGTTAAACAAGAAGTCGTGTTTAATCTCTCAATTACAGTTGTTTTTAGTAGCAAGTTTGTTGAAGAGAGAAATCAACATGAATATCAAGATTTTACTCTCTGTATTCTTTGTTCTACTTCCTATTATTCTGGGAATCCGCATGTCATTGTACTTGTATGCTGCAGGGTATCGCCAAATCTGCTATAATTTATTCTTGATTTGTTTGAATGATGTAGAAGTGTTTGTCTGATTCGCAGGCTGTGCAGGCATTCTTTATCAGCTGCACTGCATCCTGAAGTTTTTAGTAGTCCGTTGTTCATTTGTTACAACCAAGGATCTATGTTCCATAAAGATTTTCTCATGTTGTTTTTGTTGAAGAAAGAAATTAACATGAATGTCGAGATTTTGCTCTCTGTATTCTTTGTTCTACTCCCAAATATCTGGGAATCCGCACGTCATTGTACTTGTATGCTGCAGGGTATCACCAAATCTGCTATAATCTATTCTTGATTTGTTTGAATGATGTAGAAAACTAAAGAGAGTTTGTCTGATTAGCAGGCTGTGCAGGCATTCTTTATCAGCTGCATTGCATCCTGAAGTTTTTAGTTGTCTGTTGGTCATTTGGTTCAGCCAAGGATCTATGTTCCATGAAGATTTTCTCATGTTGTTGCTCTTGTATGTGCACTTTCTATGCTGCAGGGTATCACCAAATCTGCTATAATCTATTCTTGATTTGTTTGAATGATGTAGAAAATCTAAAGAGTGTTTGTCTGATTAGCAGGCTGTGCAGGCATTCTTTATCAGCTGCACTGCATCCTGAAGTTTTTATTAGTCTGTTGGTCATTTGGTTCAGCCAAGGATCTATGTTCCATGAAGATTTTCTCATGTTGTTGTTCTTGTATGTACACTTTCTATGTTAAATCTCAGTCTTCCATGAAGATTTTCTCGTGCTGTTGTTCTTGTATGTGCACTTTCTATGTTAAATCTCAGTATTACGGTTCTCGGGTTTTAGTTACAGGTCCTCTTAAGTTATTGAAGTTAAATCTCAGTCTTAGGGCTATCAGGTTGTCGCTATTTTACATTTTAGTCTTAGGGTTATTAGGTTGTAGCTATGAGCATGGATATTTCTAGCGTCTATACAGGTCTTGTTAAAGAGAATGCATTGACATCTCATGGTGGGTTATTATATGCAGTGAGGTGTTGGGATGCCCGTGAAGAAAAAGGTGAATCGAACAAGAAAACTCCCAAGAATACTCCAAAGAAAACTCCCAAGAAATCTCCAAAGAAACTTGAAAAGAATGCTTCTTCAATTGAGATAGAGATGGACTTGAGTTCAAATTTATCAATATCATCTGGCATGACCAAGGACAGTAATTCTGGTAGTGAGAGACATACCAGGCGTCCGTCTGTAATTGAAGATGACAGAGAATGGGAAGGTCTGGATGAATTGAGGATGAAGGTCAGAAGATATGTGGAGATACAAGAAGAAGAAAACAACGAAATCTCTTATCCAGGAAGTCCGGTAATCATTCAAGCTGGAGGAGTGGCTTCCTATCATCCACTCTACTCCCCATCTGCTCCCCGGCCTAGATTTTTAAGGTATGGAGTGAGCCCTCCCGAATCTCCCATGCATAAACAAAGATCAGAGAATAAGTCCAGGTTAAAGGCAGAGTTGAAGGACGAGGCAGAGAAAGAGGCAGAAAAAGATGCATATGCAGAGAAAGAGGTAGAAAAAGAGGCAGAAAAAGATGCATGTGCAAAGAAAGGGGTAGAAAAAGAGGCAGAACAATGTCATAATGGGGAAAAATCTGAAGTCATTGAAGAATATCCCGAAGAACCACCAAGTTTAGAGGATCCGAGAAGTGAAATCACCACAGGAGATAAAGAACAACCTCAAGAAGGATTTACAAAACCAGATGATACATCAAAGCCCAATACCAATTCTCTGTCCGCTCACAGAAGCACAAATGGGTTAAAAAACCCTAAGACTGGAATTTGCCTCCCAAAGATGTTACCTCTGCTTTTAATCTTTCTATTGACCGTGGCGGCCTCTGACATTGTTCTGGTGGATAATAATTATATGAAACCTCTGCCGCTTACTGAAAGAGTGAATCTATCACAGAAAATGAAAGGGTTCTTCTTCTTGCTATGGGAACCGGTGCCTTCTGAACACATGGGTCGAATAAAAAATTCATCAAGTGCATTTGTGGGCAAGCTTGCGGATTCCTTCTATCATTGCTCTTGTTCTTCTATTTCCTATCTTAAATCCTACAAAGGATCAACGACAGAGAAAATCTGGGCCAAGTTTATCAATTTTTGCAGAAGGCTAATGGACATTTTCTTGAGTTTCTGCCATGATAAATTGTTCAGCACGAGGGCTGCTGCAGGGGAGAATCAGGAATTCTGCAAATGCTTCAACTCAAATCAGTCTGCAGACCCCATGAATCTTACCAGCCATCTGGACTCCAGTACGAGCGAGAATACCACTGTAGATACTCATCAAGCCAGTAAAGATGAAACAAACCAGAGAATTCAGGACAATTCATCTACCAGTCCCATTCAAGAAGAGGCTACCAGTTTTACCATTGATGTAAACCATGTCCATCCAGAATACGACGATCAATATTTTGAACAGATTTCAGAAGTTTATGAAACGGATGAATCACAGGGCTCCGAATGCTCATCTCCAAAAGTGAGTAAAGCAAAAAGAGTTCATTTCAATCCTGTGCCACTAGAGTTTCCTGTTGCTGAAGAGGCTTTCAAAACCACCTCGCCAGGCGTTGTTGAAAGGTTGAGTGTGGATAAAAAATCCCCAGGTATTGAATGGAAGCGTTTTATACTTGTGTCTACTGCAATGGCAATTTTGTTGATTTTCATTTGTGGAATTCTCTACTTGGGGTGGTGTATGGCCCAAAAAATGGAGGTGAGAAACCCTAGACAGAGAAACAACCCTAGACAGAGGAGGCAGCAGAATGAACAAAGTTCAACTCCTTCAATATTTGGAAGCTTTGTCCAATATTCCAGTAAGGTACGCATTCATCTAAGCATTTCATTACATTTTATCAAATAACACATTCCAGGAAGGATCTTGTTACATTTTGTACCGTGTTTTATTTTTCTGTTATTAACTTGGGTGTTTTTGTCTTTGTATTAATTCAGCCTGTTCCAAATGCTGTCAGAAGATCTGTGCGAATTCGGAATAAAAGTCTTTCACCATTATCTGCACAGCCAACTTTAACACCTCCAAGTTCAGGACATTCTTTCTCGTGATATCTCTGTTCAGAAGATCATATAACATGTGATTCTTACTGACTGGATATGTACTGCTACTCTTCTTTTTCATCTCTTTTTGAGTTTCTGTGAAAGCCACTGAAGCAAAGAAGTTTGTTTACCTATGAACAGAGGACTGATAGAGAAGTTTGCTTACCCATCAAAAGGGGTCCATTTTATCTACAAGTATACATTGAAAACTGCATCATGTTCTGGAATAATGCTTTTTCAATCAAATGAACTGTACAGAAGATGCAAATGGCTACATTGGTCTGTGAGATATATATACATATTACTTTGATGATTCCTTTGTATTTCGTTGTTTTTGTGCATCTTAAATTACACCAGTCCAATGGGTTTCTTGTCAACTGCAGTAGTTTGAAGTGTTCATTTATTTTTTCGAACTCTAAAGATTTGGTGAATCATTATTCCTCCTCTCATAGTTTCTAAACCTCCTCATGACTAATCTACCATGAATAGTATTCCTCTTCTTAATGTTAAAACACCCACAAATCACATTGAGCAAGTTGAATTTAGATCTTCTTATGAGTAATCTACCATGAATAATGTTCCTCTTCTTAATGTTAAAACTCCCAGAAATCACATTGAGCAAGTTGAATTTAGATCTTCTTGATTCTTATTACTAATAGTTTTGAGCCCCTAATTTATGAAAAAACACTATGATTAATTACAGCCTTAGCTGCAGTAGTTTTTAAATGTTCATTTTTATTTTTTTGGAACTCTACAGATTCGGTGAGCTTATGATTGGTTACAGGCTTAGCTGCAGTAGTTTTTAAGTGTTCAATTTTTTTTTTGGAACTCTACAGATTTGGTGAGCTTATGGATTGTCTTTAATGCAATTGCAACTATGCTTTGATAACATTTTAAAGATTTCTAATTTTGAGTTATATTTGGAATGTAGCTTTTATAATTGTTGCGCCACAATCTTGACTGGTATGCTGGAGACGTAGGCCATCATAATGTGCCTAAAGAACCGTGTTACAATCTTCTTTGCAACTGTTAAACAAATAATCTGAAAGTGGGCATTCGGTATCTTTTAGGTACATATTAATCACATGTATACGTCCATATGGAACTCATTTTTTAAGGTAATATCTAAAGATCTTCTAAAACCATTTTAATTAGGTTTCCAAACAATGACCTACCTCTATTTTTAGATGCACAAATGCTTAGTGACCCTGCGATAGCTTAAAATCTCAGTTCTCTGCACCAGAGAATAAAATGTCAGCATAGCATAAACCTTTTCCAGATAAACATGCAAATATTTTTAAAATGTCATAGAAAAAAAGTTCTATCGGCTTAATAAAATGTACCTGCATATTATTATTATTATTATTTTAATTTGTTTGAAAATATTTTATTTTTAAGTACTCTACTATGAGATTTTTTTTATATTAAAAATATTTATTTTAATAAATAAATGTCTTGTTTTTAGAAAATAAAACAACTCTGATATTGTATATTTTATATTTACAAACATATTGGTGGATATAGTTTTTAATAAATTAATCTATTCAAAACTATTAGTGGCGCACATATCTTTATTTTTAATTTAAATCAATTATTAAATGAGATGGTAAAAAAAATATTTCATTCATTTTTATTTTATTTTATTTAAAAGATTGATATCTTTTATTGTTGGAATGTAACAATGCATCTATTATATGTCGTCCTTTCATTTTTGTTTTTTGGTTTGTAGTACAATGAATAGCATAAAAACTCTATTTCTATATTGAAATTAACAAATGACTTAGATCTCATGTATGCACATCCAAAACTACATTTCCTACTATATTGAAATTAACAAATGACTTAGATCTCATTTATGCACATCCAAAACTACATTTCCTATGTAATATTAGCATAGCATAAACCTTTGTACAAATAAACATACAAATATTTCAAAAAAACATCATAGAATAGTTTTATTGGCTTGATAAACTGTGTGTTTAAAAAAAATAAAAAAATGAAATTATTTTATTTTTAAAGTACCACTTTAATAGATTAATTTTTAATTTTTATTTAAATAGTATAAATATCTTGCTTCTAGAAAATAAAACATTTCTATATTGTATTTTAAATTTTATATTTACTAACATATTGGTGAATATAGTTTTTAATAAAATTAATCTATTATAAAATAAAGATAAATCAATTATTGAATGAGATGGTAAAAAAATATTTCATTCATTTTTATTTTATTTTATTTATATCTTTTATTTTTAGAATGTAACAATGTATCTATTATATGTTCTCCTTTCATTTTTGTTTCTTTGTTTGTAGTACTATGAATAGCATAAAAATTCTATTTCTACCTTGTTCGAAAATACCTATGGGAGGAGTTACATAATTGTTTACAGTCTTTCCCTTCTTACAATCACTTGTTCGGAGGGGACTTCAACTCCCCTCTCTTCCTTTCTGAGAAAGTGGGGGGACTTGTTGGCTATAGTGATAGCATGGGGGACCTTGTGAGCTTCGTTAATAATTCCAATCTAGTGGATATTAGTCTCATTGGCAATCCCTTCACGTGAACTAATAATAGAAGAGGACCTCATTTGATCTAGGTTAGATTGGGTAGATTATTTACTTCCTCTTCTTGGGTGGCTTCCAATTATTCCCTTCTGAAGTCTCTACCTTGTACTATTTCTAATCACAACCTACTAATGTTTCAATGGAAGGATACCCCATTGTGTGGCCCTCCCCCATTTAGATATGAAATCATGTGGTGTCCCCACCCGTCCTTCAGGGAGATGGTTAAATGGCGGTGGAACACCCCCATAATGGGCACTACTATACTTTAGAGTATCTTTTAAATTGGATTTTGACTAGCACTTGCACCCAACAAAGGTGCAAGGGATACACTAATAGGTGGTTGATTTAAAATATAATTTACATAAAATAAAATGTCATTCTTCAAACAAGTTTAAAGTATATAAGCCATTCTTGTACATAGTAGCATCCACTTTGAAAGAGCTAAAGTTATAATAGTGTCCTATTGTGCATGAGAAGAAATAAAAAATTGTTATATTTGTAATTATAAATCCTCTCTAGTTTAATCTTCTTAATCATTAGGTGTGAACCTATAGAAAATAAAATGCTATAATTGATAAGAAATAGAAAAATTCACAAATTGATGAAAGGGGATAATTTAGTTTGTATTTTTTTGAAATTGGGTGTATTAGTAACTTCACATACCTAGAATTATTGCAAGATCAAATGTAAGTGAGCATCTTTTTTCTATCTAATAATGTTGTATGGATTTTTGTCCTTCTTTTATAGCAGTGATCCAAAGAGAAGACATTCTCTATATGGAGGCCTTTTAGGGATTTGACTCTTCAAATTGTTTTAAAGATGGGGGCTTGTCTTTCAATTTCACCTATATCAATTGTGGCTTTTTTTAGTGTCAATTTTTTTAAATTTGTGTATGGTTCAATTTTATTACATATATAGTTCACTTTTCTTAAATGAATATATTATTTTCAAAATATAAAGACATTACAAAAGAATTTTCAAACATGCATTTACTGTCATTGAAGAGTAAAGAATATAAGAATTCAACATGTCTCGAACTTTATCTGCTTGTGCAATCTTATACATCATCTACCACATTAATTATTTTGGGAAGATATTTGAAATGTCATAAGAAAAAAAAGATATTTTCAATCTTAGAGAGGTGGATAAATCCTTGCAATCTTTGGATAAATTTTGCATATATGTATGACAATCCCTAATAGTTGGTTTTGAGTCCTTTCCTATACTACTTAATGGAACTAACCTATTCATTTGATCTAATTGTGTATTGGTTGTTTTTCGGCAGTGTGTCTAGTGTCTATGAAAAATGTTGAGATTTTAGAATGTTTTATAATCATGTGTGAAAGGCTTATTTTAGTTTGGAGACTCCTACTTAGCTTCGACAAGTTCCTCTTCTCACCACACATTTGTATATAATGAAGTGAGTGTGGTCTTGAGCATTACATGGAAATGGAAATGGTTGTTCAATTAATTAGTGATAGGGCTTGTGTGGGGGATTTCATTATGGTATTATAGGAATAATGTGTTTGATGGCTTCATGACCTTTAAATTTGAATATATTTTTAAGTTTAGGAGCTCTATGATTTTATTTAATGTTCATAAGGGACTGGAAGTTTATCTTCAAAGCATTGATTATTTATAGAATTCTCTTCTTTTATGTAACCATTTCTTTAGAATTTCAATAGAAACTATAATATTCAGCTCTTGTTGCTCTAATTTAATATTTATTTAGTGGATACGTTTAGTGCATACAAGATATGGTTGAAATTGCATGTCTTTATAACGGTGCTCCTACACTTATTCTCAAGATATCTTGGTAGTTGTAAGATGTTGCGCAGGTAAACGATAGCCACTATGATGGCATGGAAGTTTCTTAGTTGGGTCTCTTTGGATGAGACATTGTTCTAGATATGAGTCTCATCTTGGAGATGGATCGGAAGGAAAATTTCTTCTTAAATTAGGGATCTCGTACAGGGAGATCAGATATTTTAAAGGATAGGTTAATAACCTATTGCAAGACCATTGTAACTAATGTATTATTATAACAACAACATGTATGTGGTTTTTGTATCATCTGTTAGATCTGTATATTCTGTATTTGGGCATGGCTATGGGCCATATCAATTATAGGTTGAAGTGAGTTACAACCAAAGGTGATCTTCCTGATTCTTTCCTATCAATTTGCTCGATTGAGTTAGGATTTTAATCTTTCAAAATTAGTAAATAGAATATTTTGGCTACAATCCGTTATATAAGAAAAATTATAGGCAAATTAAAATAATGTATTAAGTTAAAAATAATACTAGGAAGATTGATAAGATTATAGCCAATTACAAATATAGTATATGTTAGAGTAATACAAATTTTTTATTAATTAAATCATATTGATTTAATCATTAAATCATTTATTATCTCTGGTTTACTTAAGCTAAACTTTGGGCATATAATAATCAATTCTTTTACTAATTATTATCATGCAACTTAGGTTAGTTATCTATTAGGGTTTTGATCTCCTTTACAAGTGATATATCTCTTTGTAATTATTATTCATTCACTTTTGATAATAGCAATCTCTCATTTTGCTCATCAAGCATGTCCCAACTATAGATCTGGAAATTCCAACCTTTATAGCTTTTGCTTCTATCTTTTTGTGACACATGTTTGCATGTAGGTGATTCTTGGGAGCTATGGGGTTGATCTTTCATCAACTTCAACACAGTATAAGAGCTCCAGATCTTCATGCTCTTGTTCTATTTTTGAGAGATTTGGCATCAGTTTTCAAATTTGTGACTTTCAAATGATTTTGTATTGGATCTAGGGGGTCACCTTTTTTCGGTGCACTTTGAGCCCAAATAGACCTCATCGTTGATCTCAAAATGCTTGAAAACCCTCATTTCCATATAAAATATGTCAAGTTCAGACATTGTTGAAATTTGGGACAATTTTTTTTAACCCAAAGTCATAGAGACTTGGGCTTGAAAATTAAGAGAGTGATTTTTATTTTATTAAAAAGAAGTTTGCAAAATTTCATTTACAAGAAACTTTTATGGTTTTTATGAATTGTGTGTAATAAAAATGCATCGTGTAAGAGTTTTTGGAGTAAGACATTATTGGTGGTAGGTCTACCCATGCACTTTTATTCACCAGCATTGGGTGTAACTCCTACGCAGATATGCTCCACCTTTTAATTGGACTTGTCATTCAATGTCCAGACCCCCCTACACATTATGCAATTTTTTTTGGCTCATTTAGTACATTTTTGGGAGAATCAGTGGTTTGGGCATGATTTCTTGGTGAAGGCCAACTCAGCCTTGTACATAGACCTCTACCCTCATCATACACATCTCTACCAACAAGATGATTGGAGGCATTTTGGTTGAATGGGAGGCTTCAATGATTTAACTGGAGGAGGACATTTTGTTTTTGGGCAGTAATTTATTAATCAAATTAGCATGCCCAAGAGCTTTGTTGGACATTTTTCCTCACATAGATGATTATAGTGGATTTTAAAGTAGGTTTTGATACCCTTTTTAAAGCAAGTTCATGTGCATGTTAGCTTCCATACATCTTGGATTGCGCATTCATTTGTTTTTGGGGCCCATTTGCCATATTTTTCTGGGCCTCCTTGAATGGCGACCCAACTTTTGGGACAACACAAAAAGTAGTTTTTTGCTCATGCAAACCTTGATTTTTGCATGCTCTCTGATTGTCTTAAGGAAGGAATTGGTGTTAATGTTTTGGGTGAATATCTTATGAAATTTTTGTTAAGGTTGTAGCTTCTTTTAGATTAAGACACCGTGTTGATGGTAAATCATCTTTAAGATAAATATATTATATATATTATATATGTAATATAATATACGTATACACACACACACACACATATATACATATATATACATGTATGAATATATATATATATATATATATATATATATATATATATATATATATATATATATATATATATATATATATATATATATATATGGGGTTAACATATTAATATTACCTATATGTATAATATGAGTTATACATATGGTTATTTATATAATTAATATATTAATTAATAATGATTAACTATAGAGACATGTCTCCTCCTCTCATATTTATGACTCTTCAAATATACATTTGGAAGACATCAATCACATTGGCAATGTTAGTACATTTGTAAAAAATGATCCATGTTACTCAACATGGTATCAGAACCACCTACAAATTTAAACAAGTATTTGAAGAATGGAAGCTTGCAAACATGATATGAAATTAGGCCACCCCTTATACATTTACACTATTAGATCTAGCCTTAGTGAAGTTAAAAATAAGGAGTTTGAGTTCCTACTCAAAGAAGGAAAATCGGGTCACACGTTTTACCATGATCAGATATCTATCAAGTCTATATATATTGAATCAATGCTTCAATCCATTAGAATATTATGAGGATGACTTTAAAGACAGATCTTAGAGAGATAATGATTGCACTTGGTATTCCACGTATAGCAAAAATTAACACTTATACATAACATTGATAACAAATTTGGTGTAACGCCCAACCAGGGAACCCAAAATAAATTAACCTAAAGTTTCACTAAGTTTGTCAAAAATTTATTTTGAAAGACAATAACCAACAACATATAATACAAAAAAAGCAATAACAACAAGAGATAAAATAATGAAAGCAATACTCACCATACATATAGCTATCGTAAATAGATCACATCTCCTAAGGGTCCCATGACATTGAATCACATTTAAGTTTAATTAATACTAAATCTAACATGTAACAAAAATCCACATCAAGGAATAACTACAAGTACAATTCCAATTAAATAATATACAATTACATAGGATGCCACTTGGCATAATCAAAATGTTTAATCGTCCACTGTACAAGTCATAGGCTATGAAAAGCTCAAAGAATATGCATCATAAATAAAATACATCATCTAATAAGATCTCTGATAAAAAAATACAATACCACACAATATAACCATCCAATAGAAATATAAGATAAAAAAGAAAGGATCAAATGCAAAGGTACATCCAACAATGATATCCAACGGTTGGATCTCAATGGTATAAGAAAAATGCACTAGACCTGACCTCGTGGAACCTAAATGGCCCTCTCCCACCACATTGAGGAGATAAAGTGAAGTCTCCTACGAATATCAAAACACAAGTCATAACCAACATCTAGCTCAAGGAAACACCTGAAAGAAAACTATCTCAAAGGGTACCAAGACACAAGTATCAACTAATCCCAGAGGCAACAAGACATGTAAGAAATCTACTATGTAAATGGGCAAGTTTCATCACATGAGCCAACTTTAAGGTTACCCTAGCAACCTCTCTAGACTATGTCCCCTAGTGTCTCTATGCAACATCAGTATCCTTTCGTACAAACAAGGCATACTATCAAGTTAACTCTTAGGTTACCGTGGCAGTCTCTCTAGACTTTAGCCTCCTAGTGACTTTATCTGACACCATATCTTATTAATTCATTTTAAACCCATTTAATGAAATGTTATCACTTATTATAATAACCTACAATGGGTTACCTAGGAAACCACTTAGGGCTTCAACCTCCATTGCAAGCCACTTCCCCACATGACATAAATATAACCTACCCTAAGCTTAGTAAAAGGTCTCATATGACCATAAACCACCCATTAGTTATTAAACACGCAACTGAAAAGTATTGAAGCATCACTAATCAAAATCAAAGATTCCACTGATACAATCATCCTAATAGGACCGATCCAAAATCAAGTACACATTTACCAAACCATGACATAACATGACATCACCAAAACAAATCACATAATCACTTCGGTCCTATACAAGCAACTGGGAAGCAATTGAAATATAATTGAGTAAAGACTCATAGGTTACACTAGAAAAGTCATACCATTCACCTTAGTTTTACACAAGAAATTGGAAAGCACAACAAAACATCCAATCAAACTCATCATAGAACACACATGATACACACATGATACATCAACATGATCAGGTATAAAAGATCATATACATGAAAACATCTTAGAACAAAACCCCCAAGCCTTTGGTAAACATCTTGATTTGGTCAAAGCTAAGTCAACCTCAAAACCCCTAGCAATAAATCACACGTCATATAAAGAGTACATACAAAAGTAACTTTCATAATTCACTCACTTTTGAAAACACAAAGGTTCAATTTTCACTTATAGGTTCTCAAGTTTTCATTTTTATTTTGATTTCCAAGTGTTACAATTGATAGGGTTTTAGATTCCATTTTCTAGATCCCAGATTCATAAAGGTTTCTGAGTTCTCAAGAATCTCAAAAGATTCAACATTACATAAATAGTTGTTTTAAAAATAAAACTCCATTTTCAATTATCAAATTATCTTCCAATACATCTTAATAATAAAATTCTTCAATTTACATATTATTAAAACTCACAACAATCAATTAATTTATTAATGATAATAATTATTAATTTATTAATGATAATAATTATTAATTTATTAATAATTTATACTAAATGTTAATAAATAATTGCTATTCAATTAATAAAATACTAATTTAATAATATTTATAATATTTAATAACAATATAATTAGTAATTATTAATATTAAATATTATCAAAATAATATTATAAAATTAACTATATTAACCATTTATTAAATTATAAAATATAATAATTTTAATTTATAACAAAAAAAGTTATTATTTTATCTAAAAAACTATGTTTACAGCACAAAGGGCTCTCATGCTATGCAGGAGGCTTCTATGACAACACTCAACATTGCTATGGCAATGTGAGCCACTGCCAAGGAGTGCTCACGACTACTATGGTAGCGTAAGCTACTGCTAAGTAGCAAACCACATGCCAAGTAGGGGGGAGGTCATTGCCCCTCCTCACAAAATTATTTTTAAAAAATAATTTCCCTATTTTGTTTTGTTTTTTAAAAACCAGATTGCCTAAAAGCATACTAGACCCGTCCCTTCCAAAATTCTTATTCTTTATAAAATATTATTACCACAGTAATATATTATTACTGCAGTATTTAATATATTATATAAATCTTGATATATCTTTTTAAACTTAATTTCAACAATAGATTTGTTAGGGTAAAGATTCTGAAACAATTTAAAACCGGTATTCCTTTCACACCCCATCCCTAATTCACAATATTGAAGACAAACCTGTTTATCTAATTTGATTTCATTCACATACATTATCGAAATGAAGAACAACAATTACACAAACAAGGGTTTCAAAAGACAAAATTCATTCACAGATGATTTAGAAATGAAAAAATAATAGAACCACAACAAGGGTTTCAAATTCTCAATTCATATACAAAGGCTTCTCAAATGAAGAACGATAAAATCACATGCAAAGGTTTCAACCCAATTGAATTCTGAAAAATAGATTCACAAACATAGAGAAGATAGAGAAATCAAAGAATGAGCAACTATTGCACAAACCCACAAGATCCTACTTGGATACGATGATAAAACAACGAATGCACAAAACATACAAGAACTTTCCTTTTCCTTTGAAAACACCCTTTTCGAAAACTAGCTCCTCCAAGCCTACGTGTGGAGAAATGAGTTCTGATTTCCTAATAAAGAGCTCTCCCTAAATTAGGGCTTCGATCGTGCAATCACATCAAAATCCTTTTAACTTTATTAATTTATTATATTTTAATTTCATGCACAAGCTTTATACAATTTAACTAAAATAAACTTTATTAAAATTAGTGCTTTCTCTATCTTATTAAATCATGAGATTTTTTTAATATAATATTTATTAATTTAACTAATAATATTATTTAGATTTTATTATTAAAATAAAACTCCTAAATAATTATCATTAAATTAAATAAATATAAATATGCCAAAATTAAAACTTTAACTAAATCTTTAAATTTAATTCTTTTATTTAATTAATCTTTTAATTAATTAAATATAATTAAATATTGAATTTTCTTTATAAAATTTTCATTAAATTATCTTTTAATATGATTTAATTACAACTAAAAATCACACCAAACCCATCAAACTAAATACAAAAACCCATCATAAAGGACAAAGCATAGAATCAACTCCAAGGTCAAAATCATGAATTCACGTCACTTGACAAATTTAGATAGGTAAACAACTCAGATACTTGTCCCACTTTCTAGGGTAATTGACTTATATTAAGATTTGGACTCAAGAATTATCTCTCCAGCTATACCATTGAGATACTGTGATAGGGTATGCTCATCTTGGCAATTCAGGGAAGTCTATCTCAGGTACCTCCAATCTACATAAAATCCATGCATGTACATAGACATATATTCCAAACTAAATAGGCAATGGTGGGAAGTGGTGCATCGTGTAGATCCCTAGTAGTAGGTGACTACAACTCTCTCCCTCAACCACATCAAAAACATCATACATAAAGTAAAACATACAGGTACACCATACACATGCAAGTATGGGGTAAGTATCATATAAATTGTATATAAATAATCTATCTAACTATCAGGATGGGATAACTAAAAACACAATATACTAGCATCATCAACGAAAGAATAATCATGCATATATAAAATAACTAGTATCAACATAACTCGTCATATAATCAACTGAGTATGAAATAATATCAAAAAATCTAGAAACAAATGTTGCTAATCATCAAGCATGAACATAAAGCTGGCCTAAAAGAATTCAACAATATAATAGAAAAGTCAAGTAGGGGTAGGCATTACATTTTGACTAATATTGTGAAACATCCAATTTTCCCAGGTCTAAATTAACATCTAACGTACACAAAGAATACAATTATAACTTCAATTTCATAAGAAGGCAGTTACATCATTCATGTTTATGTGAAAAATATTATCGTTAAAATTATTTAGACAAAATTTCTTAACTAGAAACTTAAAACACCATCAAATGAAATTACTACAAAAATTGAAACTACTTACCTCAAAAAAAATGAGATTGAAATCAAACTAGGGATGCTTCTGCAACCACCCAGGTTAGTCCACAAATACACTATAACAATTTCACATGATGACTATCGTCTAAAATCCCTATCTCAAAATCAAATGATGATTGCAATTAAATACCACTATATTTAAAATTAAGGCATCACATACCACTGTAACAATTAGAGCACTATTTACCTTTGATTCATTTAGGGCATCTAATACCGCTATCTCACTTAGAGCTTCTACTACCACAGATTTAACTAGGGCTTCTGATACCATGGATTCAATTAGGGCTTCCAATACCATGGATTCAATTAGGGTTTTTGATACCACTGTATCATTTAGGGTTCTAGCTGTCACACAATCAATTAGGGCTTCATATTTCTTTTCTTTTCGATTACTTATCTATGACAGTAACTCAAGATTAGAAATATACTTATATTCGATATTCATATAAATGAAAAGTAATTTATGAATCTATCCTTTACATCTAGGTGTAAAATAATGGTAACAATGAATTAACTCAATTTAATCTTACCTCCTCATAACTAAAAATGATAATACTTGTTTTTGATAATTGAATATATGACTATCTCTGTCTAACACATGTCTGCCATCTTAAGGAAAAGTGAAACATTGTCAGGGGCTTAACCACCCAACCTTGGACCACAACATATCCCCACACGATCTCTAACTAGAAAGGCCCTCCCTACTTGGAATTGGTAGGGGTCATCTTGCCATCTACTAGACTTCTGGATAATTAACTCACCATACGACTTGGCAATAGGAGATCACAATAATAGTAATGTGCATGAGCTATTAAATAATTCATATTAAATGATAAATATTGATATGTCATATCTGATACTAATTCTTATTATTGATGATTTCTTTCTCACACCTCATCACCCATCTTTTTTGCTACATAGCTGAGTGAGTCCCAGGTATTCAGGATTCTCAGAGTAGATGGCTCTATCATTTAGTCAAGAAGATTACATACAACCATCATTTTATGATTATGTCCTTTAAAGATCTCAAAATTGACAAAAATCTTGACAATATTCTTCATGAGTGGAACATGTATGAGCTAATGTAATAATTAATTTAATATATATTTTTTTTCTGATATCATTCTTTTATTCTTATAGGTTCATCTACGCCTCCTCACCATAATCAGGCCATCAAGCAGATGATTCCTTGGTGTCTTCAAATTAGCTTTACTGAAATGCTTCCCACCTTCTTCACCATATTTTGGCTTTTAGCCTGGTGAATTCCTTGGTGCTCTGGTTTGTTATCTCATCTCAATTTTAAACATTATTTCAAATTTCATAATATATAATATCAAAGAAGATAGTCTTTTAAGAAAAATTTGGAGAAGTTGCCTATTCAGATATCAATCAGTTAATTGATTTGATTAGAAAACATGGTTAAAATAATCAACTGACCTTCAATAGGTTATAATGAAATTGAAAGGATTACTATGGATGACTTCTTCTAGGTCTTACATCATAGCAAGAAATAAAGGCACAATGAATTATGATTGGCTCTATGAAGAGTTTGATGACACAAAAGAAACAAAATATTCACTATGAGGTTTGCTTACAGGGATGATTGCATATTTATTATCAAACAAGGAAAGGAAGTGAAAATGTTTTTATGGAATACAAAAGATGTCTTACATGACTTGGCCCTATGATTATGTGACTCGAGTTGTTCAAATAGTTCTCTAACTTGCGACAATAAACTCAGTCGTATGCTCTGTATTTACTTGTTGTTTCCTCCGCACTAGATTTTGTAATCTAGCTAAAGGTTTTGAATGTGATATGGCTTGCAAGACTAAGAATAGTAATGGACGACAAAGGCTAGGAAAAAAATGGTGCTGAGTTACATTTGAAGTTCTTATATTATAGATGGGAGCTAGTCCTTATGGCTTCCATTAGTTACAAGATCATATTCAGATTCTTTATCAGATTGGATAAAAAGAAAGAAATAGAAAGGAGTGAAAATTGAAAAGAAAAAGAAGATGAAGAGTTTTATTATAATTATTAAAATCTAATATATACAAACAACATCACCTAATTGATTATTAACTTATAATGGTGCTAAATGATTTTACATTTATATGTACGTAATAAATAATTATTAAAAACAAAATAAAGAAAGATAAATTAAAATCCTTTAAGATAAATTTTACATTTTAACTCAATTATTTTTATTAAATTATTTATTAAATAACTCATGTGGGTCCTACAGATGTATTCTGTTCCAAGTCACTAGGTCCTCTACCTATCTGCCCAGCGATGGTGATGCCCTACCTAATTCTTTTTTGACAATGCTTCCACCCCTTCAACAAGCTCCTTGCAAGGAATTTCTCTATAATTAAATTATAAATTATTTAATCATAAATAATCATAATAGTTAACCTTTCAGCTTAATTCCATGAATTTGCAATTAATGATCAACTAACATGTCATCTTCACTTGAAACCATAATGATCAACTATCTTACCATTTCACCAGATTATATCAAATTAAACTGCCAACTAACTTCATGCGAATCTCAATGGCTATATTTCAAACTAGGTCAAAAATTGGGATCTAACATACCATTCCCCTTGTGCTTTATCATCCTCGATGAACTTGAAATTGCAAACATTATAAAGAAGTATTTTAAAATTGGAATGTAACATATATGAAACATCTATTTTCCTAGGTCTAAACTAACATCTAACATACACAAAGAATACATTACCATTAGAATCAGTTAGACAAAATTTCTTAACTAGAAACTCAAAACACCATCAAATGAAATTACTATAGAAATTAAAACTACTTATCTCAAAAAAATGAGATTGAAATCAAACTAGCGATGCTTCTGCAACCACCCAAGTTAGTCCAAAAATACACTATAACAATTTCACATGATGACTATCATCTAAAACCACCATCTCAAAATCAAATGATGATTATAATCAAATGCCATTATATTTAAAATTAGGACATCACATACCACTGTATCAATTAGGGCATCTAATACTACTATCTCACTTAGAGCTTCTGCTACCATAGATTTAACTAGGTCTTCTAATACCACGAATTTAATTAGGGCTTCCAATACCATAGATTCAATTAGGGTTTATGATACCACTATATCATTTAGGGTTCCAACTTTCACACAATCAATTAGGGCTTCAGATTTCTTTTCTTTTTGATTACTTATCTATGACAGTAACTCAAGATTAGAAATATACTTATATTCGATATTCATATAAATGAAAAGTAATTTATAAATCTATCCTTTACATCTAGGTGTAAAATAATGGTAATAATGAATTAACTTAATTTAATCTTACCTCCTCATAACTAAAACTGATAATACCTATTTCCAATAATTGAATATATGACTATCTCTGTCTAAAGCATGCCCGCCATCTTGATGAAAGGTAAAATATTGTCATGAGCTTAACCACCCAACCTCAGACCACAAGATATCCCCACACAATCTCTAATGAGAAAGATCCTCCCTACCAAGAATTGGCAGGGTTCATCTTGCCATCTATGGGACTTTCAAATAATTAACTCACCATATGACTTGGCAGCAGGAGATCACAATAACAGGAATGTGCATGAGCTATTGAATAATTCATATTAAATGATAAATATTAATATGTCATATCTGATACTGATTCTTATTATTGATGATTCCTTTCTCACACCTCATCACCCATCTTCTTGGCTACACAACTAGGTGAGTCCCAAGTATTCAAGATTCTCAAAGCAGATGGCTCTATCATTTATTCAAGAAGATTACATACAACCATCATTCTATGATTATGTCCTTTAAAGATCTTAAAATTGAAAACAATCTTGACAATATTCTTCATGAGTGCAACATGTATGAGCTAATGCAATAATTAATTGAATATTTATTGTTTTATGATATCATTCTTTTATTCTTACAGGTTCATCAACACCTCCTCACCATAATCATGCCATCAAGCTGGTGATTCCTTGGTGCCTTCAAATTAGCTTTACTAAAATGCTTCGCTTCTTCTTCACCATATTCTGGCTTTTAGCGTGGTGAATTCCTTGGTGCTTTGGTTTATTATCTTATCTTAGTTTTAAACATTATTTCAAATTGCATAATATATTCTATCAAAGAAGATAGTCTTTTAAGAAAAATTCAGAGAAATTGCCTATTTGGATATCAATCAGTTAACTGATTTGATTAGAAACTATGGTTAAGATAATTGACTAATTTTCAACAGGTTATAATGAAATTGAAAGAATTACTATGGATAGCTTCTTCTAGGTCTTACATCACAGTAAGAAATAAAGGCAAAATGAATTATGATTGGCTCTATGCACAGTTTGATGAAACAAAAGAAACAAAATATTCACCATGAGGCCTGCTTACAATGATGATTGCATATTTATTATCAAACAAGGAAAGGAAGAGAAAACATTTTTATGGAATGCAAGAGATGTCTTGCATGACTTGGCCCTATTATTATGTGACTTAGGTTCTTGAAAAAGTTCTCCAACCCATAGCAATAAACCCAATCGTATGCTCTATATTTACTTGTTTCCTCTGCACTGGATTTTGTAAGCTAGTTAAAGGTTTTGATTGTGATATGGCTTGCAAGACTGAGAACAGTAATGGATGCCAAAGGATAGGAAAAATAATGGTGTTGAGTTATGTTTGAAGTTCTCATATTATAGACATGAGCTAGTCCTTACAGCTTCCATCAGTTACAAGATCATATTTAGATTCTTTATCAAATTGGCTAAAAAGAAAGAAATAGAAAGGAGGGAAAATTGAAAAGAAAAATAAGATGAAGAGTTTTATTATAATTATTAAAATCTAATATGTACAAGCAACATCACCTAATTGATTATTAACTTATAATGGTGCTAAATAATTTTACATTTATATGTATGTAATAAATGATTATTAAAAACAATATAACGAAAGATAAATTAAAATCTTTTAAGATAAATTAAAATCCTTTAAGATATGTTTTATATTTTAACTCAATTATTTTAATTAAATTATTTATTAAATAACTCATGTGGGTTCCATAGATGTATTCTGTTCTAAGTCGCTAGGTCCTCTACCTATCTGCCTAGTGATGGTGACGCCTTGCCTGATTCTTTTCTGACAATGCTTCCACCCCTTCAACAAGCACCTTGCAAGGGATTTCTCCATAATTAAATTATACATTATTTAATCATAAATAATCATAACAGTTAACCTTTCATCTTAATTCCATGAATTTGTGATTAACGATCGACTAACATGTCATCTTCACTTGAAATCATAACGACCAACTATCATACCATTTTGCTAGATTATATCAAATTAAATTTCCAACTGACTTCATGTGAACCTCAATGGCTATATTTCAAGATATCAATGGCTATATCTCAAGCTAGGTCAAAAATTGGTATGTAACATATTGCAACATATACATTACACAGTCTCAATGTGTTCTCATCATCCATGACAATACCATAAATACTAATAACAACGTACAACCAATACTTACGTGGACTACCAAAGAGATAATTGAAGTAAATTTAATCAGAGATATAATAGCATAAATTTATTAGTTATAAATTAAAATCCAAATACAATAAATTTGATTCAAATTTAACAATAAGAACAATTTTAGAAAAAAATCTCCTGAAGGATACTACTTAAATATAGTGATATGCATAAGTGAAATGTTAACCACAAAAACACATACCAGGAGTAGAAATAATATACAAGAATACATGAATGAAATATGTAGAAGGAAGTTACTAATTTGTAATGATTTCATAAAACATATGAAATAAACTATAGGTTAGAGTGACTCTTAATGGAAATATAATCTAGTTTCTCCATGTCAATGTTCTTTATTATAAACTGGGATGTCTATGCAATCAACCTTGAGTTCAAGAAACTATCTATATCTATCCATGCTCATCTCCATCTGAGCTAATTTCAAGTGTTGTTGTATAATTCTTCTAGAAGCAAGGGGCCTATATGCATATAAATATATTGGCCACCATCACAAATCTCCTCAAAACAAAGTGATTTAGTAACAACCAGCCCCCAAAGAAGGGAATATTAGCAACATTATTGTGATCTACAAAAAAAACAAGAAAGAATAGACATGACACTTAATTGGTGGACCTAATGTTTAAAATGAATACAAGATACACTATAATGGATATCATTTGCATTTGAACAAACACTTTAGATTCATGAAGTTTTAGTAGTTGTTTTGAAAGCCCTAAAAATACACATGCAAATTATTAAAGCATTGATGTAGTAATGATCAATTGTATATCTCAGCTCCATTCTATTCCAAGAACAAAATTTGTAGAAGCACAAGTGTGTCAAATAAAGTATTGCAAGCATTAATAATGTGCCTTATTGAGATGTCACCTCATAGAACATGCTGATACATGATATATACAAAGTGTGTTTGCTAATAAGATATGTCAATATCATTATTTTTGGAAAATGAGAGTGGATGAAACTGATATAAAGAAGGAAGTTGTATTTCTTTGATGTGAAAGAATCAAGGCTTATACTAATCTCAGGTATTATGAAGAATTTTATTGGAATTATATACAAAAGTATATTAGGTCATGAAATGAGAAGAATAGGTGATTGATATTATCATGTGACTGAAAAATCTATAAGATCAGAGTAAGCTCCATTGAGAAGAAGATGAAGAATTTTCTTTAGTTTATCCCTCAACTATAAGAGGGATGATTTTTTTCAAAGAAGAAAGTCAAAAAGAATGTTTTCATATTTGATGTGATATATAATCGTTTGATAATATGAGTGAGAATTTTACATTGTGGGGGAGGAATAAAAATCAATGTTTGATTCCCACTTGAACCATCTTTAAAGGGGAGATGTTCCATTCATGTGGAGATAAGCATTTCTTATCTTGAATATTACATTTATCTACTCGTTGTATTCTTTCTATTATTTATATATCTATACATACTATAAAGAGCTATTTGCCTTGATCTTTTCCTTTGTTTTTGGGGATGTTCTTTCAAGAAAAGAAGATTGGTATATAATTAGGCATGCTATCAAATATTGTGCAGACTCAATCTTATGGAAATAACTCTAAAGAAGCTATGATCAAGAATTCATTACTCATCTAGAAGCGAATATTCTTGATGATTGAGACTATGAGTATTCTTCCATTAAGAGGGAGTCTGACACTCTTGAAAGGCAATCTAGGAGTTCAAAAGATTGATACTCAACAAAAGTCTGAAAAATACATGTGTGTGACTTCATAATTTTGATGGGCCTACCAATATGTACATCATGAGGAAATAACAACTTATCACTAGAAAGTCAAAATTTTGATATCAAATTCAGAGGGAGTTCGATAGGCATACTTGGACGAAGAGAGATTCTAATGGAGTAACTACAGTACTTGACTTCCCAAGATCATTGTTTAGAGGGATAATTTAGAGGTTCAATCCTTTGCCAATGATACCTTCTCTATCAAAAGCATTTATAAGTACAAATTATTATAATGTATTCTTCTCAATGAGATATAATCAAGGAGAAAACCTTTGTACCACCCTCTGACTGAATTCATGGTGGTTACTATTTTACATATGATATGTAATGAAAGGTGATGATCTTTCATTGACATACATAAAGAGAAGGTAACCATTATAATATGATGATCTTATAAATGGTAGACCTGTTATCATGACAAACTTCATTAAATTGTTGTCCTAGAGTGTTGGAAATCATGATAACAAAAAGACAGAAGGTAACCATTGTAAGGTGGAGATCCTATGAATGGTATACCTGTTATCATGGTTTTTCGGGCTAGATTTTTTTGAACACCATGATAACCAACTTGTTATGGTTCTTTGGACTGGATTTTGCTGGACACCATAGTTACTACTATAGATCACACTTAAGGTGGTGTTTTTAAAGTTATGGAAAATGCTTCAATTTTGTGTTATGAAAGGTGAGACATTTAGCCTCATAGTGAATTGAATATCATACTGAGATGATATCTCTTCTTATTCTTCAAAGCATAATGTGTTCTATAATTCCTCCCTAGCTAAGAGGAAGTGTTAAGGTTGTAGCTTCTGTCAGATTGATTTTATCATGATATACCTTGTTGATGGTAAATCATCTTTAAGATAAATATTATATATATAATATATGTAATAATATATATATATATATATATATATATATATAATATTATACATTATATATTATTATATAATAATATAATAATATATTACATATATGATTAACATATTAATATTACATATATGCTTAAAGATGAGTTATACATATGGTTATTTATATAATTAATATATTAAATAATGATGATTAACTATAGAGATGGGTCTCTTCATGAGACATTTATCCTCCTCTCATATTTATGAGTCTTCAAATCTGCATTTGGAAGACATCAATCACAATGGCAATGTTAGTACATTTGTAGAAAATGATCCATGTTAGTCAACAAATTTAACAAGCGGACCATAATATCATCTATTCCTGTGTGCATTTTTTATGCAATTTTTGGTGCTCTCTATTTTTCTGGGCTCCAAATATCACCCTCTTTGACCACATCTACTTGTGATCCACCAATCATAGTTTATTGAAGGTAGTTTTGTCAATATTTGATGATAGACAATTTTTTTCCTTATTTGGAAATCTTTTGTCAACACATGCAATTTTTTCTAGTGTATGAAGCAATTTGTTGGGCATGTACATGTTTTTTTTTTATCATATGTCATTTATTTTGGCCACCGTATTTTTTCTTCTAGCACTGGCCCTTGGTTTTCTAGCTTGTTTTTAGCAATTGGATATTTATTCCAGTACAGGTCATTGTTTGGCATTGTTTTGCCTTAATGCCTATTTGACCATCAAATTTATGCTCGTCACTTGCTAACATGAGCATTGCATCAATGTTCTTGTTTTCCCTTCTAGCCTTATTTGGAACTACCTTCTCATTTTTGCTCATATCTCAGGCATACAGACTCTATTTTCTACAAACAAGATATCACTCGAAAGTTGGTTCCAAGATCGTCACAGTGGCATAGGTATTTTAAAGTTTTGGTGCATTTTTTAATATATTTTTCTATTGTCAAAGTCAGGGGTTCCTTTTTACACTCCTAGAGACATATCTTGAGAATTCAATCTTTGATTTGGGAATTTATATTATTGGAAAGGTCTTTCCAAGATCTTTCAAGTGATGCTAGTTGCTTTGCTAGATTTTGCTCCAGGTACATTCTATTCATTTTTTTGCATTTTTCCATTCTAGTGGATATCTTGGTTGTTTTGAGTCTAGAGATCAATTTCATTGCTTTAGATGATTCATCATGGGTTGTAATATCGATTGTATCAACCTTATATCTCTTTTGTTCTATTTAGACATCATTTGTATGCATTCTTGCAAACATGCTAAGATAAAGTGCCATATTGCATCTATACTTTTGTTTGAGTTATTTTTCCTTGTTTTTCCCTCTAATTCAAGCGATATCATTTGAGGACACTCGTATATATTAATATATTTAATGGATTTGTTATATCTTGTCCCTTATTATACATGCACTACTCTAATTAAAGTGCCATGGGGGGATGATGTTTCACCTTTTTTTGCCATTTTCCTTTATTGAGTGAGTTTTCCTTCTCTAAAATTAGCCACATGACATGTCAGAGATCGATCACCTGAGTACACACATATGTATTCTTTTGTGCATCTTGATCATGATTCCTTAACATGCAGTTCTTTTGACCCACTTTTTTGTTTCCTATCACCACAACTTTGTCTACATTAGGGGGGTTCTTCTATTGTTTCTTATGCTTCCTTGCTTCAATGGAGTGAGCTATGTATTTATAATCTATTCTTATTTACTAGGTAGATGCAATGACTATGTAGCTATGCATTTTGATGAGATGGATCATTTACCATGTATACACTCTTCTTTTTGTTCCTATTTTGGTTGCAACCTTCCATGTTCAATTGAGTAGCTTTTCAAGCTTTGGTATTTTATGTCAATCGTATCTTCAAGTTCAATTTTTTTCCTTTGTGTGTCTCTTGATTGGATGTAGATTATAGTCTTCTCTACCTGATCAAGTTCCATTTTAGTGGAGGTTCTTTAGATCAATAATTACTTTTGACAGAGCTTTGTAGCTTCTTGATGGGGAGCTTCTTCACTTAGAGACTTTTTGCTCTCCTAATCTCTTCTACAACCCTAGTCTAGAGGAATCTCTCCTAATCCCCTTCTTCCAAGAAACTCACCAATCAATTCAAGTTTCATGCCCTCAACCCAAAACTCCCAACTATGCATTTTTTGGCATGTCAAGCCGAAAGTCCATCAAATTCTATGAGAAAAGAAAAATAAAGTTTATACCTCCCTTATGAGGTTTTTGGCTCATTCCAAGCCATTCTACATCATTTTGATAAGTCTCACACACTCACAAGCCAATATTTCTTTGTTTGTCCTTGTAGCCTTAAGAGCCCTTATTAGCCCTCCTCGAAACAAGGAACCTTCAATATCTTGAAAAACCTCTTAACAAGGCCTATTGGTTCCTTCTATACTTTGTTTCCAATTTACCTAGGCTCAAATATTTTCTAGGTCTTAGGTATCCATGGTGTCTATATTGTACATTTTCAAAAAACCCTACTTTTAAGGGTTTCTAAGGAAATGACAACTATGCTCCTAATAGAAGAAAATATTCATTCTAGACTCCCTCCTCTATTTTTTGGACACTAGAATCACCTTAATACCATTTCCCAACCAAAATTAGCACATTCCAATCCTTTGCTCCATCTAAAATTCACTTGCAAACATCACTGCGCCTTGCTTGCCTAAGGATAGCTTGCAAAAATGGCCAACTAACTGACACAACCTCCAAAATGGATATTTAAAAATTATATATATACCATTAATTTATTCCCAAAGGCCATAGGTTCTCAACCATGGGAATTCAAGCTTTTGTCATTTTATTGATGTTTGCTCAAAACCAACTAGCAGGAAGTCCAAGATTAATTTTTTTTTCAAAACTTGTTAAAATGGATTCAAAATTCTCATAGAAAATGCTACAGAGTTCCTATAACAACCAAGTAACTATTTCATATGAAAAACCAAGAAAATCAATCCAATAAATCAAGTTTTCAATCCAAAATCATGTTTCCTATCAGTAACTTCTTATTATTTCTTCAACTGTTTGTACATCCACACAACCAACCCTTAGAAATAAGTTGGATGATGATTATATAGACTCCCTCTAACTAATCAGACCCTTGGGTTGAAATAAAAAAACCCATATTTCATTTTCCTAGAAAAGTGCAAAAATTGTCATTGCTGTTAATGAGCAATTTTGACAACTTTTGTCAATTTTGCATTCTAGGCCTCCAAACTTATCCAATTTGGTTTCAACCACCATGAAATGATCCTAAAAAATTTAAGGACCCTTCTTGAATGTTTATAGCCCTATTTTAGGCATTTTTCCATATTCTATCCTTTAGAGCAATTTTGAGTAATTTCAGGTTTAACAGAACCTGATTGCTTAAAAACAAGAATCAACCTTAACTCCTATTTAACCACACCTCCTAACCATCTCATGGGACTTTATACTTAGTCCTTATTCACTAAATGGTTGGCTATACCATTTACAAGCCAAAATTGTGTTAGGGTTTTGCCTTACCCCAAGGTGCTCTTGCACCAAATTCCCCTACAAGAAGAAGCTTAAGGTACCCATGGTGATAGGAATGCCTTTCTGATGCCATGCTTCTTGAAGTCACTCTTAGCTACCCAAGTTTCCTCAACTTTAGGAGTATCCTTCCATTTCACGATGAACTAAGTTTGTACCCGATATCCTCCATAGGGTCTTACAGAAATGTACCATAAATTTGACATCTCTGTCAGCCACAATACTCATTGGAAGTCCATGAATTTTGACAACCTCCTTGAAGAAAAGTTTAGCTATATGTCTACCATTTTGTGTTATTTTACATGGGATGAAATGAATCATCTTGCCGAATCTATTAACTATCACAAACACACTATGTAATCTTGACTTTTTCCTAGGTAAGCCTACTACAAAATCCATGCTTATGCATTCCTAAGGCCTATTAGGAATGGGAAGTGGTTGGTAAAGTCCTACATTGGATGAAGTACCATTTTTCTTTTGACACATGCCACATTGTTCTACATATCTTCTTACATTGTTTTGCATCTTGGGCCAATAGTAATACCTTTCCACTAGATCTAGGGTCTTGTTAAGGCCAAAATTCCCACTCATACTCCCACTATGCTTTTATTGAATGAGGTTTTCCCTCATGGATCTCCTTGGGAAGCACAACTATTGACCCTTAAACAATAACCCATTTTGCAATGTGTATTCAGAAAATTGGCTAAGAAAATTAGTTTCAAAATTAGTACATACTTTGTATGCCTTAGAAAAATGAATGTCATCTTCATACATGTCTTTGAATCCTTCAAGCCCAAAACTCCACAACTTGACCTCTTGAACAATGAGTGAGCTTTTGTTCAAAGCATCATCCACCTTGTTGTTTGTGCCCTTCTTGTGTTTAATAGTGAAAGTGTAGAACTATAAGAATTTCATCCATTTGATGTGTCGCAAACTAAGCTTCTCCTGTGAATTGATAAAACTTAATGCTTGGTTGTTAGTGAAGACAAAAAAACTCCTTAGGCAATAGGTAATGCCTCCATTTATTAAGGGCTTGAACAAGTGCATAGAGTTCTAAATCATATGTTGAATACCTTGTCTTGGCTTCATTAAGCCTCTCACTGAAAAATGCCATAGGCCTCCCTTCTTGGCTTAGTACTTCCCCAACTACTATGTTTCTAGCATCACACTCTACCACAATTGACTTCTCAAAACCTAGCAAAACCAATACTGGTTGGGTGGCCACCTCCTTCTTCAACGTTTAAAAATTTTCATCTACAACTTTGGTCCATGTGAATTTGGTCTTCATACCTCCTTTAATGGTATCCATCATAGGTGCACAAATCTCACTAAATCACCTCACAAAATTCCTATAGAATTGTTCTAGGCCATGGAAACTTCTATCCTCAGTAGAAAAACTAGGAGTAGGACAACTCAAAATTTCCTCTACCTTTCTCTTATCCATTTTTATACTTCCTTGGGATACTACAAAACCCAAGTACACTAGCTCTTCTTTCTTGAATTCACTCTTCTCAAGATTCATTATCAATTTCTCCTGTCAAAGTTTCCTCAACACCATCTCTAAGTGTTTCATATGCTCCTCTTTTGTCTTGCTAAAGATGAGGATATCATCTAAGTATACAACAACAATCACCCCTATGCAATCTTTCAAGACTTCATTCATAACTCTCATGAAGGTTTTTGGTACATTGGTAAGGCCAAATAGCTTTACAAACCACTCATAGAAACCCTTGGTAGTCTTAAATGCATACTTCCACTCATCACCCTCCTTCATTCTAATCTGATAATGGCCACTCTTGAGATCAATTTTAGAAAAGTATCTAGCTCCTCCAAGACAATCCATTAAATACTATATCATAGGAATAGGGAATCTATATCTAATTGCAATTGTATTTAGTTCCCTAGAATCAATACACATTCTCTACTTACCCCACTTTTCAAGGGTTAGGATAACTAGGATTGCACATGGAATGATGCTCTTCCTTATTATCCCTTGATCAAGCAATTCTTGAACTTTCCTTTCTATCTCCTTGTTCTACTTTGGTGTCATCCTATATGCATCTTTATTTGGTAGTGATGCACTTGGTATGAAGTCAATTTGATGACTTATGGCTCTCTTTGGGGGTAATGTTGGTGGTTCTCCATCACATATGATATCTCTAAACTAATCTATCAATCCGTGTACTTTTGCAAGTATAAGTGCTTGTTCTAATGACTTTTCCTCTGGTTTCACCGTGATGGCAAACCCAACTCCTTCACCTTCATTTAAGTCTTTGAGGAACTCTTTCCCACTCATCAATAATGTCTTATTAGTAGCCTTATCTAACTTGTCTTCTTCCATCACTGACTATATCCTATAGGTGACCCCATCTTTCTTAAAAGAGTATTTGTTTTCCTTCCCATGATGCACTACCTCTCTATGATACTTCCAAGGTCTACCTAGCTGTAGATGGCAATCATCCATAGGAAGTACATCACATAGGATATTCTCTTAGTGTTTTCCAATAGTAATTCCCACCCATACTTGTTCATTCACCAAGATATTTTTCCCCTTATTCAACCAAGTTATGCTATATGGACATTTATGCGGAATTTTTGTTAGACCAAGCTTCTATACTGCCTCTTTTAATATTGTATTGTCAGTAGATCTTGAGTCTATGATCACCTTGCATACTTTGCCAAGTATCTTGCATGTAGTTCTAAAAAGTGCTCTTCTTTGTTTAGCTTCTTCCTTCACTAGCTTCTTAACTAATACTCTCCTCAACATTAGGTTCTCACCCTTTTCTAGTTCAAGGTCTACTTACCCTATTTTTAGACTATCTTCCTCTTGAACATAGGTTATCTTCTTCTCTCCATAAGTTGTTGATGCCTTCTTTGGACACCTATAGGTAGGATGCTCTATCTTGCCACATTGGTAACATTTCATGTTACTGAAGTGTGATCCCCTACTATTGTTCCCATACCTTCCTCTACCACCAATATTAGAACCTCTTCCTCTATTTTAACCTCTTCTTTGACTGGTCTCACTAGTTTTCTTAGTTTATTTGGAATCCCCATAACTCCTCTATTCACTAGTCCTTCTACTAGAACCACCTCTTGAGTTACCTCTGCCCCTATGTTTAGAGATTAAATCACCCTTATTTCTCAACTTGTCTTCCACCTTTCTAGCCATTTGTAAATAGATATGTAAGATAGTGAGGCTAAAAAAACAAGTACATCTTGTATAGCCCACTTAAGGCCATTTAGATACCTTGCCACCTTGATTCTTTCTATCTCTTGTACCCTTGACTTTAGGGATAGTTTTTGGAACTCTTTAGTATAAGATGCCACATCAAGATCTTTATGTTTGAGATTATGCCTTTTCTTATGAATTTTAATCTCATAATTCTATGGTAAATACATCTCCTTTATCTTTTCTACCATAGCCTTCTAGTTAGCTATTGGTTTCTTCCCTTCACTCTCTCTTTCCTCTTACACAAATTTCCACCAAGTGAGAGCTTGTCCTTTCAATTGGGGTTTTTCCACCTTTACCTTCTAAGCCTCTATTACCCATTCACACTCAAAATTATTCTCTATACTCTCAATCCATTCTAGGAATACTTTTGTATCCATTTTCCCATGGAATGTTGGAATATTCTCAAACTCTTGCCTCCAAATTCTTTGAGGGCCTTGAAGAATGGTTCTTTCTCACCAAGTGGAGGATCAGATTTAGGTATCTCATGTTTCAAACTCACCTTTTTCTTGCCCTTATTGGCGATGGTGTCTTCATCTTCCTTTTCTAGAGTTTCCTCTTCCATTTCTTTCAGTTTGTCTTTCATCTCTTCTATGGCCTCATTTAGAAGCCTAGTATTCTCATCCATGATCTTCTTCTTCTCATGTACCTCCTTATCCAATTTTACATTGGTCACCATTCTTGTAGATCTACTTGGTTCAATAGGAAACAATATACCACCACAAGCCTTAATCTTATGGCTTTGATACCACTCTGATGGGGAGATTCTTCACTTAGAGCCTTTTTGCTCTACCAAGGCTACTTCTTAGCCTTCTTAGGGTGTCTTCTCTAACCCTAGTCTAGAGGACTCTCTCCTAATCCCCTTCTTCCAAGAAACTCACCAATAAATTCAAGTTTCACTCCCTAATCCCAAAACTCCCAACTATGTATTTCTTGGGCTATCAAGTCAAAAGTCCACCAAATGCTATGAAAAAAGAAAAATAAATTTTATACCTCCCTTATGAGGTTCTTGGCTCATTCCAAGCCATTATACATCATTTTGATAAGCCTCACACACTCACAAGCCAATATTGCTCTATTTATCCTCGTAGCCCAAAGAGCCCCTATTAGCCCTCCTAGAAACAAGGAACCTTCAATATCTTGCAAAACCTCTTAACAAGGCATATTTATGCCTTCTATATTTTGTTTCCAATTGATCTAGGCTCAAAGGTTTTCTAAATCTTAGGTCTCTATGGTACTGTACTATACATTTTTAGAAAACCCTACTTTTAAGGGTTTTCAAGTCAATGACAACAACTATGCTCCTAACACGAGAAAATCTTCACTCTAGACTCCCTCCTCTAGTTCTTGGACACTATACTCACCTTACTACCATTTCTTAACCAATATTGGTATGTGCTAATCCTCTGCTCCATCTAAAACTCACTTGCAAGCACCATTGTGGCTTGCCAAGCTTCTAATTGCTTACCTAGGGCTTGCTTGCAAAAATGGCCAACTGAATCCACAACCTTAAAAATGGCTATTTAGAAAGTATATATATACCATTACTTTATTCCAAAAGGCCATATGTTTTCAACCCTGGGAACTCAAGCTTTGATCATTTTATTGATGTTTGCTCAAAACCAACTAGCAAGAAGCCTAAAATTAAATAATTTTAAAAACTTGTTAAAATGGATTCAAAATGATCAAACAAAATTCTATAGATTTCCTATATATAAAAAAGTAACTATTCTATATGAAACATCAAGCAAATCAATCCAATGAATCAAGTTTTCAATCCAAAATCTCATTTCTTGTCAGCAACTTCTTATTATTTCTTCAAATGCCCATACATCCACACAACCAAACATTAGAAATAAGCTAGATGATGCTTATATAGAATCCCTCTAACTACTCAGACCCTTGGGTTGAGTTACAAACATCCATCTTTCCTTTTCCTAGAAAAGTGCAAAACTTGTCATTGCAACTTTGCAAAAATTGCAAAGTTGTCAATGAGCAATTTTGACAACTTTTGTCAATTGAGCATTCTAGGCCTCCAAACTTATCTAATTTGGTTTCAACCACCATGGAATGATCCTAAAAAATTTAAGGACCCTTATTGAACACTTCTAGCCCTATTTTAGGCATTTTTCCATATTTTCCCCTTTAAAGCAATTTTGAGCAATTTTAGGCTTAATAGGACCTAATTGCTTAAAAACAAGAATCAACCTTAGCTCCTACGTAATCACACCTCCTAAAGATCTCATGGGACTTTATGATTAGTCCTTATTCACTAAATGGTTGGCTAGACCATTTACAAGCCAAAATTGTGTTAGGGTTTTGCCTTACCCCAAGGTGCTCTTGCACCACTTCTACATGCTTCAGTGGTGTTCTAGTCATGATCATTTTTTATTCCTATCTTCTGGGAAATTCCCTAGTTTGGAGGCTTCTTCCATCCTTCACTAGTTCTTTTCAATATTATTTCCATCTCTTTTTGGAGCAAGATTTTCCTAGGTGATTTTTTCTATTTCTCATATTTTTAGAGATTTGGTTGTGTTTAGGTAGCTCATTTGGCCTTGTTGCTAGGACCCAATTCTACTTTTGGTAGCAGTTTCTAGTTTTTTGGCTACTCCCTAAGTTTATCTTAAGGGGGTTGTTAGAGTAATAATTTTTTTTCTTATTATTTAACTCACTCATTATCTTTAGTTTAGTTAAGCTAAACTTTGGGTATATACTAATTAATTATTTTATTAATTATTATCATGCAAACTAGGTTAGTTACCTATTAGAGTTTTGAGCTCCTTTATAAGGATGATCTCTCTTTGTAATTATTATTCATTCACTTTTGATAATAGAAATCTATCTTTGTGCTCATCGAGAATGTCTCAATTATGGATCTTGGAATTCTAGCCTCCATAACATTTGCTTCTCTCTTTTCGTGACAAGTGTTTGCATGTAGGTGATTCTTGGGAGCTCTGGGGTTGATCTTTCATCAACTTCAACAATATATTCATTCTTTAGTTTCAACTCATGTAGCAATGAATCTTACAGAATTTCCACACATGATAAATTATTAAATGTTGATCTCAAAATCAAAACATGAAATGAATAAACCCTTACGACATATGAGCTTTGTTAGGGTTTGTACAATTTGTGTCTAAGCCCTTTCTGTATTACTATTTGTCATTCCACATTTAGTGTGGGAATTTATTTTAGAATATAATGGCCTTGGCCCTCTCCAACCTAGCAGTTATTGCTAGTGCTAGAGCTATTGTTGCATGTGAAAATGGTCCAACCGAGAAAATGCTAGGGAAAATTTATGCCAAGGTATTTCATGAGGTAATTCCTCTCCTAAGTTGGTTTTGAATATTTCTTCTTTTGAATGTACTTGCTAGTGGCTAGAGACCCAAACCCTTATTGGGTATTTTGTGGGTCACACTCCATCTGAAAGCATGCTACGTGAATGGGTATCCAAGGACTAGTCCCCCCCATAGGATTCACCTTGAAGGGATTCAAAACCTCACCAAGGGTTTTTTTGTTTCATTTTGGTAACTCGTCTTAGGTTAAGAGTATTTTGAGCCATGGGATGTGGATAATTTTCTCGTGTTTTCTTTTTTTCCAGAGATGGTCTTGAGAGTTTTGCATCTCATATGATTGCAAACTTAGGGTTCCAGTTTGGGTACAGTTCCCTAGGTTTCCCAACCCTTGCTGGTCTTTTCTCATTGAAATTTCCCAAACTATGAGAAAAGTCATTTTCATGGAACCAAACAATTTTTTTAATGCCCATACTTAGTGAAGGGTCCATGTTGAGGTCAACTTTCTAGGGACCTTAAAGAGACTATGGAAATTTAGATCAGTGCTACCACTTTTTCTCAAAAGGTGCTTTACTTGAATCTCCCAAACACTTTTTTTCACTATCAATTTGCTAGTCACAAGATCAAGGATTTTCCTCTTCTTGAGCATAATCGCTCTTTAGTACAAGAACCCAAGCTAGCTCTGACTATTAAAAAAGATGAGTGGAAAATGATTATCAAGAAAGGCAAGGGCACTACTAAGCCAAACCTTGTTTCTCAAGAACCCAACCATCCCAGCTCCATTGTAGCTCCTCTTGTGCCCTTGGCACCATAGGCTCCTATGGTTGTGCCACCACCCATTTCAAACCTTGCTTTGCAAGGGATAGCTAAGCTGAAGGTATGAGATGCCTGGGTTCATGCACCTCAAATAGCTTCTATTATTTCCTCTCCATCTCTTTGTCACTCTTGTAGCCCTGAAGGTAGGAATGTAGTCACTATTACTGGGGATAAGAAAAGAGCCATCACTTTGGTGACTCTTTTTTTGAATCCTCCACTTTCTTGCATAATAGTTTTTCCTCACTTGAGGATGACGAGAATATGCAAGCTGGTTTATGACAAATTTTCTCTCTTGGAATGTGCAGGGGCTAATAGACTTCCTAGAAAGTATTTTGTTTGTGATACCAAGCATAGGCTTGGCAATATTGATGTTCCATGTTGGCAAGAAGTCAAAGTCCTTGGTTTCCTTCTCAACTCAGCTTGCCATGTGATATGGCCAGATGGTGTTAGTTTTTCTTCTCAGCATGAAGCCGGTAAAGGTGATGTACTCACTCTCCTCTCCCATCAACTTTTCCCTTTTGTTATTTCCCATGGTTCTAACCCCATGCAAAGTAGTTTGGATTTTATTGTCTTTTCAAAATCATTCTTTTGGCATTATTAATATCTATGCCCCTAATGATGTGATTGAGCATGCTCACTTGTGGAGGTGGCTAGCTGATTCTTTGCCACCTGCCACCTTGTTATTCTATGGGGATTTTAGTATGGTTGAGATGACTATTGATAAAGTGGGCCTTCTACCTTTCTGATGGTCAGCTAGTGAGTGAGAAGCATGGTTCTACATGCAAAAAAAATTGGGTCTTTTTAATCCCAATGTTCATCGCCATTAGACTAATGGCATCTGGTACACATGGTCCAACTTTTGAGAGGGATTTAATAAGGTCCTTGAAAGGTTGGACCATGGTATGATTTTTTCTCAGTCCTTTTTTTCTTTTTCTAACACAAGTCTACTACCTATCACTCTGCTCCCTAGTGTGACTCTTTTAGATCATTTATCATCCACTTCTCCATTACCTAGCATTCTGCCCCTCCTCATAATTATAAAACTTAGTTTGAAAATAATACTTCTATGTTGTCCCATCTTCCCACCATCTCTCATATTTTACAAACTTGAAACCTTGAACCTAGGCCCCACTCTTCCTATGGGTGGATTTAGTGGTGGAATGATGCCATCACCTATACTGTGAGGTTTCTTCGCATTTATGGGAGGCAAATGGACATGTACTGGAAGAGATCCTATGAGGCCACTATCAAAATATCTATATGACCACTGAATCTCTTGCCAAGAATTTGTTTGATACAGATCTCTAGGTTCGGCTTGCCAATCTTCATCATCAAAAGCAAGTTGCAGAAAATGATACTACCTAGGGAGCTCAACTCAAAGCCCACCTTCACTGGCTGGAGGTTTGTGATCAAGCTTCCAAGGAATTCTTCAATGTGTTGAGGGCACACTACTCTTTAGTGGGGATTAAATGCATCTAGGAGGGTCAACATACCCTCTGTGAGTTTCTTGACATTCTTTAAGCCTTCATTTGCCACTATGAAAAAGTTTTCACAGTGCACGGTCCCTCGGTGGCTCGAGACCAAGCCTTGTAGGCTTGTTTGGATATCAAACCTAAAAGAATCACTCTAGAACAATATACATTCTATGAGTAGATGCTCACTCTAGAGGACCTTAAGGAAGCTTATTTTCCATAGTAGATGATAAGGCCCCTAGTTGTGATGACTTCCCTTGTGAATTTTACAAAGCATTTTGGGATGAGATTGGTCCAGACTTGCATAAGGTTTATATTAAGGTATACAATTCTCATTCTCTGAAAAATCTTATTAACAAAGGGAATATCAAGTTCATACCTAAGGTGAGCGACCCTAAAGACATTTGCAATTGGAGGCCTATCACATTGTTGAACGTCTCCTATAAGATCATTACCAAGGCTCTCTCGCTTAAAATCTGTCATCTTCTTCCTTAGATCATTCACCCTAAACAAACAGGTTTTATCAAGTCCCATTATATCTTGGACAATATAATTTCTATGTGGGAAGGGATGGAATGGTCTCGTCATCCCAAGCAACATGCCATCTTTCTCAAAATTGATTTTGCCAAAGCTTATGACAAGATTGAGTGACCTTTCATTCTTGCAATACTTTAGGCTCTTAGGTTTGGCCCTACCTTTTTATAGTTAGTCCAAATGATTTTTGGAGATTCCTTTGCTTGCATCTCCATTAATGATTGTTAGTCTCAAGTGTTTGGGCTTTATTGATCAATTCACCAAGGATGCCAGCAAGCTCCCTCTTTATATGTATTGGCAGTAGAAGGTTTTGGGTATTTTCTCACCAATGCCAACTCCCAAAGAAGGGTCTGAGTCATTTCCCTCATGGATTCCCCTAATCAGCTTGTGAATGGTCATTTTGTAGACAACTCTTTCCTCATTCTCATTGAGGATGAAGAGAATATTGCCTTTTCTTTGCAATGTCTTGACAGATTCTGTCTTGCTTCAAGGTCTACCATTTAGTGGCACAAAAACCTTTGTTATAGGTAGTCTTACCTTCCTCATCCTACTTGGCTTGAGAAATATCAATGGAAATGGGTTCAACCTGGGGAAGTTTTTCATTTTTTGGGTATCCCCTTCACCTTCCAAGCCTTAGCTGTTGAGCTCTAGAATGTGGTTCTTGCCAGAATAGAGAAGAAGCTGGAGTATTGGATCACCAAGCCTCTTTCCCTTGTAGGAAAATTCTAGATTTGCTCCAAAGTGTTGGCCAACACCCATGTTTATTATTCTTCCTATTGGGCTCCTTCAAAGGCCTATTACCTCAAACTTGAATGCCTTTTGCATGACTTCCTCTAGGTGTTAGACATTTCTCACTAGGGCTTTCATAGAGTTGCCTGGGATTTCTATTGTCTTCCCAAGGAGTCTGGTGGCCTAGGCTTACTATCTACCTAGAGGAAAGGTACTTCTTTATGTGCCAAATGGGTGATTCAAGCTCTTTTTGACAATGAAGTGTAGAATATTTTGTTAAGGCATTGCATTTCCTCAGGCTTTTTGGTTCACTGGCCAGTCTAGAAGGGGATTGGGTTTCAAACCCTCCTTGTTACCCCTGAACCTATCCAAATTTAGGGTACTTTTGTTGCCAAGAATATTTGGAAAGCCTAGGAAGTAGTTAAGCCCTGGCTTCATTGGGTTGGCAATGGGTTCTCCATGAACCAGCATAATCTCTGGTGGTCGCCTTTATTTTCTATGCAAGGTGTTCTACTAGCTAAGGTGTACAAGGTAAGTGCTCTGTATTTTTTTAATGTGGCATAAGGACCCCTAAAGATCTTTTCTCCAAAGTTACTATGAGCTTGTGGTCATGGGAAGACATGAGAGTGCAATTCTGGCTCACTTGTTTAGATTGACAAACTTTTTATCTTCTAGTTTTTGTGGTGCCTTCACATTTGTTACATAAAGTGGGCATTCAGTCTTCTCGCCCTTGGTGGAAGGATTGGAAGTGGTATCTAGACACTCTAGTAACCAGCTATAAATGTAAGCTAGGCTATCGATGGCTGGTTCCTCACTTGCCCATGGTTGATGTGCTCAACCAACATTAGCATTTGCAATCCTCACATTGCACTTGGAGTCATAGGTTCTCCACTATGTGGCACACCATTACTGAACCCAAAATTGCACATTTATCTTTGTGTATTCTTTTCTAGATTTTTCCTTTGGGCCCTCAATTGTGGCACCTAAGAGTTCCTGACTACATTGCCCTTTTTGTGGTCAACCAGAGTCCTTTTTGTACATATTTTGGTTCTATAGATGGGCTGTGTTACTGGTGATGGATCCATGATCTCTTTCACCCCTTCCACCTAGAACTTTTTTCTTGGCATATGGTTCTTCTAGGTGATAATAGTTTGATACCCTTTAAATACACCCAGATATGGTATGCTTTTAGATTGGAGATCTTATTTACAATTTGGAAAGATTGCAATGCAATCATTTATGCTCACAACACACTTAACATTAATGTGGCTATGTACGCTAAAGCATGTATTTATAATAATATCATATTATAGATTCAAGTATAGACAGATAAAGTGGCTTTGGAGGTGGCTCACTTATAGGAGCTTTTGGCTCATTAGGGAAATGCCCCCTGTATGGTTGCTCGTGTTCCACTAGATTTAGCCTCCAGTGATTGTACCCCTCCTCATGCTTTTCATTGAGGATATAGCAGTTCTGCTCACCACTCATAAACACCTTGCTCTTAGCAGCACCACTCTCCCAATGGTGGTGCTTTTGGTCGACACCACTCTTCTAGAGGTTCTAGTGGTTAGAACTGCTTTACCTTGCCTTCCTAGAGGTCTGGTTTGGGGTGGTCCCCAATGGCTCCTCCTACTACTCTTGCTACTAGTTGGTCCTCTACTCAATCAGAACCCAAGCAGGTGTTTCCCTAGCTAGACTTAGACATTTCTCCTCCCAGGCCTAAGGGAGAGAAAGATGAAGATAATGTGGCTACTGTTGATGATGGATGGGCTCCCCCTGAGCCATCTACTCACCCCACTCTTGGGTGGGGTTTTGATGATAAGGATCCTCCATCCTCGGCTAGTGCTGCATGGCAGGATGAAGATTTCTTTATTTTTTGTTGTTTTCTAAAAGTTTTTTGATGAATAGCTGACTTCTAACCCATAGTCATATGATCTCGAGGGGTGATCCTATTTCCCCTAGCCCCTATTTTTGTGAATATGTAACTTTATTGTATTTTTTATAATATAAGGAAGGGACTATTCATTAAAAAAATCAAAACATAATGCACCAAAGTATTAATCAACTAAATTTATATATTACATCTCGATCAAACATAAAAATCAAAACAAGACAAGAATTAAGTGTGAACAAAACATAGATTTCCAGTGATGATAAATGCATGGACAATATGAAGAAGAAACCTAGTGAGGTGCTACTGCAAGAGCTTGTTTTTGTATAGGCTTGGTTGGAGAAGGCAAATATTTTGTCATTAACTTGCTAGCTAGAACAAGTTTAGGAGAAAAGTTCCTTTTTACAGCAAAAAAAAATCCATTGTGTACCTCCACCTTTACTAGTCATGATTATGTAGCTCTTGAGAGCTCGTCACTTAAATCTCTAGCTCCAATCTAGTTGTCATTACCTCTTTGAGATTTTTAATATGAGGTCCTTTGAAGCTTCATGTGAAGATCTTTTATACCAACTTATCCATCTTGAAATACATTTAGTGAAAACCAAGTGTAAACATAGTTAGAAATAATTTAGGGGGAAAAAATGAGGTATTAAATTTTGTGATTTCTCCCCCTTTAATATAGAAAAAGAGAGGGTACTTGAAACTCATGTTTTTTCTCCCTCCTCCCCATTGCCATATAGATCATGTTTCCATTTTTCATCACCCTAGTGGGGGCTAGAGACATAAAAGTTAAATGCATGGACAATATGAAGAAGAAACCTAGTGTGGTGCTACTGCAAGAGCTTGTTTTTGTACAGGCTTGGTTGGAGAAGGAAAAGATTTTGTCATTAACTTGCTAGCTAGAACAAGTTTAGGAGAAAAGTTCCTTTTTACAGCAAAAAAAATCCATTGTGCACCTCCACCTTTACTAGTCATGATTATGTAGCTCCTGAGAGCTCGTCACTTAAATCTCTAGCTCCAATCTAGTTGTCATTACCTCTTTGAGATTTTTAATATGAGGTCCTTTGAAGCTTCATGTGAAGATCTTGTATACCAACTTATCCATCTTGAAATAGATTTAGTGAAAACCAAGTGTAAACACAGTTAGAAATAATTTAGGGGGAAAAAAAGAGGTATTAAATTTTGTGATTTCTCCCCCTTTAATATAGAAAAAGACAGGGTACTTGAAACTCATGTTGTTTCTCCCTCCTCCCCATTGCCATATAGATCATGTTTCCATTTTTCATCACCCTAGTGGGGGCTCCAGACATAAAAGTAAACAAGAATCACATATAACATGGACAAGAGAAAGAACAAGTCATTTAAGGTGACAAAAATATCTATAACATCACAAAAGAACTATGTAACAATGACACATAATTATGAAAATATACCCACCGAAAGATAAGAAACTAGAGTTGAACTCTTCATGCAGTTATGACTTACTATAACAATGTATAGGATGTTGATGCCTTATATGCCCTCAGAATGTATGATCTAAAAGATCCCTATATTAAAGTAGAGATAGATGTTGAAAACTTGCGAACATCTGGTCTCATTTTTTATTTCTTTAACAAATCATAGAGAAAAATATATCTTTGCAATTTATTAACAAGGGCTCTCAGAGAGCTTGAGTCCCTATCTAATGCAAAAATTAGAGAGTGAAAGAATGCAAAGATAATTTTCTATAATATTAATTTATTACTTTAAAAAGAAGGTATTTAAATATCATAAAACTAATAATTATTTTTTATTAAGAGTATATAGGAAGGTATTTAAGTATAATAGTACTAATGTTAAAAAAATTCAATGACAGTATAGAAATATTATATTTTGTAATTATATGGGGTGGCAATACATTAACATGTGTGTTGCAAACTTTATTTGTAAATATAAAATTAAATACATAATTTAATTTTTTAAAATATTTATCTTAAATTAAATTTATTTATTTTTATGTAAGAAGTTCAAAATTGATTAAATTTTATTTTGGACAAATGAAACAAAGAAAGGCTTCATTACAAAAATTGTATTGATGCTTAGATTTACAATCTAATTATAGCACAGTAATACTACATAAATACATACATACATACAATTAATGCAATGCATAAAATATTGTAATTTGTTAAATAATATATATATTATAATAATGAAACTAAATATGTTTGTATCAAAACTAAAAACTAAATTTTATAAAATAATAATGTGAGTTAAAATTATAAAATAAATTAATCTTTTTAAACTTAAAAGTAAATTAGAACTATTTTATTGTATCAAAGTTGATCATATTAACTAAACAGGAGAATTTATACTATTTGCACTATTTATTTTTTAAATATTATTTTTTATTTTGAAATCATTTGTAGCCATAAACTCAATTAATTTTTATTCTACTAAAAACTTAAAATTTACCCTAATCTAAATTTTATAATAATTTAATGTTCTATTTGAAATATATAAATATAAATTTTTAGATTATGTATTTTCTTTTATACTTATAATTATAATTTAATATATAACATTTTAAGTTTATATTTCCCTTAAATTAAACAATCACTAATTTATATGTGTCTTCTAGAAAATTCTAAAATTTTAAATTGCAATATTTGATTATTAAATTGAATGTTAAATATTGATGACAATTGTCCTTTAAAGTATGATTGTAGAATTTCAAATAAGCTGCTTGATCGATATTTTTTTTGAAAAACGGAGGGTATCCATATTGGAGGTTGAACCAATCAAGCCTCTTGAATGGTGATTTTGGTTTCCCTTGGCATTAGAAAATTTAGAGGGTGTGATCTTTTGTTGGTTGTTTGTAGTTGGTAGAGATTAGATGACTAAACCCTAGGAGAAATTTAATCAGAAGGGATTAGGTATAATGTTATGGTGATGAGTCTTTGGTTTTAGATGATGTCCCTAGATGTTTGACAATAGAAAAATCATGGTTTCAAGAACTAATCTATAGAGTGGATCTCATTGCTAGGGATTTGAAAAATATTGCAGAAGAATCTATTTTTAAGGGAGGATAACGAGAACCTATTAAGGATAAGATAGTTGGAGAAGTAAGAGCCTATAGCATGGAGGAATTTTTTAAAGGATTTTAGGGGTGAAAGTAGGAGATATGGCTATGAGAATATTTGGGTTAAAGATTGGGTAGATTGGTCATGATAGTCGCTATAGGGCTAGAAGAACTTTCTAGAAATTTTTGATATTTTATTTTATATATTTTTTGAGCTTAAAAATTAATAATATTTTAGGGAAGATTGAGATAAGCCAATAGAAAATGAGAAATTAATGATAAGAAATTAATTTAAAGATAAATCTATTTTGAAACTTTAGTGATTCACTTTTTTTTCTAATGATTAGAATAAAAACCTTACTATCATTCCCTCCAATGAAGAAATTACCAAGGTTGTCTTTTCCTTTGAGGGAGACAAAGGTCTTGGTTTGGATGGGTTCCCCTTCCTCTGTTTTCATAAGTACTAGCATATCATACAAGAGGATTTTTTTAATGGAGTTAAAGAGTTCTTTGGGTCTAGAAAACTTTTAAAGGAGTTGAATGGTACCACTTTGGCTTTGATTTCCAAAAAGCCTGGTGCTAATTGTATGGATGATTTTAGACCAATCAATCTTTGTAACTCTTTTTACAATGTTATTTCTAAAGTTCTTACTCTTAGAATCCTATTTTTCTTACCTAATTTTATTTTTAGATAGTAGAATGGGTTTGTTCTTGGTAGGTAGATCTTGGATTCTATCATTTCAGTGCATGAGAATATTTATTCCCTTACTAAGTCCAAGAAAGAGGGGTTTCTTCTTAAGCTTGATTTATCTCTTCTTAAGCTTGATTTATCTAAAGCTTATGATAGGATGGACTAGAGGTTTTTAAAATGTGGGTTGGAAGCTTTTGGGTTTAATAAAAGATTTTTGGAGTTGGTCCTTATGTTGGTTTCCTTTGCCACCTTCTCTGTTCTTGTCAATGGATCACTGACTCCTTTCTTTCAGGCTTCTCATGGGTTAAGGCAAGGGGATCCACTATCTCCTATCCTTTTCATTCTCATGGTTGAATGCTTAGGTAGATATGTGGAAAAAATGGTTTCTTTGGGGGAATTTGTTGAACTCAGATCTTCATCTAAGAATCTTACTTGCTCTCATTAGCAATTTGTTGATGACTCTATTGCTATGAGAGAAAATTCTATTAGGAATGTGAGAAATATCAAGAAAGTTCTTGAGGATTATGGGCAAGCTATTGGTCAGATTATCAATTGGAATAAAAGTGTGATTTATTTTATCAATGTTAATGAGAATAGACAACATAAAATCAAAAGAATCATTGGCTATGAAATTGTACCCTTCTGGGATATTATCTTGGTTTACCCCTCTGTCTTGACCCATCTAAGACTTTTTTGAGCTCTTTGATTGACAAAATCCACTCTAAGTTAGTTATAGGCTAGAAAGGATCCCTTCTTAGCCAGGCTAGTAAGGTTATTGTTCTTAAATCCACTTTGTGGAATGTGCATTTGTATGCTTTGAGTATTTTTAAGATTCTTAGGAAGTTTGCTTTGGCCATTGATAAAATTCAGAAACAATTTTTATGGACGGGTATGGAAAAGAAGAAAAGAATGGTTTTGATTGCTTGGGATAAAGTTTGGATGCCAATCAACAAAGGTTGACTTGGTCTTAGAAGGGTTATATCTATGAATGATTATATACTTGCCAAGCTTATTTGGAGATGGCATCAAGAGAAGGGAGAATGGAGAGAAATCTAGCATGATAAGTATAATAGGGAGAATCTATTAGAGTAACTATTTATTTATGCTTATTAATTATATCATGTTGATTTAATTAATCAAGCCATGTATTAGTTTAGTCTACTTAAGCTTACTCTTAGATGCATATAATTCATATTTAATATTAATTATAATGCATAAACCTAGGTTTCTTTCCCTTTAGGGTTTCATTCACCTTTAAGGTTGAACTTTTGTACTTTTATTTTCATAAAACTTGGAATAAAATTTCTCTCACACTATTGAGATTTTCCAAGCTCTGCTTTTTCCTTTTTTGGTTTCTCTTCAGTACAGGTTATTTGCATGTAGGTGTTCTTGGTGATCTATGAAGTTGGTTTTCACAACTTCTACATGGTATTAGAGAATCCCTAATGCTTCTTAGTTTGGAGATTTTGAAGCTACAATTCAAAGACAAAAACCCAAGCTTTTTCAAGGTTTTTTTTCTTCAATTGGGTGGAGACACATTTTTTGTTAGAATTCTTTAGAATAAATGAGGGGGGGGGGGGGGGGGGGGGGGGGGGTGAATTAGTTATTCAAGGTCCAATAATGTCCAATCAAACTTAATAATAAAATAAAGGTAATTTTGAAGTACTATCCTTTTTACTTTCTTATCATGCATGCAATTAAACATTAAACAATCATGAAAAGTAAACATGCATCACACCATAACACAATAGATTTTGATGACCTAGAAACCCTCTAGGAATAAGAAGGTAAAATTGGGGTGGGGATGACACCCACAAAATAATTGCACAATTAATTTCAACCACTTCTGATGGTCTGCCCTGTTAAATGATTTCTACACCCTATTAGGAGTGTGCCCTATTAGAGGACTTAAGAACATTCAACTTAGAATGTCACCCTATTAATTAAGGATTTACATAGAGCTATTAGGCTCACCCAAGTCCATGGGATTTACAATCACCTTCTCAAAAGAATCTTTTATCCCTCTCGAAAGATCTCCTATCCTCCTCCTGAGGATCTCCTATCCTTCTCTTGAGGATCTCTTTATCCTTCTCCTGAGGATCTCTTTATCCTTTTCCTAAGGCTTATCCACCTAGCTATTAAGCTAACCTAGCAATGCAGGATTTCAATATCTAATACAATGGTAAGAAAGTATTAGAAGGGTTTTGACCTGATAAAGATTGCAACCCTATCCTTGCAGATGTCATATCACTCTTCAGTTCTTTTCTTTTCTTGGCTTTTCTTCCTTGCAGTGCTGACAGCTTGTTCACCTTTCAAGATCTATCTCCTTGAGTTCTTCCACTCGTAATGCCAATGCACTCTATGGTCACTTGATCAACTCAGAGTCTTGATGCTCTATCTGTACTCCTCACTATGTCCTCTTCTTAACACTTCACACTAGCCTTCTCTTCACTTCTTTGCATGACCACTCTTTTGATCAACTCCCTCTTATACATGCTTGATCTCTGACTTGTAACTCCTTATAAAGAAGTTCTGTTCTTCATTTCCTGCTCAAATCTTGATTTGATCTTGAGAAAATGGTATTGTTTTCCCTCCAAATTTCTTCTTCTAGAAACTTCATGATAAACCCATTAGCATTCACCTTGAATTGGTTTGCATGGTTCACATGAAATTCTGTGACATCTACTCATCATCCTTATCATCCAACTAATTCAAAAAATTTGATGTAACAAACTTATCATCACTGATCTAGTGAATCTCTTGTCTTAACAAATAATGCAGCAACTCAATATTATTGGTTTACTAATGCTCGACACCTTCTGTGTTACTCAGCTCCTTCTGTTGTTTTACTAGCACTTGGCACCTATAGCATTTCTACTTTTCTCGGCACTTGAAGACTTACTCGGCATCCATTACCTTTTTCTAATGCTCAGCTTTACAAATGACTTAGTTAAACCTCACATATTTGATGTGTCTCAGTGTGTCCATTCTTTGTGTCTTAGAGTATGTCATCGATACACTATTTTATTAATGACTTAGCTGATCCTTATACTTCATCAAAACATCATAAATTCAACCTTTCTCTAGGTGCTCTAGTTACATCTTATTGATTGCCTCCTCCCTATCAATCAACCAATTGATAGTACTTGGATCACTTAAGCAATTGTCATTCCTGCAAGTAGCAAGTTTGACATCAATGACAAAAAAATGATTGAAAACATTCTTTACCAATTCTATTCTTCATTCATGATCTTTTCAATCATTTCCAACATTTTTTTGGGGCACTTTGGGCCAAAATAGATGCCACCATCACAGTCAAAAGGCTGGTATAGTAAAAAATCATATAAAAATTTTGGTTTTTGATCATTGTAGCTTTTGGAAAAAAAATTGCCCCTTGGAAGGCCATACAGACATGATTTTTGAAAAAAAAAATGTAAAAAAATTGGCTATCTAGACCACTCTGCTTAGTAGCCACCGTCCAACCTCCCTGCTACTACCAGAGTGTCGCCTATGTCTAGCCACAATACCTCAGTAATCAGTGCATAGCTATGGTGCAGCCTGCCGCTCGACTATTGCCTTTGCCCAACTCAACCACCACTGATAGTGGAGCTCTACCCAAACACTACCTAGCACTACCAACTAATTTCATTTGTAGGCCGGTGATGTCACCATCTTGACAGCTAACATCAGCTTCTTGTCTACTGAAATCACTTATCAATGGATTTTTTTACCCTTGATGATGTCACTTTATGATGTGATGACATCACTTTCTAACATGATGATGTCACTTTCTAGTTGCTGATGTCATTTTATGATGGCCAAATTTTTTTAGGTGATGGGCTATTGATGGCCATATGGTTGTGAAATTTTTTCCCATGATTGTAATTTTCTAGCGAGCTTGTTTTTTGGAGTAGGAACTTATTTTTTGGCCATAACTTGGGCATATAGAGGTCTTTATTTGATCCAAAAGAAGTGCCAAAAAGCTAGTTCTGAGATGGAGACAATGATGCCACTTTCATTTTGTTTTGATTCTATTTGAGCTCCCATTTTGGCATTAAAGTAGAGGCTTTAGTTTCCTCCCTCTCTGCATCTAGTGTCCAGGTCTTTTTCTCAAATTTTGCGCTTCTAGTAGTTGTTTCTTTGGTTTTTGAGAGATATTTTTATACATTGTAGTGGGGAGTATTTTCTTTTCTGTAATTTACTTTAGAATTGACCCTTCTACTTTTGTCTTCTTCTCTCAATGTTGGACCCCTATGTAGCCTAGCTAATGCCACACAACTATCACAATTGGAAATCATCCATGACTTGGCTTCTTATGTCATGTGGCTTACGATCGTGTCTAGATGAGAATCAACTTGTCCTATAACACCCTTTTGAGGTTCTCCAACATAGGAACAAAATGGATGAAGCCATGTGATTGATTGTATTGAACATCTCTAATAGTCTACTATTTCACTTGGATGGTTTGACCACTCCTCAAGCTATGTGGACCAAGTTTCACAACTTGTTTGGCACAATAAATGAGTTTTGGGCACTACAACTTGATGTAGAGTTGACTTCTTTGAAACCTACCAACTTTCCCACCATTGAGGACTTCTTGATGAAGTTCAAATCTCTGCATATAGTTTTGTAGGGATGTGGAAAAAACAAAACAGATGATGAGTGTGTTTTTTTGATACTCTCAAAGTTGTGAAGATAGTATCGAATCTTTTCTTCCACTTTCTACTCCACTATGGATGCCTTGGGTAATAGACATCAGATGCCTTCTTTTGAGACATTTTGTGATTGGTTGACATAGGAATAGGCAAAGATCCAACAAGTGGATGCCTCTAGCTCTTCCAGTCAAGCATTGGTTGCTTAGACTTCTTAGGGGAAACCAAAACTGAAAGCCAAACCAAAGAAAGATACACCAAAAACTAATTCCAAACCTCTAGCTAACCCTTCCAAGGGTAAATTTACTTCAAAGTCTACTAAGTCTACCTCCAAGACTAAGAAGAAATTAGCTAAGACCTATAGTTTTTGTGGAAAGGATGGACATCCCATTTCTAGGTGTTGGAAAAATTTGGAGGCTTTAGAGGAAACCATGTAGGAGCATCACATTTCAGCTCCTAAGTATACATCCCCCCTGCAGGGAAAGGTCGTACTCTTATTGCACAAGCTATGACTTCTAGGCTTACTTGGATTTTTTATTCTTGTTCCTCTCACCATATGAAAAACACTCAATAGTTGGTCACCTCACTTGCTCCTTATGCTACTTCATAGATTGCTATTAGGTACTCATCACATCTTTTAGTCATGGGTTCTAGTTCTATTACATTAGCTGGGGTTACTCTTTAGGATGTTCTTTTTTCCTTGACATCTTGACAAACCTATTATCTATTTATCATATTTTCCACTCTGGCTCTGGTAAGACAGTTGGGTTCTCACCACATGATGTGGTTATTTGGGACTTACTTGATTCTAAGTTAATTGTGGCTATTGGGAGTGTTGACTCTGCATCTCACCTCTATAGTTTTGATGGATTTGAGCCTTCTAATGACACATGTTCTTGTCTTGTAGCACATGTAGATTCAGTAAGTAGACTTTGGAATGAGAATTTAGACCATGTCAATTACAAATATCTTAAATAGATGAGCACATAGGCATGTGTTCTTGGGCTTCCCTAGATTTCCTACACATATGGTGTTTGTTAGGGTTGTGCTCTTGGCAAACAACATAGGGATCCTTTTCCACATGGATGAGCCACTCATGCTTTGGCACCATTGGAGTTGATTCATAGTGACCTTATGTCATTTCTCACTCCTTTTTCTAGTGCCAAATATGCACTTACTTTCATTGGTGACTTCTCTAGATGGACATGGGTGTACTTTTTGATGTACAAGTTTGATGTCTTTGATTCATCTCAAGTCTTTACAACATTTGTAGAGAAGTAGTCTAGTCTTACTATTCCACATAAATGAAAAGACAATGGGGGGGAGTACATGAACAAATATTCTAGGGATTTTTCTCTAACCATAGTCTTTAGCATTAGTTTTCATTTCCCTACACCCCTTAGTAGAATGGTGTGGCAGAGAGAAAGAACATAACACTTTGGCAGATGGCTAATTGTATGATTTAGTCTAGATCCATGGATTCATCTTTTTTGGTAGAGGTGGTCAATTGTAATAACTATATTTAGAATCAGATGTCTCACAAGGCTGTTCGACATATGACTCCTAAGGAGGCTTGGTCTCATGTCAAGCCAAATGTATCTTCATTCTGAGTTTTTGGTAGTGAAGCATGGGCATTTGTACCTAATGCTTAGAGGAGAGAAATGGAGAGGAAGAGATGAAACCTCATTTTTGTTGGCTACTGTTAGGATGTTAAGGCCTATAGGTTGTTTGATCCTTATTCTAGAGAGGTCCTATTTAGACATGATATTCAATTTGATGAGTGCCTTCCTATAGTAGATACCTTGTCTCCAGAGTCTACTTCACTTACCACTACTCCCTCATCCTTTCCAATATCTTTTCTAGATGATGAGGATTATGATCTTAGTGATCCCCATTTACCTCCACCATAGGATCCTCCCCAAATGCCTAAATGGGCTTGAGCTAAATTGAGGCTATAGGATCTCTAGCTGGTGACCCTTCCACTTCCCGTCAAACTTGATCTCATACTGTGGGTTCTAGTCTTCTCAGTCATGCTATTTTTGATGATCCTTAGACATTTGTATTAGTGATAGGACATTCTAAGTGGGATAGTGTAATGGAGGAGGAGTATTCTTCTTTGATGAAGAATCATACTTGGGATCTTTGTTCTCTTTCCAAGGGAACAAAGTTAGTGCATTGCAAATGGCTATATTGTACTAAGTTTGCTACTAATGGTTCTATTGATAAGCTCAAGGCATGTCTTGTTGCGAAGGATTTTTCACAGGTTGAGGGTATTGATTACACTGAGACATTTTCCCCTATCACCAAGATAAACTCTACTCACCTTGTCTTATCCTCATAGCTTCATAGAGATGGTCCATTTTTTAGATGTATGTGAAGAGTGCATTCTTGCACGGTGATCTTACTGAGGAGATTTACATGGAGTAGCCTCAACGATTTGTGCATGATTCCTCCTTTGTTTGCAGACTTTGACACTCATTGTTTGGTCTCAAACAAGCCCCTTGGGCTTGGTATGAGAAGATGGACTCCTTTTTGCTTTCTATAGGTTGCACACACTGCCATTCCAATCCAATAGTCTACATTCAACATCTTAAGGCTAAGGTTTTGATCCTTGTGCTATATGTTAATGAACTTCTCATAGGTAGCTTGTCCTCTATGATTTAGGATCTTTAGGAAGCATTAATGGAATAATTTGAGATGATTGATCTTGGTCTCTTACACCATTTCTTGGTCTACAGATTGTTTTGTCCTCTGCTGGCATCTTTGTTTACTAGCAGTTCAGTATGCTCTTGACATGCTTTGATGCTTTGACATTCTTGATTGCAAACTTGCTCCCACACCTTTTTAGTTGGGTGTTACTTTTTCTACCTCCTATAGTTTGCCTTCAGTGGATCCCACATTGTACTGACAATTGGTTGGCAACTTTTTGTACTTGACACATACTCATCTTGGTCTCTCTTTTGTAGTAGGTCTTCTCTCTCAATTTTTACATAATCCTCATGAGAGTCATTGGCAATCTGCCAAGCATATTTTGAGATACATTTAGGGAACCCTTATATATGACATTCATTACACATCAAGGACTCCTCACATTTTTGGCTACATTGACTTAGATTGTGATGGTGATGTTCATGATTGGAAGTCTACTTCTAGCTCTCTTTTTTTGCCTTGGCTCTGGTCTTATCACATGGTCATGCAAGAAGCAGCATGCTCACGCAATTTCATCTACAAAGGTTGATTATAGAGCAACAATGATTGCTAGTTAGGAGATTTTATTTCTTTGGTAGTTGATGACTGAGTTTGGTTTTCCTCTTGATTGTCCCACTATTTTGTGGTACAATAATCAGAGTGCTATTCATATTTCATGCAACTTGGTGGAACATTAGTGCACAAAACACATTGAGATTCATATGTATTTCATCTATCAGCTTATCATGATAGTGTTCTCTCTTTGGAGTATATTCCCACTAATGCTCTAGTTTCTGACATCTTCACCAAGTCATTTGCATTGCCTCACTATCTTCAGTTGCAGTCTATGCTTGGGGTTACAGAAGTTATCCTTGGGGGGTCTTGTTGAGGCCTTCCTTCATTCATGTTTTTTCAGCATGTTTTTTCTATCTCTTATTGGAGAGGGGTTTTTCCCATTGGGTTTTCTCCTTTGTCTTTGGTATACAGAGATTTCCTTGTTTTGGATACCTAATCAAGCCCTATTGATGGGATCTATTTTTTCCTGCTTTCATAGCTTTGCTAGGTTAGCTTATCTCCTGAGATTCATTTTAGTGGGGGTGTTAGAGTAACTATTTATTTATGCTTATTAATTAGATCATGTTGGTTTAATTAATTAAGTTATGTATTACTCTAGTCTACTTAAGCTTACTCTTAGGTGCATATAATTAATATTTTCTATTAATTATAATGCGAAAACCTAGTTTTCTTTCCCTTTAGGGTTTTGTTCGCATTTAAGGTTGAACTTTTGTACTTTTTTTTCTTCATAAAACTTGGAATACAATTTTTCTCTCACACCATTTTCCTTTTTTGGTTTCTCTTTAGTACAAGTTATTTGCATGTAGGTGTTCTTGACAATCTATGAAGTTGGTTTTCACAACTTCTATAGAATCAAAAGTTTAATCTCTTCCTTAGTAATAAATTTTCTCAAGGAGGTATGGTGATTTGGAAGAAAGCTCATAAAAATAAGCATATTATTAATAAAATGGTCAGATGGAGGCTAGAAATGGTAGGACTATTCAATTTTGGGATGATATTTAGATTCTTGATCATACCCTCAGTTTTGATCAAAGGTGGAATGGTTTTATGGATCAATGCAAGAACCTTTTTGGAATTTTTGTGGTAGATTATTGGGAAGAGGATAATTGGGTAACCTCAATAGGGTGGATAATAATCTTAATGATCTTAACAAAATTTTGAATGCTATCTTTTTAGTTTAAGAGAAGGATGCCTTGATATGGAAATATGATCCTAATGGGCTGTTCTTTCTGTCTTTATTGTATGCCAATGCTTTTAAAGATTATTAGGCACCATGCTGGGCCAAAGCTTGCTTTAAAGGTATGACCCCCAAGGTTAATATATATTTTTGGATCCTTTTGTAGGATAAAATTCTTACCACTGATAATTTTTTGAAGAGAGGTTTTAATCTAGTCAACAGGTGTTATCTATGTAAGGAGGTGGAAGAGTCAGTTAATCATATGACTATTCACTACTCTTATTCTAAAAGATATGGGAAAAGGCTAGTGGTTTTTTGGATATGATTTGGGTCTTCCCCCTTAGTATTCAAGATTTATTTAAAGGGTGGAATTCTCCCTCTCATAATACTTTAATTATGATGTTATGGGATTTCATCCTCCTATTTCTTTGTTGGGGTGTTTGGAAGGAAGAAAATGATAGGGTGTTTAGGGGTAAGGATACTAATTTTGGCTAGTTGTTCTATAAGATTAAGCATTTTGTGACTAAGAATATTAGGTCTTTTGGAAAAGGGTACCAACCTTAGATTGTTTGGGAAGAAAAAGTGATTCAAAACTACAATTTGGAAGGGTTAAGTATTGCTCGAGATGGTATTAACCTTAGGGATTTGGCTAGATGAGATTGTCCTCCTCAAGGCTAGTGTAAGATTAATTTTGAAGGGGCCTTGAAGGACAACCCAAGAATTGTGAGATGTGGTGTCATCATTAGAAATATGAATGGAGATAGTTTGGGTTTGATGACCATCCCTATTGGGGAACAAATGAATCATGTGGCAGAAGCTAGTGTGGCTCTCTATGGTCTTAGCTATGCCAAGTGTTAGTTTGTGGTGACTAATCAAGAAAGTACTATACATACTTCAAAAATCTTTGGGGCTCCCAAAATTTTTCTCTTGGTACTATTCATAGATTTGCCACAAAAGTAATGGCTACTATTCATGAATTTATGGTCAACATGTAGTAACCCTAAGCGGTTTAATACTTATAAAAAAGCGCTTAGGGTTAGGGTAGTTTTATAAAGGTGATGCAAAATAGGTTCTTGCAACGATATTGAGCTATAAGGGATTACAGATTGTAATCAGGTTGTAATCATTGAATTTTAATAATATCAAAATTTTTATTTGGTGGACGTAGCCCAGGGATTGGGTGAACTATGTTAAATCTTGGTGTATTGTGTTCTTTTCTATGTGATCTATTATTTTCTATTATTGGTTATATTTTCTTGTAATTATTATTTTCTATCTGTGGTTTAATCCTAACAAGTGGTATTAGAGTGAGGTTTTTTTTAGTTATCCTCTATAGGAAAGACTCACGGTTGAGTGGGAGTCTCACGGTCAAGTGGGAGCAATGGCCGATGAGGGTAAGCTAAGGGTTGACAGATTTAATGGGCAAAACTTCTAGTTATGGAAGATGCAAATAGAAGACTATCTTTATCAAAAGGATTTATGGAAGCTGTTAAAAGGAAAAGCCAAGAATCAGGGATCTATGTCAAATGAAAAATGAGATATTTTAGATAGAAAGGCACTCAGAAGCATTTGGTAATGCCTGACACCATTAGTGGCATTTAATATTACAAAAGTGAAGATGACGGAAGAATTGATGAAAACCCTAGTGAAACTATATGAAAACCCTCTGCTTCAAACAAGGTATTTCTCATGAAGCATTTATTTAATATGAAAATGGCAAAAGGTGGATTGATTACAAATCATTTAAATGAGTTTAATACTACTACTAGTCAATTATCTAGTGTGGATGTCAATTTTGATGAAGAAGTTAGGGCTCTATTGATTTTGTGTTCTTTGCCTAAAAGCTAGAATGGCTTGGTAATGGCTGTGAGTAATTATGTACTTGGATCGAGTACCCTAAAATGTAAAGATGTGATTGGTGTTGTTTTGAGTGAGGAAACTCGTAGGAAAAACTCAGGTGGATGTACATTAGAAAGTTCTTTGAATGCACAAAGTAGGGGTAGAACGACTGAGAGAGGAAGTAACTCTAGAAATCATGGGAAATCAAGAGGAAAGTCAAAAGGGAGGAGGTCTCAATCAAGAGGATCAAACAACTACTGGTACTATGGGAAACAAAGTCATAAAAAGAAAGATTGTTGGAATCGAAAGAAAAATGAAGGAGACAAATCAAATGGAGACAAGGAGGCAAATGTGGTAAGAGACAAATCCAAAGAGGATGCTTTTCTTTTGTCTTTAGAAAGTGTTTATGATTAATGGATTTTAGATTTTGGTGCTTCATTTCATGCTACACCTCATAGAGGTTATTTCATTGATTATGTCCAAGGGGATTTTGGATTTGTTTATTTGGGGGATAATGAACCCTGTTAGATTGTTGGAAAGGGAAAAATTAAGATTAAGTTGTAGAATGAGAATAATTGGCGACTACATGAGGTAAGACATATTCCAAGGCTGAGTAGGAATTTAATTTTAGTAGGAAAACTCAGTGATGAGGGTTGTGTAGCTACTTTGAATGATAAAAATTGGAAGGTTTCAAAAGGTTCCCTTGTAGTAGCAAAAGGTGCGAAAGTAGGCACATTATATCTTTGTATAGGTCATATTGTTCCTTCTACTTGAATTGTTTCAGAGAAAAATGAATGTTTAGGAACAATTGCTACAGTTGAGCATGGAGAACAAATAGTTGCTGTTGATTATGATACAACATTGTGGCACAATAGACTTGGGCACATGAGTGAGAAAGGTATGAAAGTACTTCATTCAAAGAAAATTTTACTAGGTCTAAAATGTGTTAATATGGATTTTTATGAAAGTTGCATGTATGGAAAATAAAAGAGAGTGATTCTTGTGAAGACTGGGAAGGAAAACAAAAAGGAGAAATTAGAGCTTGTGAATACAGATGTATGGGGACTGGCTTAGGTATCTTCCCTTGGTGGCTCTCATTATTATGTTACATTTATTGATGATGCAACTAGAAAAGTATGAGTTTATTTCCTTAGAAATCTGATGTATTTCAAACTTTTAAGAACTGAAAATTCTTGGTTGAGAATGAGACTGGTAAGAAATTAAAATGTCTAAGATCTAATAATGGTGGTGAGTATTGTAGTCATGGATTTGAAGATTATTTCTCCACTAATGGTATTCATAGATAGAAAACTATTCCAAGGAATCCACAGGAAAATGGAGTGGGTGAACGCATGAACATGACCATAATGGAATGTGCAAGGAGCATGAGATTGCATGTTGGGTTTCCCTTACACATGTGGGTGGAGGCTGTTAATACTATTGTATATTTGATTAATAGAGGTCCCTCTACTCCTTTGGGTTGTGGTATTCTAGAGGAGGCATGGACTGGTAAAAGGGCGAGTTATTCTTTTCTCAAAACCTTTAGCTGTGAAGCATTTGCTCATAGAGATTCTAAAAATAGAACCAAGTTGGAAGCTAAGTCAAAGAAATGTGTATTTGTTGGATATGGCATTAATGAATTTGGTTATAGGCTTTAGGATTTTGAAAATTAAAAAATTGTAAGAAGCAAGGATGTCATATTCAATAAGAAAGTGTTGTATAAAGATCTATTGCAGCAACATGAGAAGAAAGAAGATGATTATATAGTGCTAGATGATACTCCTAAAGCTGATATTCTAGCCATTCCTCATGATGTGCAGCAATCATAACAAAAAATACCACACACACCAGTGAATGTTAGACAGTCAACAAGGAAAATTAGACCTCCACAAAGATTTTCTCCCTCTCTATATTCAATTTTACTTACTAATGTTGGTGAACTTGAATGTTATGATGAAGCTGTGCAAGTGGATACTACGATTCAGTGGGATTCTGCAATGAAAGATGAAATGGACTCTTTGCTGAAGAATAAGACATGGAATTTATGCAAGTTGCCTGCAGGTAAAAATGCTTTATAGAATAAGTGGGTTTACAGGTTGAAAGAAGAGGAAGGAGGTAAGAAAAGATTTAAAGCCAGATTAGTTGTGAAAGGATTTGCATAGAAAAAAGGGCATTGATTTTGATGAGATATTTTCTCCTGTTGTTAAGATGATTTCTATCAGTACTATTTTAAGTCTTGTGGCCACTAAAGATTTGCATTTAGAGTAGTTTGATGTTAAAATAACCTTCCTTCATGGTGATTTGGATTAAGAGATATATATGGCTCAACCACAGGGATTTGTAATCAAAGGTAAGGAGAACTTAGTGTGCAAATTGAAGAAAAGTTTATATGGCTTGAAGCAAGCACCATAGCAATGGTATCTAAAATTCCACAGTTTTATGCATGAGCATGGTTACAATAGGTGTCATTCAGATCACTATGTTTACTTTAAGAGGTTGGATGATGATAGCTACATTATTTTATGTTTATATGTTGATGATATGCTTGTAGATGGGTCTAACATGGATCACATTAAGGGGCTAAAACGCCAATTAGCACATGCATTTGCTATGAAGGATTTGGGGGCAGCAAAACAAATCCTTGGTATGAAGATTTGTAGAGATAGGAAGAATAGAACATTGATGCTATCTTAGGCTTATTATGTTGAGAAGGTGTTGCAATGTTTCTCTATGGAAAATGTTAAAGCTATCAGCACACCTTTATCTGGTTATTTGAAGTTGACTAAGGAGATGTGTCCCAAGACACAAGAAGAGAAGGATAAGATGTCCAAGGTACCCTATGCTTCAGCTTAGGAAGCTTGATGTATGCTATGGTATGTACTAGGCCAAATATTGCACATGCAATGGGAGTCATTAGCAGGTATATGAGTCATCCAGTAATTGAGCATTAGAATGTAGTCAAATGGATTCTCAGATATTTGAGAGGCACATCCAACACATGTTTATATTTTGGGGGCTCTAATACTGATTTATAGGGCTATGTTGACTTAGATTTGGTAGGGAATATTGATACCAAGTGGAGTACTACAAGTTATGTCTTTACTATTGGTGGGGCAGCCGTGAGTTGGTTTTCTAGGTTACAAAAGGTTAATGCTTTATCCTCTATAGAGCCAGAGTATGTAGTTGCTATAGAGGTAGTCAAGGAGATGATATGGCTTTAGTTCTTCTTGGAAGAATTGGGACATCTTCAAAAGGATAATTATTCGTTCACAGATAGTCAGAGAGCCATTCATCTTGCAAAGAATTTAGCTCTGCATTCAAAGACCAAACACATCCGATTGTGGTACCATTTCATTTGGTCAATTTTGGAGGATGGATAGTTAAAGCGGGAGAAGATACATACAAATGATAATCCAACAGATATTTTGATAAAGGTAGTAACAATGGAGAAGCTAAACTCCTCTTCAGCTTCAATTAGTCTTCTAGACTGAACATGAATAACATAACAATAGAGTCCAGGGTGATTTGATCCAGTGAGAGCCTCATGGAGTAGCGACATTGCTATAGGATTAGTCTCCAAGTGGGAGATTGTTGTTTAGTGTGAAGCCTAATAAGTCCCCAAGTGGGAGATTGTTAGTTTGTGGTGATTGATCAGGAAAGTACTATACATACTTCATAAATTCTTTGCGGCTTGGGGTACCACCCCAAAATTCTTTTGGGTACTATTCATAGATTTGCCATTCGTAGATTTGCCACTAAAGTAATGGCTAATATTTGCCAATTTATGGCTGACATGTAGTAACCCTAAATTGGTTTAATGATTATATAAAAGGTCTTAGGGTTAGGGTTGTTTTTATAGTGGTGATGCAAAATAGGTTCTTGCGGTGGTATTGAGCTATAAGGGATTACAGATTGTAATCAGGTTGTAATCATTGGATTGTAATAATATCAGATTTACTATTTGGTGGATGTAGGCCAGGGATTGGGTGAACCACGTTAAATCTTCGTGACTTGTGTTCTTTTCTGTGTGTTCTATTGTTGGTTATATTTGCATGTAATTGTTATTTTCTATTCGCGGTTTAATCCTAACACCAAGAGTATGAATTTGGAAAGGATTTAGCTTGAGGGGGACTCCCTTAATATTATCAATTATCTTAATAAAGTTAATAATCCTTCTTGAAAAATTCATAATATTATTTGTAAAGCCATTTGTTTAATTAATTCTTTTGAGTATTGTATTGTCACTCATAACTATTGAGAAACTAACCAAGTTGTTGACTGGGTTGCTAATGTGGCATGCAAGAGTCATGAAAAGTTGATTTGGATTCAAGGTGATAATATTCCTACTGAGGGGCTATCCTTGATTGAGTGTGACAAGGTTAGAAGTATGCAAAAAAGTTTTATTAGTGATGAACATGACAATAAGGATTAATTATGATTTGGGCAAGATTGGTGAGTGGTGGGTTATAATTAGTTTGGTAGACACTTTTCATTTATTACCACATGGATTGTGGGTTTGTTTATTTACCAAAAACCTTTGCTATGATATTAACACCAGTTTTTTTTTGTTGAAAGTTTATTTGGAGAGTAAGAGTACCCACAAAAATTTGAAGAAGATGGGAGGAAGGAGAAAGAGGGTTGAACCAACTAGCTGTAAGGACTAGAAGAAGAAGATAGAGATCTAGGATATTCTAGAATAGAGGAATTCTAGGGGCTTCATGGAGAAGCTTAAAGGTAGCAACCATTCTATTACCTGCCAATTTATTAAAACATGGAAGGATGGGAGTATTTTGGTGGCTAATCAAAGATGAAGGTTACTGAGGACATTATTGCAGAAGCTACGGGTCTTGATACAGAGGGAATTAATTTCTATAGGGATAGGAAGCTTTATGATTGGGCTATGGAAGAATTTGCAGATATGGCTAAAGAGTGCAATAGTTGGTAAAAATTAGTAATTGGACCCATTTTAGCCCTAGTTCCATTTCTCATCCTTGGAGGCTTGTCATGTTTGTGGTGATTGAATACTACCTAAATTTAGATGGCCGCTTTACTAAGATATTTGGGTAACATTTTATGTTGGTAAACCATTTTAGGCATAGGGTTAGGCTTAATCTCCCCTTCTACCTTAGGAAATCATTGGGTAATACAATTTTATTTATTCAGAATGATCCTAAGGGTGATCATGCTTGTCATGAGGGCTTAATGGTTCTAATTATGAACCTCCTCAAATACAAAAAGGTGGATAGACCCCATTATAGTAAGAAAACTTTGGAGTGCGAGACTAAGGGGAGTGATCAGGATGAGGGCTTTAATGAAGATATAGAGGATGAGGTTGTGGAGGTTGAGGTTAAGAAGAGTAAAAATCTTGATCACAAGATCTCGTCTGGGAAGAAAAGGAAGAATAAGGATGTTGATTATGAACTTGACAGAAAATCTGAAGAGGAGCAGGAAGAGGGCAAAGGGAAAAAAGGCATCTTTGGTATGGTTACTAGTAACAAAGGGAAGAATATGGATAGGACCTCTAACATTCCTTCTGATGATGAACCTCTGATTAAGAGGATAGAGAGAAAAGGGAAGAATGTTCTTGCTCAAGGGAAGGCTACTGATAAATGGTATAAGGAGGCTAATTATGAAAGAGACAATCCAGGCAGGAGTGAGGACTACCTAACTCATAACAAGGATGAGGTTGACTAGAGGTATTTGAAGGGGATCTTTGGTAACTTGGGGCTAATGAAGAAGGACATTAGTAGATTGAAGTAGTAGATATAGGAAATTTCAAGAGAGTTTGATAAACTCAGTAAGACTACTAGAGGGGAGAGGACCTTGGGTCAGCATATTGATAGAATTTTTGAGGTGATTTGTAATTCTGAAGAGGTTAAGAATCTGATGAATTGTGTTCCACCCCTAGAAGCCAAGAACAAAAATCTAGATCAACTAAATAAAGATTTCCAAAAAAGGTTGGATGGTTTGGATAACAGAGTGGCTAATATGGAGAAGATAGTTAAGAATGGTTGATTAGAATTGCTCTATACTAAAGACTATGATAGACAACATTAATACTCTTTTGAACAAAGATAACCATGGAACCAACAAGCATACAAGGGCTAATTCTAAAAAGAGTGAGGTTGTGGAGGCCAAAAGAAATGGAAGATTTGAAAGCCTCTATAGATAACATGAACATTCTTTCTGACTAGGTAGTGGATTTTTTGAAGACCCTGTAGCTATCTCCATGCTGTCTTTTTGCTTTCTTTTTGTTGTCTTTTCCTGTAGGTTGTTTTAAGGCTTCTTGTTTTAGCTTGTTCTATTATTAGGTGTTGATGCACAGTTCTTTTGAGCTGCTCTGCTCTTATTCTTATGTTACTTTGTAAAATGTCTCAGGTCCTTTAAAACCTATTTTTATGTAATCAAAACTTTAGCGATTAACTAATTCGATCATAAAAATTAATTGAATGAAGTCACCCTGAAAAATTTCTTGCCTATACAAATACTTTAAATGATAAAGGTATTTTTCTATTTAAATATCATTCCTTTTAATATTATAATTTGACCTATCTCTTTTTATATTTTAAATATAATAATCTAAATGAATTTCACATTAAGCAAATAGTAAAGAATATCCACTTGATCTTAATTTTTCTTAGCTTTCTCATCCTGATGATGGATCATTAAGTATGATCTGAAACGTTGATGCTAATAAACTTACACACAATCTCACCTAGAAGCATAAATATTGAATGTCCACCTTATGCATTTAGAGCCAAGCTTAATAATTTTTTAAAAAAATATGCTATCACCCCTTGCTATTAGAGTGCTATTGTATGTAAATACTATTGAATATATCATACTGGTATGAGACAAACCAAATTCATTTGAACATCCCCTATACAATCCAATAGTCACTCAACATTGGAATTTAAGCTAGGTCCATGTTTCATTGCAATCCAGCATAGGAATATTCTCCTACTCTTCCATTTTAAAATCCAAATCATGTTATTTTAAAAAATAGTTGTAATACTAATGTTTACCTAGGACAATATCAATGATTGTTTCATCCAAACTTTTACTAAAGCAGACCTTGTTTATTCTCTTGATATTGTGGTTTTGCCAAAAAAAAAACACCTTTTTAAAGCTACATGCTAGTGAAATCGATTTCTTTTTGTTCCAAATGAAAACTAACATTTATTTTGTAATACATATATTCTATTCGATTTACAAACAAAAATGTGTGTAAATTCTTCTATTATTTTGCTTCTAAAATAGTTTACTTGTGGGAAAAAAACACATACCAATTTATCTGGATCCTTGTTTTTTATTTTTCTCTTCTATTTTTGTTTTATAAATAAATATGTATAAATTTTTGAAAAAACTATATATTTAACCTAACCATTAATTAAACTATGTATGTGAGCAATCATCTTATATAGACTTGCATATTTTGTTACTATCAGTGTACCCCTCGCTCCTTTGGGTGCAAGTACTAGTATCATGAATGGTTAGAATTTATTCTAGAATATTGTCTTTTATGTCTTAGTTGTAGTTACAATAGGAAAAAGACAATATTTTTTCTAATATATAACCATATTTTATTCCAATAAGAAAAAAAGATACTATAAATAGAAACAAGTAGAAAATATAATGTTTTCTCTAAAATAAATGTTTGCGCACTTTATTAAAAATGTGAATATCATTACTAGCTAAAACAATTAACAAATAATAGACTCTTTGAGTAGAACTTTTGAATTGAACTCTTCTTATAAAATAATGCTTTTTAAAGCAAAATTTTGAATTGAACTATTGTACAAAACATGTAACTTAATAGCTCAACAGAATATTTTGATTTTTTTGACAGAGAGGTGACATACATTTGTAAAAATAGAGCAAATATAAAAAATTAATGAACATAGACTATTAACAAGAGAAGAAGGAAGTTTAGTTAGAATGCCAAACCCCATTTTATTGTAATTAATGTTATTATTGACATCATCAAGTTATCTTTAGAAATTTTCATTGTTTTTATGCTGAAACAATTTATCATTCATTTCTTAGTAGCCCCAAGTGAATTCAACATTTCCATTAAAATGTAACAAGTTATTTATTGTATCATAGAACCCTAGCTAACTAGTAGAATTGATATTATGTCAATTATGAGTTAAGATAGTCACACTATAACCGAATCCATGAGTGGGCTTTTCCCTTGTGCCTTGATGCTCAATAGACGGTCTTTCATTTTTGTGTTAAAATCTCATCTTGAAAATTTTGAGTTATGATTAATGTGGAGTGATTTCTAGGATGCAAACTTGGGTTCGAATCCCATCGACATTCTATTTGTGTTGAAATGGCTATGAGTCTAATGTTTGTTTCCAATGTGAAAATCAAACATTTAGTGGGTTAGCTAGATGTGCCTATGTGACAGGTAAATTGTGATTGAACACATAGGTACTTTTGTTGAACCTTGATGAAACTAAAATATATCTCTGTTGAATATGTTGTATATATATATATATATATATATATATATATATATATATATATATATATATATATATATATATATATATATATATATATCCTTAGTTGCCTCTTTTGGCTTGAAAGAAAAACAATGCTTCACTAATGAAGAAGCCCAACACCATTCAATAAAATTATTTGTATTTTGAGCAAATATAACATTTCAGCCTGTGATATGACATTCACTATTTTAGTGCCCTGTGTGTTAGTGATTTCTTGACGAGGCAATCATGAGTTATTTCTCTATTGAGAAAAAGTTTTATGGAAAAATAGATTATCTCTAATAGAATGAAAAATTTGAATGCAAAATCATTAGTGTTAAATACCACTACTTGAGTAGAATCAAGGATAATGAATTATTTGACTCTCCAAACCCCAAACCAAAATAGGGGACTGAATGAATATTTCTAATACTGCAATCCCTTTCATAGCAAAACCAAAAATATTATAGACAACTAATTGTTGTTGCAGTGCATATACAGGGTCTCATAAGTAGATAGCATATAGATTTAAGGCCCAAGTTATTTCGATTATAATTAATATAATAAGATGTACATATGAGCATTAAATAGTGCCAATAATAAGATGAATTTCGTAAAAGCCAAGAGAAATAGCTCCTTTCAGAAATGACTTGAAGCTGCCACCAGCATAAGCACTCCCATCAGATCTGCAGCTCCTTAGTCCACATGATGTTGGATAGTGAAGTCATACATTCCACTATCCAAAGACATTGAAAATGAGATAAAACTCAGATTTGCAAATACCTTAGATTTTGTTGATTAAAAAAATTAGCAAAAAATTATGAGACCCATGATTCATTTTAAAGAAAAAAATAACTGTGTGAACATTCTAAAGAAACGGTTCAATAATAGTTGCTGAAGAAATCTTATTTAAAAAACAAAATGAAACTGGCAGACTCTGTTTGCCCCAAAAAATCTGGGCACGAGCTTGAAAAATCTGGATCAGGAGCCTAAAAACTATATTTTATTTTTAAAAAAACCTCAAGCACCATTAGCCACTGCACCACTTAGCTTGAGTTCTGCCTAGAAGCATTGTTGTGGCCCTCTAAACTATAGGCACAGACTGCGAAAAGGGATGCCTGACCCCACCATCATGCCTTTCTCTATTTAGCCCTCCCCACTTGTCTGAGATGTGTTTTTCTACTTGAACTATAATCTGGAGATGAATATTCGTGTCCATCCAAAGTTTTGCTATTATAAATTAAAGTGCAAAAAACCACACTCGCCAAATCTTTTCCTATTAGTTTGAAATGGTTTGCTAGCAAAAGCTTACCTGTGTGAGTCAATTTTTGGCTGGAGACAAGTCAAGAAGGAAATTCTATTGGCTAATTAAAACTAAAATTAAAGGCCGGAGGAAGCATATTTTTGGGGATATCTTTGTTACCAAGAAAGATCTTGCTTGCTTGCTTTCCCACCTCCACGCCAAACTGACCAAGGGGAATGCCCCATTGGATATTTAACACAGAGAAAAGGTGTAGAGGGGATTGGAAGCAACTCCTGGACAAAGAATAAACTTATTGGAAACAATGTTCAAGAGTTTGATGGCTAAGGAAAGGGGATAAAAATACTTCCTTCTACAAGTTTGCTACAAATCATGAAAGGAGAAATACTATTGACACTCTTCATGATGAAAGGGGAGAAATCTATAATCACAAGCTACTCCTAGGGGATTTAGTTAGTAACTTCTTCAAATTATTTTTCGCTTCTATGGGCACTAACATGAGCAGGATTCATGGCCAACTCCTCCAACACACTTCGGAAGTGGTAATAGTTGATGTAATGTCTACCCCTAGTTTAATTTTCATGTTTTTTTTGAATTTTTTAAGGCCAACTTTATGGTTATGTTTTATGATTAGCAGTACTTAGTTATTGAATTTGATTGGATGTTATTTTATACTCGGTTTATATATATATATATATATATATATATATATTTGATGAGCTATTTGATACTCATTTATTTTATGTGTTCATGATTATTCTTTCAATGATTATACATGTATGTTCATATAATAATTTTTAGTTATCTCATGATCATAGATAGATCGATGATTTTAATGTAATTTCTGTAGATATTTACCCCATACTTGCATGTATATGGTCTACACGTATGTTTTACTTTATGTTTAACATTTCTGATGTGGTTGAGAGAGGGAGTCGTAGTCACCTGCTAGTTGAGATCTATACAATGCACCACTCTCTATCATTGTCTATTTTGATTAGATTGATATTTATATGTACATGTTTGACTTTTATGCAAATTGCAAGTACCAAGCATCAACTTCCCTAAATTGCCAGGATGAGTGTACCCTATCACAATATATCAATGGTAAAGGGGGAGATAGTTCTTGAGTCCAAATCCTAACCCTAAGCTAATTGTCTTAGAAAATAAGACAAGTATTTGAGTTATTTACCCTTCCAAATTCGTCAAGTGACGTGAATTTGTGATTTTGACCCTTGAGCTTGATTTAGTACTTTGCTTTTAAAATGGGTTTTCTTAATTGGATTTGTGAGTTTGTTGTGATTTTCAATTATAATTAAATTTTAAAAAAGGTTATTAATGATTTAATTTAATGAATTTTTTTATAAAGAAAAATTAAATTTTAATTTTTTAATTAAAGTTCCAATTATGGAGTCATTATAATAATTTAATTTAATAATAATTTATCTATGAGTTTCATTTTAATAATAAGTTTTAAATATTATTAATAGTTAAATTAATAAATATACTATTAAAAATATTTTTTGATTTAATAAAAGATAGAGAAAATAAATTTAATAAAGTTTATTTTAATTAAAATGCAAAAAGTTTGCACATGAAATTAAAATAATAAAGAAAAAGGTTTTGTGTTTGTAAAACTGGAACTATAAAGGAGAAAGCTCTTTATTAAGAAATTAGAGTTCATTTCTCCACACACAGGTTTGGAGGAGCAAATGTCGAGAAAGAGGGTTTTCGAGAAGATGAGAATTCTTGCAACTTCCGCGCATTCATCTGGTTAGCATCATATCAAGGTAGGATCTTATTGAGATTTTCATAGTAATTTCCCTTCAAATTTCCTTTGTCTTCTCTATGGTTGTTATGGATATGGATTTAGAAATAGTTCTAGTTGAAGTCCTTGTCGTTAATATTATTGTTCTTCATTATAGAAAATGTTTGTGAATGATACACACACACACACACACACACACCACAATAATATGTAATTATTTTTGTAATAATATTGAAAAAGAAAATATTTTTATTGACCATTTGTTTAAAGAAAATGAGACTAGTTTTACTTTGATAAAAAAAAAATTAATAAAATATTTTTTGGGTGGACGGGGACCACTACCTCCCAATCCCCTTCTCCTTTCTTTTTGGCTATGACCATGGGTCGTGCACTGCAAGCAACACATGATGCAACAACAACATGCACAACTACCTAGGCAATGTGTGTGGCAAGCAACACATGATGCAACAACAACATGCACAACTACCTAGGCAATGTGTGTGGCTACTAGCAGTGCATGCGTCTGCCTAGAAGGCCCCCTTTAAAAGGGGTAAAGACTTTATTAGTCTATTTTTTAAAAAAAATGGGACTTGTTAATTAGTTTCCTTAATTAATTTATTATATTTTAGATTAAAACTTATGTCATTCCATTATTATATATGATTATTAATTAATGTTATATATTATTTAATTAAAAATATTTGTAATATAATTAAGTTTAGTATATTAAAATGTGTTCCAAATTAAAATAAATTTATTGGAGTTTTAATTTCTATTTAATAATATTAAATTTTTGTTTCCTTTTTAGGATTAAATTTAATAGTTATTAATAGTAATCATTAATGGATTGTATTTTTTATAAAACTTGGAATTTGTTTAAATGGGAGATTTTATATGAAAATGGGTTTTATACTAAGAAACTTTATTACTTTTGTGAGCTCCATTGCTTTGCTTAATATGACACCGTGAAAACAAGATCTTGAACCTTTTTGCAAATTGGATTTTTATGTCTTCAAACAAATGAACTATGAAAAATCTTGTTAAATTACTTGATGTGATGTATGGTTTATTTTACTGCGGTTGGGCTTGACTTATTATGTTGACCAGTTAGGGATGTTTATGAGAGGCTTGGGAAATTTTGTTCTATGATGATGTTATGTATAATATTTTGGTCATGATCTATTATTTCCAACCATTATGATGTATTCACATGCTTTAGTGATGAGTTTTGATTAGTTACTTGCTAATTATTTCCAATTGCTTGTATAGGACCGAGGTGAATGATGTGATTTTATTGTTGTAACCTATGAGTTTTGATCAGTTATCTTTTTTTGCTTTCTAGTTGCTTGCATAGAACTAAGGTGAATAGTGTGATTTTTTTTCTTGGTGTAACCTATGAGGTTTTGGTTAGTTATCTTTTGGTACTTTCTAGTTGCTTGTATAGGATTAAGGTGATTATTTTTCTTTTATGAGTTATTATTTTTATGATCTTAGGGTAGGTTAGCTATGTGTATGTTGGGAAGTGGCTTGCGATGGAGGTTGGAGCCCTAAAGAGGTTGCTTGTGTAACTCATTATAAGTTGTATTAATAAGTGATAACATTTCATTAAATGAGATAAAATGAATTAACAAGAATCTATTTTTCACCTTGCCCATGCCTCGAGTGCTAGTACATGCTAGGATGGGAGTAGAGTGGATGTTTGATTATGACCTTGCCTCATTTGTATGCCTTGATTTTATGAAAAGATATTGATGCCACATAGAGTAACTAGGGGGCAAAGTCTAGAGAGGTTGCCAGGGTAACCTTAGAGTTGACTTATGCAATGACACTTGCCCACTTACATGGTAAATTTCGTACGTGTCTTTTTTTCCTCTGGGATTAGATGATACTTATATCTTGATACTTTTTGCAATAGATTGCTATTAGGATTTCCTTGACCTAGATGATGGTTATGGCTATTAGATTTGTTATCCATTTGGGACTTGACATTATCTCCTCAACATGGTGGGAGTGGGTCATTTAGGTTCCACAAGGTCGGGTGGTAGTGTTTCTTATACCACTAAGATACGATAGCTGGATGCCATTGTTGGATGTACTTGTGTAGTTGTTCCTTTCATTCTAATCTTGTGTTTCTATTAAATGGTTATATTTTATTTTACTATACTTAGTTAGCTAGAGATCTTATAAGATATTGTATCTATTCATGATGTATATTCTCTAAGATTTTCATATCATGTGACTTGTACAATAGATGATTATGCATTCTGGTTATGCCACATAACATCTTATGTAATTGTATATTATTTGATTAGATTCATACTTGTGGTTATTCTATGATGTGGATTTTGTTATGTATTAGATTTAGTAATGATGAAACTTTTCTATGTGATTTCAATTTCATGGAACCCTTAAGAGATGTAATTTTTTTATGAATTATTTATATGTATGTGAGTTATTGCTTCTAGTATGTTATCACTTGTTGACTTAATCTTTCAAATCTTTTTTTTTGGAAAAATTAGTGACACATTCAGTTAATTTCTTTTGGGTTCCTAGGTAGGGCATTACATCTAGTATCAACACCCGAGTTTCTACATTGGGAGCTCTAGGTATATTGGAATGCCACTAGATGATAGCTAGTTAAACTAAAACAAGATTTAAACATCTATATGTATATTTTACAACTTGATCACTTGAAAACTTTAAACTAAGATATTTGAAACATAGAAAAAGGAAAATCTTAAATAACACTTGACTTGGTTTTCAAAAATGTTTTCTTATGATTGTACTTTAAGGTAGTATGCCTTTGTTTACTTGTGAGCATTTTGTTGTTCTTTCTTGGGTGTTGTAGGAGGATGGTGTTGTTGGAAATATAAGATAGTAACTAAGAGGGGATGGGTGAATCAGTTACTGTAGAAACAAATCTCAAATCCCTTAGATGGTAGAACAAAACATAAACTTTGGTGAAACCATTGTAACTCAGTTAATACACACGCACTCGATTAACGCTAACAATATGTTGCAACTCAAAAATCACTGTAATAACAACTAATACTCAGTAAATAATGAACATGTAGATCTTAATATATTAAGTGTGATTATCCTTAATTAACTTAGCTTTATACACATAAAATCAATAGCATGAACACAAGTGACACCAAAATTTAATGTGGAAACCCAATTTTGGAAAACCACCAATTGCAACCAGTTATTATTTTTTACACTTCTAAAATGAACCTTGTTAGGAGCCAACCCTCTTAAAGGTTACAAAGCACACTATTAGCTGTAACTCTATTAGAGGATTTAATGACCTTGTTAGGAGTGGCCTTGTTAGAGGTCTTTAGAAACTTCAATCTAGAAATGCTACCTTATTAAAGGATTTACAAATAGTTGTTAAGCCAACTTTATTAGGAGATTTAGTTCACTACTACAATGATTAGAGAGTAACAATGATATAACCTAATTTTTGATGCAAACTTATTTTTGTTGATTTCATATCTTAATTCTAGACTTTGTACTTGATCCTTCTTGATCGAATGTATCCTTGCAACTCCTCAAGGATATTCTTCTTATCCTTTCAATTCGCTTCCTCTAAGCATCTCCTTATCTTTCACACATTCCCACACTTTCAATCCTCAACTTGACCTTATACTTATACCATATACATTGTTGAGTCAACTTGAATACACCTAAGAATAATTAAGATTCATCTCTTCTATTGGCTAAAAAAATTAGAAAAATCTATTGAACTAAATATGCCAAAAAAAAAAAATCCTTTGTTAGCCAACCCTTTTCAGTAGATAGTAACACTGAAATGATTTTCCTATGTTAACCAAGTGAACTCAATTAACACTACAACTTTGTAAACTTCCTTTGGTAATTGAGTGAGCTTGATTAATACTAGTTCCATCAAACTTTCCTTTGTTAGCCGAGTGAGCTTGGTTGACACTCAACTTTTGTGAACTTTTCTTCAACACCTAAGTTAACTCAGTAGACATTGTCTTCTAAACTTGGCAAACACTAGAATGCTTGACAAAAATAGGAAATTTTCTTCATCACTGAGTGAACTCGATATACACTAACTAGAAAAGATATGACATTTTGTGTAACATCAAAGACAATATACAATCGATCAATTATTTTCAACAATCTATGTCTTTGGCATTGATAGCAACACAACATGTCATAATTCAATGAAATTTTTAAAGAAAAATAATAGTATGGGTAATATCCTTAGTCTTGTTCTAATTCTCATCCATAAGAACTCCCTCCATCAATGTGAACTCCCTTTGATTTTAGTTTCTCCTTCTGTCATCAAAATCTCCAAGTTTACTCTATCTTTAACATCTTTTTCTAATTCTCCTTCTTTGATATTAGACCAAGTTCTCTTTCTTTGAAATCTTCAAAAAAAATTTCTTTGATATGACAACATACTCTCCCTCTTTAGGAAAATTCTTTTATATGACAACAAACTCTCCCTGTTTGACATCTTATGCCAAAGACAATATACAGTTACTATCAATGTACTTGATGTACTAATTCATTTGCAATCTACCATTTCATTACTGCATCAACTTGACTGATCTTCAACATGCACTAGTTGATGCATCACTAAAATTTATTTAGTGAGCTTGAGATAGGGGAATAACTCCTATCTTACCTCTTAGATATAAAAATGCATCCTTAGGTAATGACTTGGTGAATATGTCTGCAACTTGTTCTTTAATATTCATATATTCCAATCTCACCTCTTTGTCTTTCACCAATTCTCTTAGAAAATAATATTTTATTGCAATGTGCTTGATCTTGGTATGAATCACATGATTCTTTGATATATTGATTGCAATGGTATTATTACAAAAGATAACCACTAGATCCTTGATTTCTACCTTCATACTTGCCAATAATTGTTTGAACCAAACAATATTGGAATAGTTAACTATTGCTGCAACACACTCTACCTTTGCTATAGACTGAGAGATGCAATTTTTATTTTTTCTTGTTCAAGACACTAGTCTCTTACCAAGAAAGAATGCTCCACTACTAGTGCTCTTCTTATCATCAACATTTCCTACCCAATCAGCATCAGTGAAGGCTTTCAATTCAAAGTTACCTCCTTTCTTGTACCATAAGCCATAGTCTTTAGTACCCTTTAGATACCGCATGATTCTCTTTATTTCCATCATATGATTTTCTTTGGATTAGCTAAAAATATTGTATTTTTCCAATCATTGTTCTTTATGTGGTTTGATCTACCTCTTTGGAATCATCATTTTTGGAAAGCTTATGTCCAATAGACATAGGTGTTCTAACTGGTCTTGAATCATCCATTCCAAACTTCTTCGGTATCTCCTTGATATACTTAGATTGAGTAATGTAGACACCATCTTTCTTCTATTGAATCTGTAGAGCAACAAAGAATTTGATTTCACTAAAAATTGACATCTCAAATTCCTTACCCATTTTCTTTGAAAAAGATTTGCACAAATCATCATTTACAGTAAACAGTGTATCATCCACAAAGATTGAACTGCCAACACAATCTTCTTGCCTAGTCCTTCTTTGAAGTATAGGTTGTTATTATCATTTATGCTTTGAAAACCAATCTTTGTCAAATAGTTATGAAGTATTTCATACCAATCTTTGGGAGCTTTTTTGAGACTTTATAATTATAAGGCAACTAAGGTGCTTAAACAACTCCCTACTCTAATCCCTTAAGGAAAGTATTGTGCAAATTCTTATTAAATCCTTACAAATTTAGATTCAAAATTATGTAAACAATAATATTGCAATCAACCATGGATACATAAAAAATATAGAGAAAGAAAACACATAAACACAAAGATATGTTAGCGGGGAAAAAAATTTCGATAAAACAACCCCACCCCTCCAAAACCTACACAATGTATTATCTTCAACATAGAAGGTTACAACACACTTACAATGCAAGTTCTTTTAGGAGAACAATGAAACATAAGACCAATCTAGTAGAAAAATACCATACCAACAATACACTTTCTCACTCTCCAATTTGCAACCCTAAAAATGCTTATATCATGTGCTTTCCCTTTTAGGGCAACTTCCAAAGAACAATTATATTAGGGTTTTACCATTCTTTGAAAAAATAGTGTATAGTACTCAATGATCAATTTCCTCATGTCTTCATGTCTTCACCCATCATCAAATCTTTTAGAGATAGCTCTTATATGTCATAGGAATCTATCATAACCATTTTAGCTATGATATCCTTACACACAATTCAAGATGCCGACACATAAAAGTGGAGTGACACATCAACATGCCAACTAGACATGTACACTCACACTTAATTACATTATTTACAAAAAATACATTTACAAAAAAACTAATAAGAATAGGAATTATCCAAGGTTGGGACACCTTATTCCTAACAACAATGTTTTGTGTAGTTTACAAACCATATCCTTTTTGCTAGGGTATACAAAACCTTCAAGTTTCTCTATGTAGACTTCTTCTTCTAGAATTTTATTCAAGAATGTAGATTTCACATCCATATGATAAAATTTTAATCCTTTATGTGCAACATTTAAGCAAGTAAAGTCCTAACACCTTCTAATCTTGCAATAGGAGGAAAATGTTTACCATAATCAATACCTTCCTCTTGAGAATAACTATTGCATACTAACCTTTCTTTATTTCTTGAAACTTCTCCATCTTCATTCATCTTGTTTTTGAATACCCACTTTGTGGCAATTACATTCTTATCCTTGGGTCTAAGAACAAGAACCCAACTCTTATTCATTTCTATCTATTCTATCTCCTCATTCATTGCTTCAATCCAACTTTCATTATACAAAGCATCCTTAAATGTTCTAGGTTCACATTTAATAAGAAAACATGTACCTTTCAATTTGTTCCTTGTCATTGTAACATTTGACTTGTTTCCAATTATCTAATCAAGTGCATCGTACCTTCTAACATATCTTACTAACACAGGAACTTTGGATTTAGAACATGTTCCACTTGCCTCACCATGATCTTCTATATCATGCTCAGGTCCCGCTATCTGTGACTTGGGTGCTTCAGATTTAGACTTAGGTTATACTAGTTGCAACTCAATAGCTTCTAATTGTGACTCAGGTCCTTTAGAATGTGACTCAAGTTGCATTGGCTACAACTTGGGTGCTTTTGGGAACTTGGGAGGTGAATTTTATTGACTTCCAATTGAGTTAAGAAAAGTATTAGGTTCAAAGTAAACACATTTTCTATAGTCTTTAGGTTCTTTGTTGCTTGCTTCTTCACTCTTTTCTACAAACTCATCAATTCTCACATGTGCACTTTCTATGATCTTATGAGTAGTTAGATTCAAAAATTCGTATGCTTTACTTCTGTTGGAGTATTCTACAAATATGCCTTCATCACTTTTGACATCAAATTTACCTTTCCTAGTCTCCTTCAAGATATAACATTTGCTACCAAATACTTTAAAGTAACTCACATTAGGTTTGTATCCATACCATAATTCATAAGAGTTTTATTTGAGTCTTTCTTTAGTTGTACTCTATTCAAGGTGTGAACTATTGTACCAATTGCTTCCTTCTAGGATTTGATTGCAACATTCTTTTCTCTCATTAGGGTTCTTGCAGAATCCATGATAGATCGGTTCCTTCTTTCTACTATACCATTTTGTTGAGGTGTACCAAGGGCTAATACTTGTCTTTTGATTCCTTTCTTAGTGAAAAATTCATTGAATTCATTAGAAATGAATTCAACACCTCTATCCAACCTCAAACACTTTAGTTTCTTTTCTATTTCTTTCTCAACTCTAGCTAGATACCACTTGAACTTTTGAAAAGCTTTAGACTTATCTTTCAGATACATTACTATCATCATCCTAGAATAATAATCAAAAAATAAAATAAAATACTTATGTCCACTATAGCTCTCTATTTTAATAGGTCCACAAAGGTTTGTATGAAGTAGCTTTAAGACTTCTTCAAAATGATAGTTTTAACTTTTGAAACTTTTCTTTCCCATCTTATCAATTTGACAATTTTTGCATAGGCCCATATCAGGTTTCCTTGGACTATGAATACCTCTTACTCTTTTTCTTTTTCTCATCTTGATCAAGTTATCAAAATTCACATGACATAACCTTTTATACCATAACTATCTTTCTTCTACTTAAGCAACATGAAACATGAACTTTCACTAAGATCTAGGTAGAATAAGTTACCTTTTATTTGATTACTAGATCCAACTCGATTTCCTTTTCCATCTAGCAACTTGGCCTTCCCATTCATGAATTCTATCTTGAATCCAATGTTAGTCAACTATGACACACTCAGTAGATTATGCTTTAGTCCTTCAACCTAATAAGAATTATCACATCTGATTTCATTGGTTAGAGAAATATAACCTTTTCCTTTTATGCAACATGGTTCATTGTTTCCAAATATTACACTTCTACCATCATAGTGTTCCATATGTTTAAACTTTGTTATATCACCAATCATATGATGAGAACAACCACTATCAATAATCCATGTGTAATGCCCTACTTGGGAACCCAAGAGAAATAAAACTAATATGTTACAATGTTTACTGAACTATTTTTTTTTAAAGGTTTGAATAACATCAAGATAATATTAACGTGGAAGCAATATGAACATACACATCAAATACACATTATCAATTATAGATACAGTTTCAATTTCTCAAGGGTTCCTTTAGATTGAGTCACATTTAAGAAGTTTAAACTAATTAGTTTAAGTTTTGAGTACAATGCCTCCTAAATATAAAGAAATAACGGATACATAATCACATAAGAAAAGTATAAGTATAACTAACACAATGAAAGTACATTCAATAAATAACATCCACTGCACATGTTGCAAGGTATGTGAGAATAGATACAATACATCAAAATAAATGATAGCATTATTACATCAATTGAAAAGAAGTCTCTAAGATAAGAAATAAGAATGATAAAGGTACATCTTCTACAACGAACATCCATCAGGTGGCAATATGAGGGGGGACCCAAATGGTAAGAAGAAACTACCTCCTAACCACATGGTTACATAATGAGGCTTCCACTCCCACTATGCAGGGAAGATAATAAACGATCTACATATGGCTAATCAATCATAAAAAATTCCTAGGCAAGGAATTCTTAATAGCTAAAACTACCTCAAAGGTACACATGCTTCTCAAGAAGATAAGATAATCCAAAAAGAAAGAACACCCAATCCAATACCAACACCACATAACCAAACATCATACATGAACCAAGTATAAATTGAATACCAATATCAAAAGATAAAGTCAATGAAATATTTCCACCTCAAGTCAAGAACCACATGTCAAAAGTACATCATCCATGAATCTCCAATCATCATGAATGAAAGTAAATAACCATAATAAACACATCCAACAATAAGTACACCACTAGAGGTACACAAAATCTATAGAGGAGACTCAGGCTACAAACTAGGGAGTTTCATCACATGGTCAAACTACTTGAGTTACCCTAGACTGATCTCTTAATAGACCTTGAACCCTCAAGTGTTGAGCTACCCTGGACTGGTTACTCTGAACCCCAGTCCCTCAATGTGACACATGCAAAACTAGAAAGACCTCTCAAGAAGATGAGGCAACTAGTTATGCTACCATCCCATTCCCATCCTTAGTCTATACAAGCACTCAAGGCATGGGTGGGTCAAATATCTCTAACTTATCTTTTTAGTGTGTTTCCCAAAAATATTAATTACTAGATTATCACTTATTACATAACTTACAATAGGTTAGCCTAGCACTGACCACTTTGGGTCTTAGACCCCCACTGCAAGCCACTCCCAAGACATGTACCTAGACAACCTCTCCTAAGAACATAAAACATAGTTGTGTCCCATACCACAAGACTCATAATGATCAAACCTAGTTCCTTAGCAGACAACCTGAAAATAAGCTGGTTCTCCACTCAAGTACACATAAATTTTCCACAAAGAAAACCTCATAAATATAATTTTCAATTTGAATCACAAGACATATCATGACATCCAGCCATATATATGGTATATAAAAGAAACCTCACAAGCCTCTAGTGTACACCCTAGTTTGGCCAAGCTCATGAAATCACAAATCAAAGAATCATATAAAATCACCTCAATCCTATACAAGTGACTAGAAAGCATCAAAAGATAATCCACAATATTCACATCAGTTCTCCATGAGCAATTGAAAAGTACCAAAAGATCATCATAATAATCAAAATAGTTCTCAATGAGCAACTGAAAGACATCAAATGATAAATCACAATATCCATCAGTTCTCAACGAGCAACCAGAAAGTATCTCAAAATAATACTAATCAAAGACTCCAAAATGGTCAAGTCAAAAATGTCACAACATGACATCATCAAGAACAAATCATTCAACACACTGCAGTCCTCTCAAAGTGACTGGAAAGAAAATCAAATATAACTAATTGATGACTAAAAAATGGTAAAGTCAGGTATCTCATAAACATACACATCAACTTCACACAAGGAAACTGGAAAGCCATAACAATCAATAATCCACACACATCATAGAGCATACCATCACATTACCATGGTTGAGTATAAAATATTGAGATCAAAACATCATAACATCATATTCACATACTCCCAAGCCTTTGGTAAACATCCTAAACTGGTCAATGCTAGGACCACCCAAAAATTCCAACACCAGTAAATCACATGTTACATAAAGCATATACAAAAATGTATTCCATAATTCATTAGGTTTTGAAAAATCATGTGAAAAATCTGTCTTTAATTATTATATTTTTAATTTTCATGCACACACTTTATGCACTTTAATTAAAATAAACTTTATTAAATTAAAGCTTTCTCTCCTTCATTAATTTTTGAAGCATTTTTAATGGTATATTTATTAATGTAATTAATAATATTATTTAGAGTTTATTATTAAAATAAAACTCCTAAATAATTATCATTAAATTAAATAAATATAACTACAACACAATTAGAACCATAACTTTATCTTTAATTTTTTTATTCTTTTATTTAAATAAAATCATGAGACATTATCTTAACTAATATATTTATTAACTCAATTGATAACATTATTTAGATTTTATTATTAAAAATAAAACTCATAAATAATTATCATTAAATAAAATAAATATAAATATGTCAAAAATAGAACTTTAATATAATCTTTTAAATTTAATTCTTATATGCACATCTAAAAAACTTTTTAATTAAAATATTCTTTTATATTTTCTTTTCCTCCACTTTATTAATTAGTGCAAGCACTTATTTAAAGCATAGTTTATTATTTAAACTAATAAACATAGTAAAGCTTATTATTTAAATGCAACTCTAACCTAATTAATTAATTTTTTTTATAAATATTAACAAATATAATCTGATAGAGGAAATATCATTAACCATTTGAATTTCCAACTTAGAGTTCCATTTTCAAATTCAAACCCTTCCCAAATTAAATTCTAATTTCTTCCATCTATGGAATGAGGGTTTCTAATTGAGTTTTCCCTTGATTTCTTTGCACATAGAAATAATCAACATGCATACCAAAATTTTACAATATAAAACATTCATCACAAGAATTATCCAAACAGTCATTTAGTAGATACAATGAAGATAGGAGAGAAATGAGATAGGAGAGAAACGAGTGTATTTAAAATATGCATAAATCACAAGTATCTACCTAGACACTGATGTTAATTGCTACGCCCCAAAAAATTGTAAAGAAACTCCTCCTCTCAAAACCTTCTCTTTCTTAAAAATTCCTTCCTTCCTTTCTTAAACTATTATCAGAAGCATGTAGAAGCATGTCCTTACACACTAGGAGTACCTGTATATAAAGGCCTCTTAGGAAGCACCTGTATATGTGAAAATGCGGCCTATGCTAACACACACACTTTAACACGGTCATTGCATGCGGATTCATCTCGAAATGAACATTGGATTGTTCATCCGAAATTTGCCCTGCAAAGCGACCTGTTGCCTTCTATCTAAAGGGATTTTGCCTGTTAATATCTTCAGAATCAAGGTGCAGACAACTAGACCCTCTAAGAATGAAGGATTTGGCAATGAAATTAAGCTAAGAACGAGTATGCAGATTAATCTAAAATGAAAGATGCAATGTAATCTAAGAACAAATAAAGCAAACTAGATTTAAGCATATGCATGATTAAACTAAAATGAGATTAAACTAAGAATGAGAATGTATGCAAGAAATGTAAGTAAATGTGAGCATGAATTTCAGTAGCGTTTTGATGCAAATTCTCCAGATTCATCCTCTTAAAATGAGGAGATGAGGGTCTCTTAAATAGACTCTCTTGGAATCCATCAACGGTTGAGATCGATTCAGATCAACGGCCAGGATTGAAGATGAGGTTCAGTCATAAAGGGAGATTCCCAAATTAAAGGGATTTAACAAATTTAATCTGAGTAAAATAAGGAGTTAACTATTTTAATTTGAGTAGAAAAAGGAGTTAACTGATTTAACTCATTTTTGGTCAATAGTGAACTAAAAATTTCCCTTTTTGAACTGAAGAGAGATTTTGTTGAGATATTTAATTTAATAAAATGAGATATGCTCTCATAATTACTTTTTCTATTTAATTAAATAATCTTTAATTAATTAGAGATACTTTTGTTTAATTAAATAACTTCATTTAATTAATTAGGAAATGGCTTCCCATTTAATTAAATAACTTTGTTTAATTATTTAGAAGTAAGTACTCCATTTAATTAAATAATTTCTTTTAATTAATTAGAAATACCTTTCTCATTTAATTAAATAATTACATTTAATTAATTAAAATAGGTGTATTTATTAAATTAAATAAATTTAATTCCATAGTACATTAGCCTTAGGATATAATTTAATTTAATTAAAGTATAAATACTTAATAATTAAATTAAATATTAATCAATAGGTTTAATGTGACTAATATGAGTAAATACTATAGGAATTAAATAATAAGCATGATGAATGTAGATTTAGGTTTTTTGCATCTGACAATTAAGTCAAGTAGCGAATAGCAGAATGAGAATTGCCTATTAGAATAGGACTTTAAGATTGATCAGAAATAGACTAGAATTGGTTGAGATGGCAATGAGCCAATTTTGGGGCATTACATTTTGCCCCTCTTTAAATGAATGTGCGAGCAACACGTTCAATTCAAAGAAAATCAAAAAGCATGATGCAAAGATGAGATTGGTTTCGAAGGTGATGATACAGAGACCAATTGATAAGCTTTTTAAGGACCATCTCTAGAACAGAGCTTAATCCTAAGGGATCCACGTAGAACACTTAGATACCTAATAGTGATAGCATTTAAAAGACTACCTCCAGAATGAAGCGTAATCTTTAAGGATCCAGACAGAACATCTAGATACCTGAAATTGATAGCATTTAGAAGATTATCTCCAGAATAGAGCGTAATCTTCGAGGATCCAGATAGAACACCTAGATACTCGAGAATAATTGCATTTAGAAGATTATCTCCAGAATAGAGCATAATCTTCAAGGATCCAGATAGAACACCTAGATACCTGAGATTGAAAGCATTTAGAAGACTATCTCTAGAACGGAGCTTAACCTTCAAGGATCCAGATAGAACACCTAGATACCCAAAATTGATAAAAGAAAGATAACAAGGTCCCATCATTAGTCATAGAATCATCCCCAGAATGAGGCTTGATCCTCAGGAGTTAGGGTTTAGACTGTCCCAATACCTGTCTATCAAACTCTGAGAAGAGCTGTTATAAGGTTGATCAATTAATGAAAAGATAAGATAGATGGAAAAGATTCTAGATAGAAGGGAACAAGATGCCCCAAGTGATAAAGACATAATATGGGAACCAGATGCCCCAAGCAATAGGTATTCAATGATGTAATCATCCTGCCCCCTCGGGAGTGAAATCGAAAGATGACACACCAGAAATAGATGTGAAGCAATATAGCTATAGATACAGAAGAAATCTTAGATTCAACATAATGTAGAAGAGATCAGAACGATCAGAAGAAATATGAAGAGATCAGAATGATCTAAAGAAATTTGGAGAGATCAGAATGATCTGAAGAAATATGAAGAGATCAGAACAATCTGAAGAAATTTGTAGAGTTGATCCGAAGTGATTTTGAGATCCAAAAGACCAAGTTTGAGTTGAAAAGCTTCCAAGAATTGCAAAGTATCAGAAAGATTTGGATTGCACAAAAAATTTTAAAATGCATTTTGAGCCACTTAAGTGTGTCAGATTTCAAATTCGATCCCAAAAAATGGGTTTAGAGAAACCAAAGTAGCCAAGAGGGTAATTAATCAATCATTGTGCAGTTCGTGAATGAACATGATACTTTGAAGAGATCAGCAATCCCTCATCAGAGAAGGTGAAAGTAGATTTGCAATTGAATCGCATGCTTATGCAAGTGAAATATGCAATGCAAGACTATGTTAAATGCAACCCTAGGCTAGATGCAATTGTAAAATAGATGCAACCCTAGGTCTGGTTACCAAGCCTCGATGATTTATCATCAGTGGATATAAAATAAAGCTCGTATGTTATACAACTCCCACTAACATTGCAATCATGAAAATATGAATATAACATACGTTATTGGGATGTCAGGATTAAATGTAAGCATTCGAGGCACAAGAAGCCAGAATGACCAGAACATTTGTCCCTTTTAATGTAGCAAGTTAACATAAGCATCAAAGCATAAATGTTAGGATGACTTGAATGTTGCTTGCATGACAGGCACACCAAACAAACGGGAGATTCCTCTTATGCTAAGTATTTAGTATTCATTCTATCTGCAATGACTCTTGCGTTCGTAACCTGAGACAGAAGTGTGCTAGATATACTCACAGTGACCCGTACGTTCACTTAATAGGATGAGTATTAGTATGTACTATAGCATGAAGAGTTCACTCCAAAAAACAAGGAGAAGAACCAATGTCATTGATGTATCTGTATAAAAGGAGTCGAGTTATACACGGCCATCCAATACGAGATGGAGGCTCTTATAGTGGACACCCCTCTTATAGGAATAGATCAACTTATTAGAACTAAACCGCAAACAGAAAGCAAAGAAAAAGATCATGCCCCCAGTCATTACTTCTCTAGTTGAATATGACATCATCGAGTTGCTCGAGGAGATATGATAAAGCAAAAAAAAGAAAACAAAGAAAATGCTCAGCATATCCAAACAAATATATCATCATTTTTTTTTTTGAGTTCAATGTTTTTGGGATTGATGTCAAGTGCTAATGTCTAGAATATGTAAGAAATAAATCTCCTTAGTAGGGTGACAATAGTAGGCAGACGTAGTCAAAACGACTGGTGACTGAGGTCAAAGAGGAATCTTCACGATGAAGAACCTAAGAAGGACTAAGCGACAGTAGACAGACATAGCCAGGACGATTGGTGACTGACGCAAAAGAGATCTTCCATAAAAGAATCTTGAGACATGACTTGAGCAATGGTAGGCAGACACAGTTGAAACAACTGGTGACCATTGCGAAAGAGATTCTATGAGAATCTCGAAAAGAGTGCCACTAGCGATAGTAGGCAGATGTAGTCAGAATGATTGGTGACTGTCGCGAAGGAGATTCTATGAGGAGAATCTCGAAAAGAGAGTGACACTGGCGATAGTAGGCAGACACAGTCAGAACGACTGGTGACTATCGCGTAGGAGATTCTATGAGGAGAATCTTGAAAAGAGTGACACTAGCGACAGTAGACAAACATAGTCAGAATGACTGGTGACTGTCGCGAAGGAGATTCTATGAGGAAAATCTCGAAAAGAGTGACACTGGCAATAGTAGGCAGACGTAGTCAAAATGACTAGTGACTGTCACGAAGGAGATTCTATGAGAAGAATCTTGAACATAGTGACATTAGCGACAATAGGCAGACACAGTCAGAATGACTGGTGACTATCACAAAGGAGATTCTATGAGGAGAATCTCGAAAAGAGTGACACTGGCAACAGTAGGCAAACACAGTGAGAACGACTGGTGACTGTCATGAAGGAGATTCTATGAGGAGAATCTCAAAAAAAATGACACTAAGGGGGGAATGCCCCCGAGCTATGACAAGACTCAATCCATGGATACATGAGCAGGAAAAGCAGGAAAGCAAAAGCATGAAAGCGACTATACAGAGTAGCCAAAAGATGTGCTACAAGATGGAGCATTGGGAACAAGAGGCGCCTGTTTACCAAGTTTTCATCTTCTTGGCAAGATTTTCCTTTTTTTGCTACCATGATGCCTATTTCTAGGTTTTCATCAATGGCACTTTTTTTTTTGTTTTTCAATTTTTTTCTATTTTTCTCTTTTTGATTTTTTTGGTATTTTTGTGATTTTTCAATTTATTTTGGTGTTACGAAGGCACCTACTGCTAGGTTTTCACCAGGGTAACAATTTGTTCAGGACTTTTTTTGATTTGTAGGATTTTTTTCAGGACATTTAGATATGTATAGAGAGCTTGTTGAAATTGAATCAACTGTAAAATTGCTTCAGGTGGAGAGTGTTCATAAGCTCTTTAAGCGCTTGTCCTTCGGTTGTGGAAAGTTGATAGGTGCCAGATCCATATACTGCAGTAATGATGTAAGGACCTAGCTAGTTTGGTTCAAACTTTCCCTTTTGCATTCGTTGTTGTTGATTCTTAGGATTCTCTCTCAGGACGAGATCACCTAGCTGGAAGTCACGTGGCCTAATTCTCCTATTGTAGCTTCGTGGCATTCTTTGTTGATATGCTCATAGATGATCACAAGCCACTTGTCGTCATTCATCTAGCAACACAAGCTCTTGAAGCTAGGCTATCCTATAGTCATCATCTGTGATAAGACCTTTCATAGAGATTCTCAAGGTAGGAATCTCGACCTCTATCGGAAGCACAGCATCCGCCCCGTATACCAACGCAAAAGGAGTCATGCCCGTTGGAGTTCTAAAGCTTGTTCTATATGCCCATAGGGTTGGATTGATCTAGAGATGCCAGTCTCTCCCTGACTTACTGACTGTGCGATGAAGAATTTTGAGGATCGCCTTATTGGATGCCTAAGCTTGGCTATTACCCTGGGGGTAATAAATGGAAGACCAATGTTGTGTAATCTTGAATTTCTTGCATAGTTCCTTAAGGTCTTTATTTTTGAACTATCCTCCATTGTCAGTAATGATTGAGGACGGTATACCATATCTACAGATGATGTAGTTTGTGATAAAAAGCACTACAGTTTTGCCATCAACAATTGTGAGAGGGACTGCCTCTACCCATTTCGTGAAATAATCTGTAGCGGTGATAATGAACTTATGTCCATTAGAAGAGGTTGGGTGAATCTATCCCACCAAGTCAAAGGACCATTGTTGAAATGGCCATGTTGTAATAGAGGGAATCAACTCTCTAGCTGGAGCGTGAATGAGATTCCCATGTAGCTAACACTGTTTGCAGGATCTAGCATATTTAATAGCTTCTTGCTCCATTTTAGGCCAGTAGTAACCGACACAAAGGAGTTTGTGAGCTAGTGTTAGGCCATTGGAATGAGATCTAAAAATGCCTTCATGAACATCAATTAGTGCGCATTTGGACTCGTTAGGTTCTAAACACCTAAGGAGTGTTTCGTCGAGACCTCTCCTATATAGATCGTCAGCAATAATGACATAATGTGAAGTGTTATGGATTAGGTAACATTTCTCATTCTGGGTCAAACCTTCTGGAATGGTTTGATTACGAAGGTAGGAATAGATGTGATGGTAGCAGGATGATTCTTGTCCTATAATAGAATAGATCATCTTGGAATCAGATGTGTCATAGGCTGGGTAGTGTAACGCTTCCACCAAGAACTCATGTCGGAGATCATTTTTTGGCATTTGTAGAAGGGAGGCCAAAGTGGCCATGGTGTCAGCCGCTTTATTATCTACGCATGGAACCTGTTGGAAGGTGATGTGTGCAAAATATTTTGTCAAGTCATCAACCATGCATTTGTAAGGAATTAGTTTTTCATCCTTCATTTGATACACATCATTTACTTGGTTGATAACAAGCTAAGAATCACCGAAGATATCCAACTGATCTACTCTCCATTCAGCTGCAATTTTCATACCATTGATCAAAGCTTCATATTCAGCAATGTTATTTGTACAAGGAAACATAATCTTGTACGCTTTTGGCAATGAGTATTTCTATGGTGTGATGAAAAGTAATCCAACACCTAATCCTTGTTGTGTGAAGGATCCATCGAAGAACATAACCCATGTATGATGAGTGAGTGTTAGAATTGACTCATCTAGAAAATCAATGTTTATTGGTAGAAGACTCTATATGGGTTCCTCGGCCAGCTAGTCTACAATTGCCTGTCCCTTTATAGCTTTGTGTTCAACATATTGAATGTCAAACTCACTTAGTATCATGACCCATTTAGCCAACCTTCCTGTGAGAGCTGCCTTACTGAGCAAGTACTTTAATGGATCTATTTTAGCCACAAGCTGTGTAGTGTGGGCAAGCATGTAGTGTCTCACCTTTTGGGAAGCAAAGACAACTACCAAGCAAGATTTCTCAATAATGTTGTAGTTTTTCTCATAAGAGACCAATGTTCGGCTCAAGTAATAAATAGCTCTTTCTTTGTTGTCATTGTCTTCCTGAGCCAACAGGATTCCCAAAGATGTTTTAGTGGCTGAAATGTATAAAAGCAAAGGCTTCCCATGCATAGGAGGCATCAAGATTGGTGGATTGACAAGATATTGTTTAATTTGTGTTAAGCTTTGCTCACAATCCTAGCTCCAATTAAATTTCACACCCTTATGTAAGGTCTTTGTCAAGGGTTGTGATTTATTCGCCAATTGTGAAATAAACCTGCGAATAGATTGAAGCCTTCCCTATAGTCCTCTCATCTGACTGATGTTTCGAGGTGGAGGCATGTCCATTATTGCTTGTACTTTTTCTGGATCTACTTCAATTCCCTTTGTAGAAATAATATATCCTAACAGTTTTCCTGATGTGACACCAAATGTGCACTTCTTAGGATTGAGCCGAAGACTAAACTTTTCCATATGATCTAGGATTGGTCCCAAATCGTGCAAATGAGTATTGCATTTAGCACTTTTGACCAAGGTATCATCAACATAGTCCTCCATAGTTCTATGCATCATGTCATGGAAAATTCTAGTAATAGCCCACTGATACGTAGCTCTAGCATTCTTTAAACCAAATGGCATCACATTCCAACAAAAGGTTCCCCATGCACATGTGAAAGCTGTTTTCTCTTGATCTTCTGGCATAATTTTTATTTGATTGTATCTAGAAAAACCATCCATAAGTGAGTACATATCATAGCTAGCTGTCATGTCCACAATCATATCAATATTAGGGAGCAACAAGTTGTCTTTAGGACATGCCAAGTTAAGATCATGAAAATCTTTACAAACTTTGATAGACTTATCCTGGTTGGATACAAGGATAATATTGGATATCCATTCAACATAATCAATTGCACGAATGAAACTAGCCTTCAGAAGTTTCTCCAATTCGGCTTTGACTAGTAATGCAACATGAGGATGCATTTTTCGAAGCTTCTATTTAACTGGTTTTATGCCTGGTGTTATGGACAAGTGATGCATAATAAGATCAGGATCCAATCCTAGCATGTCAGAATATGTCCAGGCAAAATTTATTTTCTTTCCCTTGAAAAAGGCAATGAATTGTTCCTTCTCTTCAAGTGACAATGACTGCGCCAGATGTATCACATGAGAATGTTCTTCTATGCCTAGGTTAATTGGCTGTGTCGGCTCTATTAACACTGATGATCTCTCCTAAAAGTGACTGGGAAGGACATCAAATATCTCATCCACGGGCACCTCAGAGAGGTTTTTACCCTTGGATACGTCTTTTGTTTTTACTTTTTTTGGATTCGACACTGCCACAATGTGGTTTTCACCATCGGACCTCTTGCATTTTTTCTTTTTAATCTTGTGACTGAGATATTTGATGTTGGCCTCAGTCATGTTGACGCTCTGCTCATTGGTGGAAGACGTTACATGTTCGATAGCGTTTAGGAAACAGGCAAGAGCATAGTCATTCTGGAACATGGGGACTTTGTTAGATGCATTGGGGTTCTAGTCTATAAGCTCGAGATGTGCGAGTGCGAGAGTAGTGGCTGGTTCAATTGTGTTTACAGTATAGTCATTAAATGTGTGGACCAGCAATTCGAGACCTATGGTGACCTCACCCACAGGTTTATTCAAACATCTCAAAGTATGAATGCTAGTAATTGATGACTCTAGGACACTATTTGGATCAGACCCCTGTGACCTATCCCTAGATGTTTCACTCACTTCGATTTGATTTTCATAGACATGCACTTGGTCAATGTCTTTATCAGTAGTTGCTTCTGAAAGATTGTCAAATTCATATTCATGAGAATCGGTGCTACATGGTGAGAAACTGTAGAACTCCCCAAAAATGATAAGGACATACTCTCCTTCAGCCTCTGGATTCTTACACAAATACGCAATATGGCATGACTGACTAGATTCTCCCTTTTTTGGATGATATTTGAGTTGCTCAGCATTGTCCTTAGAAGAATCACTAGTACCATCCATAGTGCTAACATGTGGCACAAAGTCATCTGGCTCAACAAAGAATTTAGCAAGATCATAAGGAATAGGAATAGGATGAGGGTAAGAATCCTCATCATCAAATTCTTCCTCTCGAGTACTTGACCCAGATTGTGACTCATTGTCAGATGAATTCTCGGGTACGGGTATGAATTTATTGGATCCCAAATGGAAAGGAACCTTCTTGAACCCTAGGCCAGTTGTGTCACTATTGCTTCGAGCTGTTGCTTTGATAGGATCTATTAAACCATTGTTATTGCACCCAATAGGGTTGGTTCCCTTGTAGCCAAAACGCTTCATAAGCTTAAGACCAGGTCCATACTTTTTAGGAGTGATTTCTCGAGCTTGTTTTGTTAGGTCTATTGGAGACTCTTCTTTGTAAAGCCATGTAGCAATGGCTCTATTTTCACTTTCATCTTCTAAGGGAACTATAGCTTTGACAAAAGATCCATTAAACTTGGTCTGAGGTGTCAACACGAATGGCTTCTTTTCTACTGAGGGTCTCCCAAAATGTCGAGGGGACTCTGGAATAGATGTTAATGACAGCACTGGTTCCATGTGGTACTCTCCCATACTAGTTTCTTTCAATTTAAATGACTGCTCAATTTGTTTCAGCTTATTGTTGTGACAATCAGTAGACTCACGGTTAACAAGGACGAAAGAATCAGCAACTTTGAGCATATTGCAAGTATAGCTAGTAGTAGCAAGAATGGTAACTTTGGAGCCATGAAATGGGAATTTAATGTATTGGTGGTATGTGAATGGAACAACGTGCATCTCATGTATCCATGGCCATCCCGACGAAATGTTGTAGGCTAAGGGAATGTCAAGCACCTAATAGGTGACATCCCTTTTGATAAGACTGACGCAAATTGGTAAAGTCACAAGACCTAATGACTTTCATTCTACTTCATTGTATTCTTTAATAGTGATCTTTTGTCGAGGATCAACAGAGTCCTCAGAATAATCCAATTGTTTAAGCAGAGTAGCAGAAACAATGTTTAGGCCAGTGCCATTATCAATGAGTACCCAACGAACACATGTCTGGTGGATCATAACCTCAATGTGTAGAGGCTAATTGTGTGGGTGATTCAGTGAGTTGTCATCCTCCTCAGAGAAGGTCATAAGATGAGGTGAGGTCAAGTGAGCTACCATGGATTGAAATTGCTCAAGATCAAGAACTTGAGGAATGTTTGCCTCAGTGAGGGCTTTGTCTAGAATTTGCCTATGAGCAGGCAAGATTTTAAGCAGCTCAAATATGGAAATGTGAGCATTGGTTCATTTCAATTGATCTAGAACACTATAACTGGTTGCAGTCAAGTTCGTCGTGTGTTTTGCACCTTTATTAGATGGACCAGCAAGGGCTTTGTCCTTGTGTTGTTCAAGATTTGAAGTAGGAGGTGTAGGGCCTTTGAGCACCAATTTCGCATGAGAGCGAGTAATAGCATTAGCACAATGCTGTGAAGATGCATTATCCATGTTATTGGAAGTACGACCTCTCAAGACAAATGGTGTCTTGGGTTTATCATTATCTTGCTTCCCCTTTTATAGTAATAACATCGCAGTATTCAGAATCTACAGGTTCAACCATGTGAATGACATTGTCATCATTGGAATATGTATAGTTGACCTTATTGTAGGGTTCTAGTTTCGAACTCTCTCCTTTTTCATAAGCTGGGAAAGGCTCTTTGAATGCCTTGTGGTCTGAGTTTTTGTTATGTCCATCTACCAAAAGTTCACCAGCATCAATCATGTCTTGGACTTTATGACATAATTTTATACAGTTGCTAGTTTTGTGTCCTTTGTTTTGGTGATACTCACAGAATGAGGTCTCATTCCACCATGGTGGACATGGTTGTGGATCATAGGGACGAGGGTTATCCATTGGTGAGATAAGATTGTGTTGTAGCAATGTTTTGTAAACCACATCCAAAGGTTCTCCTAAAGGCTTGTACTCTCGCTTGGGTCATGCCACCCATGAGTTTCTTGGTTTGTTCCCAGACGCCTTATTGTCAGGATGAGGCTTCTCAGCACTTTTGGTTGCTTTGAAGCAGTCTGTGAGATTAAATGCTACTTTAGCAGGTTTTGGTGTGACATTATCAACAACCCCATCATGTACAATTTCTCGATTCTTGTTGACATGTTTGGTTTTATCCCTGTTGGAAGTGGAACCTTGTTTTGAGTCTCTCTGAAGAGTGAGCTCACCTTTCTTAACCATAAATTCTTCGATATGGATAGCCTGTGTAATCATGTCTTCGAAGGTACATGGACCTTGTAGTTGGACTCTATACCCAAAATCAGGTAAGAGGTTATCAGTGAAAATGTCGAGCTTCTCCGTTTATGAGATTTTACGGGAGTACTTAGTATAAAGTTGTCTCCACCGTTGGAGGAAAGTGAGAAAAGGCTCACCAACCTTCTATTTAAGGTTGCATAGATCTCAAATATTTACAGGATGTTGAATGTTATGAGAATATTGTTGAACAAATGAATTTGCAATTTCGTCAAACGTCTTGATACCAGGAGGTAAATGGGAGAACCACTCCAAAGCTTGACCACCTAGGCTTCTAGGGAATAAACGCATGAGGTATGTTTGATTGTGTATAAACTCCATAGACAAAGCACCAAATTCTCGCAAGTGATCTTGGGGATTAGTAGTACCAAAGTACTTGTCATATCTGGGTAGTTCTACGCCTCTTGGGAAAGGCGACATGTTTATACTTTTGTCAAATGGAAATGAACAAAGAGTGTCCAATGTGTATGTCTTTTTGGGTTTCTCTTTCTCATGCATCATTTGAGCCAATTGGTCTTGCATAATTTTCAGTTTTTTTTGGAGTTTAGTGGTCTCAATTTCTTCTTTACGTGTGATAATGGTCTCCACATTGAAATGTGTGGGCAGTTTAGCTCCCTCTTGGGCAAGTTTGAGAAAGTACTTTTCTTTCTCTTCATTGAGTAGGATTCCCATGACCTTCTGAAAGTTTTTGTCTCTTTGAAATCTTGTTATGTGTTTAGGAAGGATTTCCACCTCTTCTTGTTCTTCATCAGTGTCATCTTCTTTCTCTTTCTCCTTGTCATCCCTAGGTTGTTCTTGATATCGACTATGACTACCCCGTTCAGGTTCACGATTAGTCATTATAGGAACTTGTTCAATTTTCGTATGTTGTGCTTCAAAAGGGTCCATAGAGAAAGGATCATACATTGTATTTGAGGATGCAGGACTCCTACCTATCTCAGTATCCTTTTGGTAAAAAGGATTCCTAATTTATTGAAAATTGGAAAATGTTCGTTGAACTTGAGATGACCTTGCAGGTGAGGAAGACCGTGAAGATGCCTCACTAGCCAAACTAGATATAGATTGCGTAGTGAAAGGTAAGCTACCTCTATAGCAATTACAACCCTTAGCATGACCACATCTATTGTTATCAGGATAAAACACATTGCCGCTTCTGGTTGTGACAGTCATAGGCAAGGACAAGAAGCTAGAACCTGGACAAGGACTATACTAAGACTGAATCTCAAAAAGGACAAGATAGTAGCAAGAATGTTGTTTACTAAGGCACAAATGGTCTGATTTAAAGGCTAGAACAACCAGAGATTATGACCACTGTGGCACAAAGTATGACAAGCATTAAGATGATGACCAAGATTACGTATGAGACGAGACTAGTCAAGGTATAAGACACAAGTTTTCAGTTAAGCAAAGTGTCGCTCAAGACTGTTTGCAAACAGAGAGCGATAAACGAACGTAGAAAAGGACAGTGTGCAAGCTGCAGATTAGCTAGAATAGACCCAAATTATAAATGCTGATACAAAGTCTCGCGCAAAAAACCTTTATGGGCCGTGCAAAGATGTTTCTGTCTTGCGCAAAGGTCAGTAACATTTTTTAATTTCGCGAAAAGAATGTTTTCTGGATCGCGTGAAGATGCGCAACAGAATTTTAATTTTGCGCAAGGACAAAATGGCTTCACGCTAGAGCCAAATGATTTCGCGCGAGACCAAAATGATTTTGCGCGAAAGGAAAGAACAATTTCACAACAGCGACTGATTTTGACAAAAAATTTGATCGTTCCAATAACCAGGCAAATAAATAGGCACATAGAACAACAAGAAAGTGATTTCAAGCATGTCTGAAAACAATGAGCAAGGGAAAAAGAAACCTTGTGCATGAACAATCAAGTGATTTAGTTTGTGCTAATCCCTAAGAGAGCTATTTGTGTACATTTTCAAAGAGTTTTGCAATCATTGCACACATTCCTAGAAAATAAAAGTTGGCTTCTCTAAGGTATTTAGTAATGGTTTGACTCTGCAACTTTTATGACTCATAGGGGTGACCTCCAATCCCGGCGCACCGAGGTTTTGACACAGTTTGCGAACTTAATCTTCGAGAGTTGCTAGGGAGATCTAACAACCCACAATGAACCACACCTGTGGAGATTTCTTCCACAAGGACATTTATATAGCGGTTGTCACTACCATGGCGAAAATGGCCATTAAGGCTTGAGGTTCCATCAATGCAATTTTCCCTATAGAGGGATTGTTTGCTACAGTTAGCCCTCTCTAAAGGTGATTGACTCACAATAGTGTCCCACGAGGGGACTTAGCTTCCAGATTCAAGGTTTTGACACCTTTTCACCTTTAGCCTAATCAAAACAAACAGAGTAATCCGACACGCTAAACTAAGATTATCTCTTAAAGATCTATGATACCATCTTCCTGTGATCTATCAACCTCTTTGGAGAAAGGATGCCTTAATCAACAAGTCGAAGATTCATCTATCTACGAGATGCTCAAAGTATCCTCCCCACCCATAAGGAATCCATCTTAGAGAGGAGTTTCACTAGGAACCCACTCCCTCAAGATCCACGAATAGTGTTCATGGGGGCTTAATTACTATGTGTGTACATATGTTAATTCCCAAAAGCAAATCTATCTAAAAGAAATCAAAAAGCATAAGGTGGTACACTTAACGCTTTAACTAATGTGAGGTGAGTCCAAAGATGTGGAACATTTAACCCCTCACACAAGCCAAAACGAGTCCACAACTCAGAAACTAGTGAGTTCTAGAAAGCACAAAAGGGTTGCCTTGTGGAGCCTTTAATGCTTATGTCCTATAGATCCCTCCCCTATTTAACATGGTGCTGAGCTTTCAACAACAAGGTGGAATGAGGGGTTGGTGGATTAGTGAGTCCAATAACCCAAGATAGCTAATTAGATCTATCACTAAAGACTAAGCCTGCTAAATGAAACTAATAGAGATCACAACCTAGTATCAAATTATACATGTGTTGTAAAATGAGAACATGGAAGGAAACACACACAAGCTTGACATGAGAGATGTTCGTTTTAGCTCCAAATGAAGTGTTATCAGTCAAAACGAATTACCTGGTAATCCTCGCAATGCGCTTAGTAGATTTTTACCTGTTTTTGGCAACTTTAGCACACTTTTCCCATTGTCTCACAAACCACTATTATGCTGCAAAAAAATTTAAAAAATGGAAATAAAGATGCTTAAGAGAAAACATGTTAGTGAAAACTAAAGCTTAACTATGGGAAAATAAAATTTAACTTTTTTTGTTCATTTTTATACCCATAAAAAAGCTTAGAAAATGCTAAAACCTATGAAAACATTATTGTTGTATTCTGTATTGCTGTTCCAAAAAAAATAGAAAACATGAAAAAATCTAGAAACAGTGAGTAATTAGAAGAAAAACCAAAAAACATGAATATCAATGCAAAAATAGCAGAGTTTCGCGCAAAATTTTTGACAGAGCCATGCAAAGTTATTTCTATCTCGCGCAAAACTATTTGGAGCCTGTGTGAAGTGTAGTGCTTGCCCCTAAGTCGCATTTCAGTCATCATTGCCAAACTCTTTTAGGCCAATTTTATGTTTGATGATTAGTATTATTATTTTAGAGATTATCAGATGTTGTTTTACACTCAGTTTATTATATGATGAGATTACTTGGTACTCTATATTTCATGCATATATGATGATTATTCAATGTTTTTAGTTATCAATAATGATTAGTTAGATGGTTTATTATCACATGTGCTTTCTTATGGATACTTACCCCATACTGCATGTGTATGGTGCACGTGTTTGTTTTCTTTATGAATGGTGTTTTTGATGTGGTTAAGGAAGGGAGTCGTAGTCACCTGCTAGTCGGGATCTACACGATGCGCTACTTCCTGCCATTGTCTGTTTAGCTTAGAATATTATGTTTGTACATGCGTGGATTTTATGCAGGTTGTAGGTATTGGGTATCGACTTCCCTGAATTGCTAGGATGAGCGTACCCTATCGCATTATCTCAATGGTAAGAGAGGGGAGATAAACTCTTAAGTCCAATTCCTAAACCCTTTAGCCAATTGTTCTAATTGATAATTAGGACAAGTATCTGAGTTAAGTACCCTCCGAATGCATCAAATGATGTTATTTCGTGATTATAACCCTTTTGTTTGATTTAGTATGTGTTTTTCTATGATGGGTTTTCGTATGTTGCCTTATGAGTCCTTGATGTATTTTTTTCTATTAATTAATTTTAATTAAAAAGATTAATTAATGATTTAATTTAATGGAGAATTAATATGATTATCTTTAATATTTAATTAATTAAGAAATTAATTAAGTAAAAAGAATTAAATTTGGAAATTAACGTTAAGGATAATTTTAGAATGTGATAATATTTATTTAATTTAATAATAATATATTTAGAGTTCATTTTTTAATAAATGCTAAATATTATTATTAATTGAATTAATAAATATTTTATCAATTAAAGTTTCTTAAATAAATTAAAAGTGGAAAAGATATTAAATTATTAAAGGTTCTAGATCGCATGATCTAAGCATCAGTTTAAATATGAGAAATTAATTAAAAGATAAAATAATAGAAAATAATAATGTTATTTTAATTTCATAAAGTGCACATGAGATTAAAGTAATTAATTAATTTAAAAATAGAAGTCGAGTGTAATATTAAATAAAGTTATTTAATAATTCATTTAAGGTGCATTAAAAGAGAAAGCAAAGAATTAATAAAAGTTAATTTTGAGTTAACTCAGTTGAGCAAAGAGTCCTCTCAGGTGAACACACAATTAGTGCCCTGATTTGAGGAGAAAACTCCTTATCACAACTTTGGGGTTCATTTTTGAGGGACACGAATTTGAACCGCGAATTTTTGGGAGACAAGAATTTTGAGAGACATCTTTTGGCAGCGAATTTCAGAAGGAGGATTCTAAGATAGTTTTTTTCCAAAGGAAAGTTATTGAGAGGAGCGGATTCTCTCACAGTTTTTTAGAGTTTTCGAATTAGCTTCAGAATCAGGTAGGGTCTTGTGATCACTGATTAATTATGCATTTTTCCTACTTCTTGTCTTCTTTGTTCCTGTAGATTCTCTGTGATGAAAGTTTAAACGTTCCAATATTGAAAATTAACAGATGCTTGTTAATTAATCTTCTGTATACGTAGGGATTAGAAAAGAGATCTGAAAAATCTTGAGTTTCTAAATCAAAGAACATAGGATTTTAATCGAGAAAGGATAGAATCTAAGAATGAAATTCTAAATTTGGAGGGTTGATAATGTTTTCTCCATTAGATTATAGATTATAGATGAATTCAACTTTAAAAAAAAAAAAAAAAAAAAAAAAATTAATAATAATAATAAATAAATTTATATTAAAAAAAATTGTTTTATAATCTTAAATTATTTATAAAATTTTATAAACTAAATAAAATTTTTTTTTTTGAAATTGTTAATCATATAACAAAGGGTTTTTTTTTTTAAGGAAATAAAATATATTAATATTGGGGGGGGGGGGGGGGGGGGTCGTTGACCCGCCCCCCTTCCTACCTATCGGCTTGCGTGTCGCAGCAGGTACTGCTATGACAGCAGGTACTACTGATGCAGTAGTAACCTGCGCAGCAGTCACTGCGCTGCAATTAAGCTACAGGCAGCGATTTACCAAATCGCTTTATAATTTTTATTTTTTTTTAAAAAAAGAAACTTTAATATATGATGCCGATCCATATTTTTGGCATTCGGTTTTTTTTTAAATTGAAATTAGTTTTTAATAAGTTTTAAATTAATTTCATATTAATATTATTGATAGTTTTAAATGTTAAATTTTATTAATATTTATATATGATTATAAATGTAAATTTTATTTAAATAAAAAATTAAGTAATTTAATTAAGAAGGATGTTTAATAATAATAGGAGTTATTATTATTAAAGGTTAAATAATGGTTTTTAATAAAATAGTAGTTATTTAATTTAAATCATTATTGATTATTTTAAAATAATTTAAAAAAAAAAATTATTAAAGATTATTTTAGGTCATTTTGTTAGGAAGAAATTGACTTTTAATCTAAGAGTAATCTTATATTTATAAGTAAATAATCAGGTTTAAGCATAAGGGTAATAATGAGAAAATTCTACATTAGAAACGTACATAGAAACATGAATTGAACTTTAACTTAAACCCTAGTGTGTTTTCTGAAAATGTATCCAACTATGAACTTTACTGTACTGTTCAATTTTCTTATGATATTATGTTTGGGGTTTTGGGTTGATCAGATGTTGACTAGTCCTAGGTTGTTACCAGAGGCTTTGGGATTATGCGATTGTGATATTATGATGATTTGTTCTCGATCTTTCTAAACCCAACCATGGTGATGTGTGATATGCTCTATGATGTGATGTTTTTTACTGGTTGTTATTGATGTCCAGTTTCCTTGTGAGAAGATGAGGTGTATGTTTATGAGATACCTGACTTTACCATTTTGAGTCATCGATCAGTTATATTTGATTTTCCTTCTAGTCGCTTTGAGAGGACTAAGGTGTTTTATTTGCTCTTGGTGATGTCATGTTGTGACATGTGTTGACTTGACCATTTTGGAGCCTTTGATCAGTTTTGTGTTCTATTATTGTGATTATTTCTAGTTGCTCGTTGGAGAACCATGGGATATTGTGATTTATAATTGATGCCTTCAGATGCCGATAGAGATTTATTGTGATCATTATGATTATTATTTGAGGCTATTCAATTTCTCATGAAGAACTGATGTGATGATTGTGGATTATATTTATGATGTTTTCAGTCGCTTGTATAGGACTGAGGTGATTTTATTATGATTCTTGATTTTGTGATTTCATGAACCTAGGGTAGGTTATCTATGTGTAGTGTCGAGAAGTGGCTTGCAATGAGGGACGGGAGACCTGAAGTGGCTCTGGGCATGACTCATTGTAAGTTGTTTGTTTTAATAAGTGAAAACATCTCACCTAAATACTGAATTAAATGAACCTAATAAGATAATTGTATGTTCTCTCCCATGCCTTGAGTGCTAGTACAGACTAGGATGGGGTAGAGAGAACGCTTGGTTACGACCTTGCATTCCGTAGTATGCCTCGTCAGTATGAGAGGATACTAGTGGCCGTAGGATCATAGGAGACTCGGGATTCCTAAGGGATTGCTCGGGTAACTTCCAACGTGACTTTTGCGATGACACTTTCCCGCTTGCATAGTAGGTTTCCTATGTGTCTTTGTGGTGCCTCTGGGTTTAGATGTCAATCTTTTTAGGAACCCTTGAGTTAGCATACTTTTAGGATTTCCCAGACTTTGAGAGTACTTGTGTTTTGTGTTTGATAGCTTGTTTGGGACTTGAGACTATCTCCTCAGTGTGGTGGGAGTGGACCATTTAGGTTCCACATGGTTGGGTGGTAGTGCTTTTACTCTTACCATTGAGATCTGTCCATAGTCGTCGTGGCTGGAGCTTTCTTGGTTAGCATTTACCTTCACTATGTTTTTGGATTATTATGATGGATGGTTAGATTTTATGATAGATGTTTTATCATTATGGATGTATGGATGTATCATTTATGATGGAGGATTACATTTATCTTACTGTACTTTGTATCATGGATTTGAGGGTGATGTATTTTTATTTTTACATATGTATATTCTTTTAAGCCTTTCATACCCTGTGACATGTACAGTGGATGATTGAGCATTCCAAATTAATTTGCCAAGAGGCATTCGGAACAAATCTATATTGTGGACATTGGACTTTATTATTATTCTTTCATGTGGATGTGGTAGTTGTTAGACTTAGAATTAATTAAATTTAAAAGTGACTCAACATCTTGGGATCCTTAAGGAATGTAACCTGTTATGTATGTTTGTTGATGATTACATGTTATTGCTTCCACTACTATGTGGTTGATGTGTATGTTATACATTCTTAATTTTAAAAAAAAAATTGTTTAGCAAACTTAGTAAAACTTTAGGTTAATTCTTTTGGATCCCTTGGCGGGGCGTTACACGAAGTTGTTTCTATCTCGCGCGAAACTGTTCGAAGCCTGCGCGAAGTTTTTTCTATCTCATGCAAAATTATATGCAGCTCACGCGAAGAAACAAGTTTTGCATGCCAAAAAACTTTCTCGTGCGTCACAAAAAGAATCTTTGCACAAAGATTTTGGATCCTCGTGCGAAAATGAACAGTCTCGTGCGAAGATTCTCGAATCTGTACGGAATAGTACAGATAGAGAACAAAAAAATGATTTAAAAAATACAGAAAGAGGCCAGAAAAATTGATTTTTGGGCCCCACAGTGGGTGCCAGAAATGTATATGTGAAAATGTGGCCTATGCTAACACACATACTTTAACATGGTCATTGCATGCGGATTCATCTCGAAATGAACATTGGATTGTTCATCCAAAATTTTCCCTGCAAAGCGACTTGTTGCCTTCTATCTAAAGGGATTTTGCCTGTTAATATCCTCAGAATCAAGGTGCAGGCAACCGGACCCTCTAAGAATGAAGGATTTGACAATGAAATTAAGCTAAGAACGAGTATGTAGATTAATCTAAAATGAAAGATGCAATGTAATCTAAGAACAAATAAAACAAACTAGATTTTAGAATATGCATGATTAAACTAAAATGAGATTAAACTAAGAATGAGAATGTATGCAAGAAATGTAAGTAAACATGAGCATGAATTTTAGTAGCGTTTCGATGCAAATTCTCCAGATTCATCCTCTTAAAATGAGGAGATGAGGGTCTCTTAAATAGAATCTCTTGGAATCCATCAATGGTTGAGATCGATTCAGATCAATGGTCAGGATTGAAGATGAGGTTCAGTCATAAAGGGAGATTCCCAAATTAAAGGGAGTTAACAAACTTAATTTGAGTAAAATAAGGAGTTAACTATTTTAATTTGAGTAGAAAAAGGAGTTAACTGATTTAACTCATTTTTGATCAATAGTGAACTAGAAATTTCCCTTTTTGAACTGAAGAGAGATTTTGTTGAGATATTTAATTTAATAAAATGAGATATGCTCTCATAATTACTTTTTCTATTTAATTAAATAATCTTTAATTAATTAGAGACACTTTTGTTTAATTAAATAACTTCATTTAATTAATTAGGAAATGGCTTCCCATTTAATTAAATAACTTTGTTTAATTATTTAGAAGTAAGTACTCCATTTAATTAAATAATTTCTTTTAATTAATTAGAAATACCTTTCTCATTTAATTAAATAAATTTAATTCCATAGTACATTAGCCTTAGGATATAATTTAATTTAATTAAAGTATAAATACTTAATAATTAAATTAAATATTAATCAATAGGTTTAATGTGACTAATATAAGTAAATACTATAGGAATTAAATAATAAGCATGATGAATGTAGATTTAGGTTTTCTGCATCTGACAATTAAGTCAAGTAGCAAATAGCAGAATGAGAATTGCCTATTAGAATAGGACTTTAAGATTGATCAGAAATAGACCAGAATTGGTTGAGATGGCAATGAGCCAATTTTGGGGTATTACAACACCTAGAATATCTCTAGAAATAACCAGAAGATAAGATAAGCATTGATAACTAAGCACAAGCCTTATCTAACATTCTAGATGAGTGGATAAGAATGAGAAGGTTGTAGACAACATGTGCTTAATTAGTGTGCTAACTCTTATCTTGTAGACAACATGTGCATAAAAGAGGTGTGCATACTCCTAGGTGACTAATAAATAAGTATTAAAATAATGCATTAACCTAACTAAACTTAAGTAAGTGTAAATAGTAAATATGTATTTACACCAACACTCTTAACTCGTTATTTACTTTTATTTATCTTTTCCATGCACATTAATTAATTAATTAAATTACTTTATTTAATTTTCACTTGACACGTTTTTAAATTAATTTATTAATTTTAAATCTCATGCACTTATCATGTGATCATGAAATTTTTAATAAATTAATTTATGTTCCCACTTCTAAATTTATTTTCGAACATTAATTTTGATAATTATTTATTAACTTAAATAATAATATTATTTAGCATTTATTAAAAAATGAACTCTAAATATATTATTATTATTAAATTAAATAAATATTATTATGTTCTAACTTTAAACTTATAACTTAATTTTTTTATTTAATTCTTTTTAATTAATTAATTTCTCAATTAATTAAATAAAATTAAATATTAAAATATCATATTAATTTTACACTAAATTAAATCTTTTAATTTAATTAAAAATCCATTTAGTCCCAATAAATTCAAAAATACAAGATCATCATATTTTAACATTTTTCCACATTTAAATTAAATAACATCTAAAAGTTTAATATAAATGATCGATCCAAGAATCATACATAATTAATCTATCAAGCAAATCACTAAGTCAAACCTCAAGAAATGCATAAGGAAGAACAATCCAAATCAAGAATCAAACAAAATACGCATAATAAACTCATGGGTTTAAAAAGGGTAGATAGTTTGTTACAAGTCCTCCTTGTAGTACAATTATTTTAGGCTATGGTTGGGATTGGACCTGATCATTATCTTCCCGTTCTCATCATTTGAGTATTTGTAATTGGGCATGCTCATCCTAGCAATTCAGGGAAGTCAATACCCGGTACTTGCATCCTGCGTAAAAGATGAGCATGTACATATATATAAATATATCTAAACTAAATAGGCAATGGCAAGGAGTGGTACATCGTGTAGATCTTGATTTGTAGGTGACTATGACTCTCTCCCTTAACGACATCAAACATGTTAGACAAAAAGATAAAATAAACACGTGCACCATACACATGCAAGTATGGGGTAAGTATCCATAAAAGAACACATATGATAATAAACCATCTAACTAATTATCATCAATAACCAAAAACACTGTAATAATCATCATACATACATGGAATATAGAGTACCAAGTAAATGAATCTGAAACAATATCTGATAATCTCAAAACTATACTACTAATCATCAAACATAAAATTGGGCTAAAAGAGTTCAGTAATGATAGAAAAAATGCTAACTAGGGGCAGGCACTACACCATGTATCATTTTTTCTAACATGAGAAATAAGTGTCATCTTATCATCTTCATTATCTAATTCATCTTTGACAATAATGTAAACCATTTCATCATCATCACTACTATTTGAATCTTTATCCATGAAACAAGACTTCTTACCTTTATCTTGTAGTCCTTGTAGTTCTTGAAATCTTTCTTGCCGTAATACTTGTTCTTCTTCTTTTCTTCTTTGTCTTCTTTGTTTGGACACCTTCAAACAATGTGACCAACTTCTTCACAAGAAAAATAGATTAGAGGAATTTTACCTTTGTACTTTCCTTTGCCTTCGGGGTATCTTCTTACAAGAAGGGTTTAAATGACTTCAAGATCACTATCAAAATTGTCTTCCTCTTCACTTTTAGATTGTTTTCCTTTAAACTTTACAACTTTCTTCTTGAGTGACAACTTGGCTTCAAATGTAGACTCAAGATTGTTAGAACTAGGAACATAATTATCATATTTATCTAGCTCAAATGTAGTCAATCTTCCCACTAGAGCATCCAAATTTATATTATTATTGGGATCACATCTCATCCCTTGAATGACTAGCACTCTAATTTCATAGGTAGGAAGAAAGGTTATTATTACTTTTCTTACAACTATTGCATCATCAATTTTCCCTCTACAAACTTTGATTACACTTACAATAGCCTTGATTCTTTCAATATATTTTGCAATGTTTTCATCTTTTCTCATCTTCATTTGATCAAACTGAACTCTCAAGCTTTCTGCCTTGGCTCTTCTCACATTATCATCACTTCCATACATATCTTTTAGCTTGGTCCACATCTCATGAGTAGTGGTAAAACCTTTGACCTCATCAAATTTAGCATAGTTAAGAGTGGATGAAATGTCAATCATCATAATGTTATGATTTTTCTTTTCAGCAATTTGATCCATAGTCAATATTCTAGTAGGAGATTTCTAAGGGGTGTTCAAATATTTCAAACCTCAATCATTGATGGTTGTTAGATGTAGCTTCATAAGTTCTTTCCATGCCTTGAAGTTATCTCTATTCAACTTGGGAATCTCTCTTTTGTAAGACATCCTAATATTTATCTTAGGTCCTTGAAACCTTCTCTGCAAGCACCAATATCCCTAATACTGATTGTTGGAAATATAAAAGAGTAACTGAGAGGAGAGGGGTGAATCAGTTACTACAAAAATAAATCCCATATCCCTTAGATTTCATAACAAAACATAAATTCTATTGAAACTATTGTAACTCAGTTAACACACAGGAAGTTGGTTAATACTAACAATATGTTGTAACTCAAAAATCACTTTCATAACAACTATTACTTAGAAAATGGTGAACATGTAGATCTTAAGATATTAAGTGTGATTAACCTTAATTAACTTAATTGTATACACATAAAATAAATAAAATGAACACAAATGACACCAAGATTTAACATAGAACTCCAATTTGGGAAAAACCACCAATTGCAACTAGTTACTATTTTTCACTCTTTTAAAGTGACCCCTATTAGGAGCCAACCCTATTGAAGGTTACAAAACACATTGTTAGGTGTGACCCTATTAGAGGATTTAATCACCCTATTAGCAGTGACCTTGTTAGAAGTCTTTAGACATTTCAATCTACAAATGCTAGCTTGTTAGAGGGTTTATAAATAGTTGCTAAACCAACTCTATTAGGAGATTTAGTTCACTACTAAAATAATTAGAGAGTAACAATGATATGACCTAATTGCTAATGCAAACTTATCTTTTCTTATTTCAAATCTCAATTCTAGCTTTTGTACTTGATCCTTCTTGATCGAATGTATCTTTACATCTCCTCAAAGATATTATGCTTATCCTTTCAATTCACTTCCTCTAAGCATCTTCTTATCTTCCATACATTCTCACACTTTCAATCCTCAACTTGATCTTATAATATATAAATTGTCAAGTTATCTTGAATAAACCTTAGAATAATTAATATTCATCTCTTCAATTAGCTACAACCAACAAACAAATCCATTGAACTCAATTTACCAAAATAAGAAAATCTTTTGTTAGTCAACCATCCTCGGCAGACACTAATACTGAAATGATTATCCTGTGTTAATCGAGTGAACTCGGTTAACACTGCAACTTTGTAAACTTCCTTTGGTAACCAAGTGATTTTGGTTAATAGTGGTTCCATCCAACTTTCCTTTGTTACCTGAGTGAGCTTGGTTGATACTCAACTTCTGTGAACTTCTCTTTGACACCTAAGTGAACTCGGTAGACACTGTCTTCTAAACCTGGAAAACACTCAAATGATTGGTAGACACAATAAATAGTCTTCATTGCCTGAGTGAGCTCGACATACACTAATTGGATAATATATGATATTTTGTGTAGCATCAAAGATAATATACAATTGATCAATTATTTCCAATAGGTTTTTGAGACTAGATTAGTTGTTAGAGGTCATAGTTTAGGCTGAGGTAGATGTCAAGGTATAGGTGGACATGCTAGCCCTCCTCCAACTCATAGAGAGTCCTATTTAGGAAGAGAATAGGGAGGAAACTGATAGGGAAGAGCATGTTGACTTAGAGGAACCTAATGTGAGATAAATGATAAGGATGACCTTAAAGTGCCTACCTCCTTCAAGGGGTGATGATGAAGAGGAATCACATCATGTTGGGAATGAGGAGAGGTGGAGATCTGGGGGTCCTCAGGAAGATCTCCATGGTGATATACATAGGTTGGCTAAGGTCACTCAGATGAGGGACCTACAGAGATCCAAGATCAAATCTTTCACAAGTGTAGGTACAAGATATGTTGCAAAGTAGTGATTGATTGCCTTATATAGATATTTTGTGATGCAAGACTTGTAAGAAAGAAAAGGTGCATGGAATCACTTCCTACACTAATCTTGAGAGGATGATTATGAAAATTCAACTAACTATTATAGAGATCTCAAGAAATACATAATAATATAATCAAAATAACAATGAACATATAACACAATGATTACCATGGGGAAACCATACTAAGAGAAAAACCCCACCCTCCAAAACCAATACAATGTATTCTCAAATTGAGAAGATTAAAATACACTTGCAATGCAAGTTCTTATAGGAGTGCATCACCACATCTTGAACTTAGACTTAGACTCAGAGAGACTCCTTTTAGCACTCAGTCTTGCAAACAGAACTTGATGATACAAACACCTCCCAAAACCCTTCTTTTATAGTGATTTACAACTTGGAAACCATTTTTGGTCTTAAAAAACCATGGGCCAAAACCATGGGCAAAACAACCATGCCACATGTTACCCACTTGTCATTTGTAATTCCAAGAATAGCATTTTCATCCATAATTTTTTCCTTTAGTTTAGACCCCCATAAAATTCATATAAGGAGTTGTTTATACTCTAAAAAGAGTCTTCCTATATTGTACTAGGGACGAGACACATTTTTAACAACTCATATAGCTTTTCCCAACTGATAAACATGCGGAAAACTACAACAAACAAATTCTAGAATTTTCTAAAAAAAGCTTGCAAGGTTGACACACAATTCTCAACATTCTCCCACTTGTCAAATACCTTGTGAGAGTTAGGGGATCCAATGTGTCATGGACTTAATTGCTAGGGGTTGAGAGGACCATAGATTTTGAACACCATCTAAACTTCTCTGTGCTCACGGGCTTAGTTAATGCATTTCCAACATTCACCAAAGTCTCCACCTTCTCCAACTTGACCTTGACATCCTCAACCATATCTCTCACAAAATGATATTGTACATCAATGTGCTTGGTCTTGGCATGAATTGTTAGGTTTTTTGCTAGGCATATTACTTTGACTATCACTATAAATTGTCACTGCACCCTATTTGAACTCTATATCTGAACACAATCTCTTTATCTAGATAACTTCCTTGCAAGCATGAGTAGCTACCATATACTTTTCCTCTGTAGTGTACAAAGTGACAACAACTTGTTGCTTGCTCATCTAACTAATTGTGCCATTGAACAATGTAAACACATATGCACTGGTTGATCTTCTTCTATCAATATCACTAGCCTAGTCTAAATCCACATAGTCTTGAATATCCAAGGAATGCTCATTTCATGTTCCATGGAAACATATAGAGTACTCTTAGGTACCTTGCAAGTATCTGAAAATTCTTTTTATTGCATCCCAATGTTCTCTTCCTAGATTAGACATGTAATGGAAAAGTACTCCCACTACTTGGGCAATGTTTGGTCTTGCACAGACCATAGCATACATCAAAACTCAACACTCTAAAATGGTACTCAAATAATCTCTTTCATCTCTAGTGGGGATGAAGGACACTATGAGCTAGAAAGCTTTGTTCCCATAGTAACAAGAACATTCAATGGTTTGCAATACTGCATATTGAATCTTCTTAGAATATTACCAACATACTTACTCTATCCTAGCCAAATCTTTTTATTTTTCCTATCTCTTATAATCTCCATTCCTAGAATGTACCTTGTTGTACCAAGATCTTTTATTTCAAACTTTTCTGAGAGTTGAGATTTTTAATTTTACAATCAAACTTTTTCCTTTGCCAATAAAAAAAATGTCATCAACATATAAGCCAATAAATAGGAAATAATCACCATCAGACTTGTAGTATATATAGTGATCAGATTTGGATCACACAAAACCCATACTCAATATATATGTATCAAACTTTTGGTACCACATCCTAGGACTTTTTTTTAAACCATACAAGGATTTCTTCAATTTACAAACCAAATTATTTTTACCTTTCACCAGAAAGTGCTTTGGCTATGTCATATAAATTTCTTCCTCCAAATCTCCATGAAGGAAAGTTGTCTTTGCATCCATCTACTCAACTTATAGATCATAAGCTACTACAATAGAAAAAAAAAATTGAATGGATGTCATTTTTTCTATAGGAGAAAAAAATCCACCATAATCAATTTTTGCAACCTAGGAATAACCTTTTGCAACCAATCATGTTTTATACTTCTCAACGCTTCCATTTGAACCCATCTTCCTTTTGAACACCCATTTATAACCAATAGGCTTCCATCCTTTAGGTAATGGTACAAGGTCCTATATTTCATTCCTCTTAAGAGTTTTCATCTCTTCTTCCTTGGCTATTTTCCAAGACTCTAAATAATTCATATCAAGAACCTCTTCTATAGATCTTGGCTCATCAATGTTCACACTCAAAGAAAATATACACCTCCAATCATCAGGAGATTATCAATACCCTTTTGGTGCTTTTCTCTATCTACTAGACCTTAAAACAAGATCTGGTTCAAGTTCATGATCAGGTTCTCCCTCTTCCTCTAATGATTAAGAACTCTTAGAGTTCTCTTCAACATCTTCTCTTTCTAAGGGTCCTGATTCAACTTTCTTACATGTAGGAAGAAGTTGAATCACATCTTTATTTTCTTCCATCTATTCTAGTTGTACTGCAATAGAAGAAGGCTTAGTTTCTCTAAAAATAACATGTATAGAATAAAAAACCTTTTATGCAATAGGATCCCAAAGCTTGTATCTTTTCACACCATAACTATATCTGATCAAGATACATTTGAATTTTTTTTTGTCCAATCTTGTTCGCTTCTCCTTTGGCACATGAGAATATGCCTCACAAGCAAAAAGTCTCAGATATCTAAGTGAAGGCTTGTGGCCCGATCATGCTTCCATTGGTGTCTTATCAACAAGAGCTGATGTAGGAGACCTACTTATTAGGTAGCAAGTAGTAGCTACAACTTCAGCCTATAACTTTTGTTCGAGTCCAACTCCACTTAGCATACTCCTAGCCTTCTCCATCAAGGTCTTGTTCATTCTTTTTGCAACTCCATTATGTCATGGAGAATACAAAGTTGTCTTTTCTCTCTTGATACCACAATCTTTATAAAATGTGACAAAATCATTGGAGCAAAATTCACCATGGTTATCATTTCTCAAAAACTTATCTTCTTTCCAGTTTGCAACTCAACCATTTTTTAAAATTCCTTGGAATGATTGAAAACTTCATCTTTACTCCTAAAGAAATAAAACCATGTTCTTCTACTAAAATCATCAATGAAAAAAACATAATAAATTGATCTACCAATAGAAGGAACATCAACTAGAACAAATACATCCAAATAGATTAGATCCAAAATACATGAGGACTTATGAGAACTTGAGTAAAAACGAATGCAGTTTTATTTTCCAGAGATACAATGCTCACAAAAATCAAACTCAAGATTGCAGTCATTCAACCCATCAACAAGGTTTTTATTTTTTAAGGTTTGTAGACCCTTCTCACCTATGTGGCCAAGTCTGTGGTGCCATAACATAGTCTTCTTTGTAGGCAACTTTGATTCAGTAGATATAGCACCCTTGAATACCTAAAAACCATGACCATATATTAAAAGAGAAACACTCTCCTTCTCCAACAAAGTAGTCCTCTTCAAAAATTTATTAGAAATACTATTGCACTCAACCATACATGCATCAAGCTAGTACAATATACCCAATCTACTTCCTCTTGCTATTACCATAAGACCTCTCAGCATTTTCACACCTACTTCATAAAATTGTACATGCACACTTGAATATATTAATTTTTTAATAAATAAAAAACTCCTTGCTACTCCTAGGATATGCAAGGCACCATCAAATCTTCTAATTCTACCATCAAAAAATTTCACATGAATACTTCTATGACCAACAACATTAAGAACTGAGTTATCACCCAAATACACCTTACCACCATCAAACTTTTCATACCTACTAAACCAATTTCTATTAGGACTCATGTGAAAAGATGCACCCGAGTCTATCAACAATATTGTTACCTACATGAGTGGCCAAAACTAGATGAAAACATCTCCATCTTCCTTCTCAAACTCAGAGTCAAAATCTTGCTTCTTTTTCTTATTTTTATTTTCCTCTTTGCAATCCCTTTAAAAGTGTCTAGGTTTACCACAATTCTTGTAGATCACCTTGGACTTAATAGGATATCTTGATCTCCCCTTATTCTTGGAGTTCGAATGGCCATGTTCCTTTTTGTTCTTTCCTCTTTCTTTTGGTCTTCGTAAAAACACTCAAAGCCTCTTTGGCATTTAGAGAGACCTTCCTTCTCATCTCCTTAGAAAGTAGAGAACCAACAACATCCTCCATCTTCAAGACCACTAAAGGGCTCCCTATGGCCATGAAAATGCTATTCCATGAGTCTGGCAATGAACATAGCAAGATTTGACACCTTTCTTCTTCATCCATCAACACCCCAACTGAGGTCAACTAAGTCACCAACATATTAAAACTTTCAAGATGCTCAGAAATCCATCCACTTTCTTCCATTCTCAAGGAATAAAACTTCTTCCTCAAACAAATATTGTTCACAAGTGATTTCACTTGATAGATCTCACTTAACTTCTTCCAAAGCTTCTTTGTGGTAGGTTCTTCATGGAGATTAATTAGAATCACATCTGCAAGATACAATCTGATGAGACCTTTAGCTTTTTTGTCTATCACATCATACTATACAGCTAAAGTTAGATCTATAACCCTCAGCTTATTCTCATGAATCAAATCCCATAAATCCCAATCAATCAATAGATCTTCCATCTTCAGCTTTCACATCTCAAATTTTGTACCAAAAAACTTCTCTACATCAATCCTCCCTAACATGCTTGCCATCTTTGCAATCCTACAACATAGAAATTAAAACCTCTACACAAGCCCCCAATCAAACCTTGACTAGCTCAAAAAACCTTGTACCCAACAAATAGAACCAAAACTGGCCAGGCTCTAATACCAATTGTAAGGAAGCAAAGGTGCACAAAATTGCTTCCTACACTAATCTTGAGAGGATGATTATGAAAATTCAACTAACTATTGTAGAGATCCCAAGAAATGCATATGAATATAATCAAAATAATAATGAATGCATAACTAAATGATTATTGTGGGAAAACTCTTCTAGGAGAAAAACCCCACCCTCCAAAACTAGCACAATGTATTCTCAAATGAAGAAGATTACAATACACTTGAAATGAAAGTTCTTATAGGAGTGCATCACCACAACTCAAACTTAGCCTTAGAATCAGAGAGACTCCTTCTAGCACTTAGTCTTGCAAATAGAACTCGATAATACAACACCTCCCCAAGCCCTCATTTTATAGTGTTTTACAACTTGGAAACCATTTGTGGTCTTACAAAACTATGGGCCAAAATGATGGGCAAAACAACCATGCCACATGTTACCCACTTGTCATTTGTAACTCCAAGAATAGTATTTTCATCCATAATTTTGTCCTCTAGTTCATACCCCCATAAAAGTCATATAATGAGTTGTTTATACTCTAAAAATAGCCCTTCTGTATTGTACTAGGGATAAGACACATTTTTAACAACTCATACACCTTTTTCCAACTCATAAACATGTAGAGAACTACCACAAGAAAATTCTAGAATTTTTTGAAAAAAGCTTGCAAGATTGAGAAACAATTCTCAACAAGAATTTGACTCCAATGTCAAAGCAAGGTATGCCATCACCCACCTAGAGCTCTTTATGGCTACATGGTGGAACATTAAATAAAAGAATTTGTGTGTGGATATGAAAATTGTTAGATGGTAGTTATTCCTTGAGAACTTCTATGATCACTTCCTACCAGAGGAATAAAACCAACAGAGGGACATAATCTAAGGCATTATACTATGACCATGGTAGAGTACAAGTAGAATGAGCTCATGCATTATGTAGGGACTAGTAATAGGGTATGTGCACCAAGTTGTGGTGTCAAAAACATGACACCTAATGTGTTTTTCTAAATTTTGCAAAGCTCATGTGCACTATAGTGCACACGTGCTTTAGCTTGAGCTCCACAAGCCTTAGGTTTGTGGAGCACAAGTGAAACTGTGTACACACTATAGTGCGTATGCACATTGAAAAAGAATTTTTTTTTATAAATGGGCTACAAACCCATGGCCCATTTTACCATTGCATTTTGTTTTTCATTTCTCACAAATAGCGAGCACATGGATTGAAGAAGTCAAAAAAATTTCCACTCGCCTCCTCAAAATGCCTCCTTGTCATCGAAGTTCAAGATCAAGATTGCATAGTATGTTTTCTACTCTTTTTTCTGCATTGTTTTGTAAGTTTTTACATTGTTTTGTAAGTTTTTCAAATTTTCTTTAATTTTATTTATTTATTTAGATTGCAATTGGTTTCTAATCAAGAAATGTATATAATCAAATGCCAAATCCCCAACTGAATCAACAAAATCAAAATGAAAAGCCTTCATAAAATCCTAATCAAAACCCTCCACAAGATGAAAATAAAAACCTTCCACAACAAGAGCAATAAATTTTGCAACCTGCACTGATTAGAAGATCTCCTCTTGGCACCCAAGCCAACATTATCAATGAAATAGAAAGAGGGAAAAATGAATTAGAAGCACTTATCGATAGGTTGAAAGCCTGTGGACAAACCAATCTGATGAGAGCACAATTGTCATCATCCCTTGAGTCCATTATGAGCCATGTAGCTTCTATTAGTGGTTAGTTGGATATTTTTTGTGTTAAGAGGGATGAACAAAGAAGATATTATGCAAACAAATTATCATATCAAGATGTACAAAGAACAAGAAATAACAAAAGGTAGCATTTGTACATTGTTTAAAAAGCCCATTGAACAAAATACTATTAGAGAAATAACTAAAAGGTTCCCCATCCATTGGTGCATACATGATGGTATTAAAAATAAATTTTGGGATAGATGGTGGATGGTCTTTGATGCTCCTCCCTACAATAATCAAAAGGTTCCAATGTATTTTTTGAAAAAATTGTATTGTGAATTTGTCCTTGGGGAGATCCCCATTTATTTTGATATATTAGAATCTCAAGGTAGAGGTGGGGGGTCATCATTTGAGAGGCTAGGGACACATCATGATCATAATGTAGTTAGGGCACCTCTTGTCAAGCCACAGGGTGATCATGTGATTATTCCTTTAGTTGTGAAGGAACATGTAGAGACCAACACTCTAGGGACTATTTATGGTTTGATGCAAACCCTCATTCATTGCACAAGTCCATTAGTTGAGGAGGAGCATTTTGTGCATCTCAGTCACATGTGCACATCATGTGGATCCGTATGCACATTTGGTAGTCATGCTAGAGATAGTATGAATGATGAGCTGGTCACTAATTATTTCTTGAGTTAGATATTTGGCATTAACACATAGGTAAATTACAATTATAATAAATTCATTTGATCACATTTTGTATGTATAGTGAATGACTAATTAATTAGCATGTATTGACATTGTTCAAAATTTAGGGTAAGAGTGTTGCTAGCCCTAGTGGAGATCCCCCAGCCCCATTTTTCATCCTGTCAATTAGTCCAGAGGTATGTATCAATTTAATCATTTAAATTAATACATATATTTGTTAAGTAATCATATTAAAGATTGACGAAAAAAATTTATGCATGTGCATCAATTCTCTATTGGACCATCAACATTCACTGGGGACTCTGAGCCTAGGTGTGATATGAACTTCATTAAGGTACATTTATTTCATGTTAATTTGATTATATTTGTTTCATGTTTCATGTTGCATATAACTTGTATTGTATGACATGTAGCTCTTGACATCTGAGACTCCTCCTCATCTTTGCCAGACCATAGATTGTGGAGTTGCTACAGCAATGGCTAGTTCAGAGCCATTAACTAAGGTATGGAATTCTTGGTTTTAGTTGTTGTTTATAATAGTTAGTATCAAAATTTCTAATGTTATTTATAAGTGATTATATTGATTGAATTGTTTTAGGGGCTTGTTACACCCAATCATCCGCAAGTCTTTGAGGTGGACATACAGAGTGACTATTTGATGGTGGTAAGAAAATAATTAATTTTGTGTGTACATATATTTGATTTCAATGTATAATAATTTTTGATTCATAGCTACTTTGTTTGTATTAGCTTGAGTTAGATAAGAGCCTAAAAAAGAGGACGAGCAAGCGTGTGAGGAAGAACCCATCATCCCCATCATCTCCCTCCACACGATGACCAAAGACCTCTAAGGATTTTTTTCCTTCCCCTCATGGGAAGGAGAAGATATAGTTGATAGACACCCATGTATAGGCATTAGTGGATATATATGTTGGATTTTATGTTAGTGGACATATTCGATATACATTTGATGTATATATGATATTTTATATTTGATGTATGACATATATTTGATGCATGGCATTATTAGACTTATGACATTATTGGTTAACATATGATATGTTTGTTCATGTATGACATTATTGGTTATCATAATATATTATGTGTTTGTTAATGTATAACATTATTGGTTATCATTTTATATTATATGTTTGTTCATGTATGACATTATTGGTTATCATAATATATCATATGTTCATTCATGTATGACATTATTAGTTATCATAATATATTATATGTTCGTTCATGTATGACATTATTGGTTATCATAATATATTATATGTTCATTTATGTATGAAATTATTGGTTATAATAATATATATCTTATTTTTATTGTTTACGTTTTAAGTACATTTAATGTATTTCATTTTAATGTAAGTTGCATCCAAAATGATGTAGAGTGCTCACACCAAAACCTAGTGGATTCCCAACAAGAACAATTTTAAGGAAAACTAGGTCTTTCTCACCTTCATAAGTGTCTTCAAAGAATCTTTCCAACTTGGTTACAACATTGAAAAAAATTCTACCCAGCTTCAAAAAACTACTTGATCAATTTCCTTATTCAAGACTTGGGAAGCAATAAGGAAAAAATGAGCAAATTTGAGAAATGGATCATAATCAACTTCTTGCTTCAAAATAACCTCTTACAAACTTCAAGGAACACCTAAAAACTATCTCAAAAACTTTAGTCTATCATCTATTCCATACTTCCAAGAGATTTTTCAACATCCTATGAGTGAAAAAAATCTTCCAACATCCTATGACTGTATTTTCTTTGCAACAACATGTAATTTGCCAATTTTCTAACAAATCTTCACAAAAGGAAGTGGTTATGTTTTAACCAAGAAGATCATTAACATCTTACACTAACTCCATTTAGTGATAACATGCAGCTATATAAGGTGTAATGAATCTCAAAACACTTATCAAGTCAACTTATTAACAAAAACAACAAAAAAAGAAAAATTGTTAGGACTAAGGCAACTTGGGTTTATAGGTGACCTCAAGTTACTTGACCTTACAAACAAGGATTACCTTATTACCATAAAAAAAAACATGTTCAAAATGATGTGTATGCTCACGCCTTTACCTTCTATCACTAGTCTCCATCATTGGCTGAGATAACATATCTAGTTTCTATAGTCAAAGATCACTGCCCTATGGCATTTAGTGAGTCTTAGGGAGTATTCGGTTCGGTGTGCTTGAGAATGTTTGAGCACTCAACGAGATGGGAGGAGCTTGGGGATAGTGTTTACCTAGCCACTTAAAGCTAATAGAATAGACAATTTGATCCCATGACAAAAGGTGAGAGAGATTTGGCAGTTGGCAACTTTGTACTGGCCAACACTACAAGTTTCAACATCACTCGAGATGGCATCACAAAATCAAAATAGAGTAAGATCACTAGAAAGTGAGAGAGGTTGTTGTAGGTCTCCACAACAGGGTCCCATAGCACCTAGAATCACATCCATACCTTACACAAGCTCTGATATATGTCCTATCAAAGATCACTACCCTATGGCATTTAGTGACTCTTAGGGATGATTCAGTTTGGTGTGCCTAAGAATATTTGAGTTTATCCAGCTACTTAGAGCTAGTAAAATAGAGATTTTTATCCCACAACAAATAGTGAGGGAGATTTGGTAGTCGACAACTTTGTACTAGCCAACACTACAAGTTTCAACATCACCCGAGATGGCATTGCAAAATCAAAATAGATTAAGATCTCCAAAAAGAGAGGGAGGTTATTGTAGGTCTCTATAACATGGTCCTATAGCACCTAGAACCACATCTATACCTCACATGAGCTCTAAGATATGCCCTGTCAAAGATCACTGCCCTATGGTGTTTAATGACTCTTAGGGACATTTCAGTTCAATGTTCCTAAGAATGTGCGAGCACTCAATTTGATAGGATGAGCTTGGGACTAGGGTTCACTAAGCCACCCAGAGATAATGAAATAGAAATTTTAATCCCACAATGAATGGTGAGGAAGATTTGGCAGTTGGCAACTTTGTATTGGAAAACACTACAAGTTTCCGCATCACTCAAAATAGCATCACAAAATCAAAATAAAGTAAGATATCCAAAAAGTGATAGAGTTTATTATAGGTCTTCACAACATTGTCCTATAGCACCTAGAATCACATCCATACCTTGCACAAGCTCTGAGATATGCCCCATCAAAGATCACTACCCTATAGCATTTAGTGACTCTTAAGGATATTTCAATTTTGCATGGTTAAGAATGTTTGAGTGGTCAAAGGGATGGGATGAGCTTGGGGCTAGGGTTTACCTAACCAACCAGAGCTAATGAAATAGATAGTTCAATCCCACAATGAATGGTGAGGGAGATTTGGAAATTGGAAACTTTGTATTGACCAACACTACAAGTTTCAACATCACTCGAGATGGCATCAAAAAATTGAAATAGAGTAAGATCTCCAAAAAGTGAGAAATGTTATTGTAGGTCTCCACAACATGGTCCTATAGCACCCAAAATCACATCCATACCTCACATGAGCTTTGAGATATGCCCATCAAAGATCGTTGCCCTATGACATTTAGTGACTCTTAGAGTCATTTTGGTTTGGCATGCCCGAGAACATGCGAGTTCTCACTAAAATGGGATGAGCTTGGGGTTAGAGTTTACCTAGCCACTTGAAGCTAATAGAATAGATAGTTCAATCCCATGAAAAATGTCAAGGGAGATTTGGAAGTTGGCAACTTTGTACTGGCTAACAATGCAAGTTTCAACATCACCCAAGATGGCATTGCAAAATCAAAACAAAGTAAGATCTCCAAAAAGTGACAGAGGTTATTGTAGGTCTCTGTAACATAGTCTAATAGCACCTAGAATTACATCCATAACTCACATGAGCTTTGAGATATTTACCATAAAAGGTTATTTCCCTATGGCATTTAGTGGCTCTCAAGAACATTTCAGTTTGGTGTGCCCAAGAACATTTGAATGCTTAACAGGACTAGATGAGCTTGGGGCTAGGGTTTATCCATCCACCTAGAGCTAACATAATAGATAGTTTGATCCCACAACAAACGGGGAGGGAGATTTGACAGTTGGAAACTTTGTACTGGCCAATAGTACAAGTTTCAACATCACCTAAGATGGCATCACAAAATCAAAATGGAGTAAGATCTCCAAAAATTGAGAGAGGTTATTATAGGTCTCTACAACACAATTCTATAGCACCTAGAATTGCATCCACACCTCACACGAGCTCTGAGATATGCCTCGTCAAAGATCACTACCCTATGGCATTTAATGACTCTCAAAGATGTTTTCGTTTGACATGATCAAGAACATGTGAGCACTCAACAAGATAGGATGAGCTTAGGGATAGGGATTACTTGGCGACCCAAAGCTAATGCAATAGAAAATTCAATCCCACGACAAATGGTGAGGGATATTTGGCTATTGGAAACTTTGAACTAGCCAACACTACAAGTTTCAACATCACCCAAGATGGCATTGCAAAATCAAAATGGAGTAAGATCTCCAAAAAGTGAGAGAGGTTATTGTATTTCTCCACAACATAGTCCTATAGCACCTAGAATCACATCCATACCTCACACAAGCTCCAAGATATGCCCTATAAAAGATCACTACCCTATGGCATTCAGTGACTCTTAGGGATGTTTTAATTCAGCATGCTTGAGAAAATTTGAGCACTCAACAAGATAGGATGAGCTTGGAGCTAAGGTTTACCTGGCCACCCAAAGCTAATAGAATAGATAGTTTGATCCCACAACAAATGGTGAGGGAGATTTGGCAGTTGGCAACTTTTTACTAGCCAACACTACAAGTTTCAACATCACCTGAGATGAAGTCACAAAATCAAAATGGAGTAAGATCTTCAAAAAGTGAGACAGTTTATTATAGGTCTTTGCAACATGGTCCTATAGCACCTAGAATCACATCGATACCTTGCACGAGCTCTGAGATATGCCTTGTCAAAGATCGTTGCCCTATGGCATTTAGTGACTCTTAAGGATGTTTTGGTTCGACATGCCTAAGAATGTGTGAGTGCTCAATGGGATGGGATTAAATTGGGGATAGGATTTACCTAGCCACCTAGAGCTAAAAAAATGGATAGTTTGATCCCACAACGAACAGTGAGGGAGATTTGGCAGTTGGCAAATTTGTACTAGGGAAGACTACAAATTTCAGCATCACTTGAGATGGCGTCACAAAATCAAAATGGAGTAAGATCTCCAAAATGTGAGAAACATTATTGTAGGTGTCCACAACATGGTACTATAGCACCTAGAATTGCATCCATACCTTGCACAAGCTCCAAGATATGCCTCATCAAAGATCATTGCTCTATGACATTTAGTGACTCTTACAAATGTTTTGGTTTGATGTACCTGAGAATGTTTGAGCACTCAATAAGATAGGATAAGCTTGGGTCTAGGATTTACCTGACCACTCAGAGCTAACAAAATAGATAGTTTGATCCCATGATGAACAGTGAGAGAGATATAAGCAAGATATGTATGCCTAGGCCACTTTGTGCAAGATATGAGAAAAAGTTGCTAATTAGGCCAAATTGGGTCTTTTAGAGTTTTTTTTCAAGATAGCCTAGGATTAGGTGTTTTTAGTTGATTTTTAATAGTTTTGAGCCTTTGCCAAGTCCTAGAAGTGAAATCTAGTGAACTTTGTATTAGTTGCACATTTTGTGCAAAATTGCAAAAGTTGTAAAAGTTGCTTAAAAATGCAAATTTGATTGGAAACCTTCTAACTTTTGAAAAAATGTTTCCCATGCTCATATACCCAAGCATGGATAGTTACAACTTTCCAAACTTCCATTTGAAAAAATTGCAAAAGTTGCTCAAGAAACTTTTTTAGAAACATTGCAACATTTGAGCAATTTTTGCTCTTTACATATTTAGGTCAAATGGGTCCATCTAGGACTATTCTAGGACCCTAGTTAAGATTATTGGGACCTATTAGGTAACCAAATACCTATTTTCTCATGAATATTGAAAGACAAAAAATAAGCAATTGGATACCAACTACAAATATTTCAATGACATTGAAAATAATATATATTATTCTTTCAAGAAAAATGAGGTACTAATTCTGAAAATAAGATTGAAATGATTCCCACTAGTGGCATGGGAAAGAACTAACTTTTTAATACAGTGACCAATAGTTGGCCTCACTCCCCATGCCTTCTTATTTGTACGAAGGAAAGCTTAATATATAGAGGAATACATATAGAGGAATTGCAACTATATCTATTAAATATACAAAGGAAGATATAGAAAACCTGCTTAATAGAGAGAGGTTAATTTAAGAGAAAAGGACATTTCAAAAAAAAATGGTTATCTTAGTGCCATCTAGGGTATGCCAATTATGTAGGATGAAGATATAAAACCTACAACTATTGGGAAAGAGTGCACATGGACACAGACACAAAATTCTTTTAGATAGAGAAGTACCAAGTGCTATAGAATTATCCATGGAGCAATGTGAAGTAAAGCCTCAAGTTGGCTCATTGGTAGGTAAAGAATCTAGTCACACACTTAATGCAAATTTTTAGGGTACTAACAATGAAGGTTGGGAGAGCACAACCCACAAGAATATCTAAACAAAGTTTGAAAGCCTAAACTAGACCCAAGTCCTCGCACTTCCACCTTGACAACAATAAAGGCTTAACACATGAAATATACTCTAGACATGGAACCAAGAACTTTGAGTCAAGGAATGTTGTTCTTACATCAGCATGGACATGTGGACTAAAATTGAAAACCCCAAACCGAGGAAATGGCATAGTTCCTTCAATAAGACCTTGAATTCCTAGTAGCCCAAGGAATGGGATTTTGGCTTGTAACTTATAAATTTTGAATGGAAGCTAGAAGATAATCAATATGGATATTTCCATTTTTTATGTACTACTAGATCCCAAAGTGCAGAGATCCCATGAGCAAGAAAACTGGCATAACCTATGGGACAACAACTAGGCCTAAAGGGCTAATTAGGCCACCATTACAAAGAAAGTACACTTTTCACATGTTCTAAAAATATGGAACCAATTAGGTTAGTTGAGGAATTCCAAAAATGTGCTAAATACAAAGTTATAGACCAAGACATGAAGTTTAGGGGTCTTAAAATGCTGTTACAACAAGATTGTGTGTTGATGCATACAAGGTATATGCATCTAGGGCATCATCTTTCTCCCTTCTCCCTGCATACTATCATGTGAAACCAAAATAATCTCAAATTGAATTAGGATTACAAGGATTTCACCAAAGGCCATGAATTTCCTATGGTGGAATCTAGAGTTATGAAACAATTTCCTTCAAAACCCTAGAAACCCTCAAAGTCTATGATGTTTGCACAAAAATAGGTGTAACTTGAGTTTTATAAAGCCTCAAGACCTCAAACTAGTTGCATTGGAAAGATAAATCTATGGTGCATCCAAAAATGTTAGTCTCAACCTCCTATGTGTCTATACACATTTGTATGATTCAAAAAACTCACCCAAAATGTAGAAAGCAAGGTTACTCTTATTGATTTCAATGCCAATAACTTAAATTGTACCTTCCACCCACCTGAAAGGGAAATATGAAGGTCTTCACCAACTGATCCAATCAAATTTTAAAGGTTGTGACTGTTGGGGGAATCAGTCCAATCATTTTTTCTTAGTTATGCAAAAACATGCAAAGTTGCATAGCAACTTTTGCACTTTTATTGCATTTTTTTGCATTTTAAAGCCTTAAAGGCATTGCAACATTCTAAATGAGTCCTAAATGACTTAAAACAAGTGATAGACCATAAATTATAGAAAATGTATCAAATTACATCAAATTTGTGCCCTTGCTCAATGATTGTTAATGGGCCACACAAAAGGGTTAAAGTGAGCTTATGAATCTAACAACATTGTCTTAATGAAAACCAAGAAAAATAAACTTATAGGAAATGTATCCAATTACATAAAACTAGAAGGGATTCGTCATGGGAAGAAAAATTTTGGACACTAACATATATACTCATCAAATCATTCACTCTATGGACAAAAGTAGGAATGTGGGTATGACTCTGAAATGTGATATTTCAAAAGATTATGATAATGTTTATTGGTCCTTTCTATATCAAACTCTTTCTAGCTTTGGTTTCAATAACAAATTTGTCAATAAAATTAAAGAATGTGTTGAAACTATTTACTATTATTTTATTGTCAATGACACTCTAGGGGAATTTTTTGGCCCTAGTAAAGGCCTCAGATAGGGGTCTCGCTCTCTCCTTACATGTTCATAATGATCGCTAAGGTTTTGGTAAGGAACATACAAATATTGGTGGTTGATAAAAAATTTAAAGGCATTAGGCTAGCCTCAACCCCCCCCCCCCCCACCATTATCCACTAGTTTTTGGATAATACCTTTTACTTTGGCGAGTCCTTGGTGGTGGAATCTAGAAAATGGAAACATTTGCTTGATCAGTATGTGGCTACTTTGGGTTAGAAAATCAACCTTCAAAAGAGTAGAATCTTCTTCTTTAATACAGATCAGATGATTCAAACCAAGTTTATCAAGATTTTGAGTTGTTAACCTACCAACCTCCCTTCTACCTATCTTGGCCTTCCTCTCATGGTCAAGGATGTAAAGTATGGGTTTTGGGTCTCTATCCTGGAGAGAACTCAAAAAAAGCTTGCAAGGTAGAAAAGGAAAACTCCTTAGTCATGTGGGTAAAATCCAACTCCTAATATCTACCCTCTGAGATATACTGGTCTACTTCCTATCCATCTTCAAGATCTCAGGGGTGATGGCTAAAAATATGGAAAGGATACATCACAACTTCCTTTGGTCTAGAACTGAGGAGAAAAAAAAGCACTCACTTGTTAGTTGGGATACAGTCTGTACTCCCAAAAAATTTGGAGGATTGGGTTTGAGGAAAATAAAAAACATCAATAGAGATCTCAATTGCAAAATGGCTTGGAAATTAATATTATAAGAAAAGGATTGGTACAACATTATGAGTGCCAAATATTTGTAGGAAGGAAGTTTTAAGGATAAGTTTAAATATGGTAATCTCCTAGAAGGATCCAAAATTTGGAATAACATTATGAAATGTAAAGTTCTCCTCTAGAAAGGGCTAATGTGGCAGCTTGGAAATGGGTAGAAAATTAATTTATGGAAGGGTAATTGGAATAATTCTACTCAATTAAGAATCATAGTTTTAGTACCATACTGAAACAAATATTTGGGGATAAAGTGAAGGGGTACATTAGCAACATAAGTTGGATTAACTTGAGCTAATTTGTGATTAATATTAAAGGGTTGCAAGTCATTGCTCAAGACTTGACTAATCATCTAAAGCACATTAGGATCTTGCATACTGGATGATTATGTTCACATGGAACACTAATCCCCTTGGGTAGATCTGTGTATAAAGATATAAATGCATTGTACACATTTATCACTCTTCTCACAAGACATTCACCCAAGTGAGCAATGTGTGCATTTAATGCATGTACTAGAACAAGATCATATTTATTTGTAATAGCTATATGCATAGAACTATAAACACATGTGACAATAGCTTGGAAATGGGTAGAAAAATAATTTATGGAAGGATAATTTGAATAATTCTACTCAATCTACTGCTAATAATCATAGTTTGAGTACCATTTTGATACAAAGATTAGGGGATAAAGTGGAGTAGTACATTAGCATTAGAATGTGGATTGACTTGAGCCAATTTGTGATTAACAATTAGAGGTTGCAAGTCATTTCTTAGGACTTGATTGATCATCTAAAGCACATTAAGATCTCATAGACTAACATGATCAACAAAATTCTTTAGGCCCCTATGTCTTTTGGATGTTTTTCCACCAAGTCGGCCTATTACTTCACCCTAGCCTCTTCTTGTGCTAGCCTTGAATGGATAAAAAATTGGAATAAGAACGACATCCAAAAAATAAATTTCTTTTGGTGGACCCTCCAACATGAGAAGGTTTTCACCTAGAACAACCTTATTAAGAGGGGGTTTAGTTTAGCCAATATATGCACCTTGTGTAAAAAAGAACATGATACCATTAACCACCTCTTTATCCATTATGAGGTTGCTACCTTAATTTGGCAGTAGGTTCTTAGCAAGCTTATGCTTAACTAGAATATGAATGTGGATTTCAAACAATTCATTAACTAGACTAGTATGTCTAATCAACCACTTATTAATATACTATGGAAACTAATCCTCCCAAACATCTTCTAGTGCATCTAGAAGGAATGAAATAGCAAGATCTTTTGGGAGGAGAAAAAAAACCCTAAAGGTATTTTTCATCTATATCGAAGGATGTTGTTAGAAAATGTTAATGCTAATTATTGGAAAAGCCTAGACTCACCCCTATTCCCTTCCAATATGGAGATTACTATGGAATGGAAACTTCTTCAAGGAATTAATAGAATTGACATTTCTAAAATAATGGCTAGATCCAATAACAAATGGACTCCACCTTTGGCTCGATGGTGTAAACTTAACTTTGATGGAGCAACTAGAAGAGACAAATAGGCAGATGAAGGGATTTAAAGGGACTAATAAGGCTAATTATTGCCTCTATTTTATGATAGTTTTAAACACTCTATTTTACTTCCACCAAGACATTTGTGAACTGATGTTTGCTTGAACTAATGATTAACCTATGGGTAGATAGCATGTTATATTTTGCCAATATTATATATATAGTACAATATTTCATATAACCATCAAAATGTGTGTTCTCATATTTGAATTTAATTTGATAATGCTTATTTGCAAATATCTCTACATAATAACCAACTTGTTAGCAAAGGGAGTTGAAGATGGTCAGAAGCATTCAAAGGGAAATGTTTAAGACAACAAATAGAATTTGAGGAGAAAAGACATTAAGCCATAGTGGAAAGAGTCATAATGGTACCAAGGGACACAACTACTAATATAGAGGAGCTATGAACAACTGTTATATTTCTCTGCATTTATTATTTTGACAAAGTGGTTATGTAGACTTTATTATTCTTTCCTTGAGTTGTCATCTTTTCTTCCTTTTTCTCTAGTGGATTTGAAGTTAGTTTGTTTTTCTTTTATGTTTTAGAATAAGCATCAATCTTCTATTTATAGAGATCAGACCAGTAGTGTTAAAAAGTTAGAAGAAAGTTTATGAAAAGAAACTGTTGACTCTTGCAGTGAGTTATTTTTGTAGTCTCATGTATTGTTCTCATGTAATGAATTTTTGGAACATAACAAAATAGTTTCTAGTTTGCATTCTGTGTTAGTAGATTAGAAGAAGACAACCAAGGGGGCCCACTTGGGAGGTGGATTAGATTAGAGTAGTATAGATTTGTTTTCAAGCATTTTTAGTATTACAGGTAGAAGTTATAAGTTCCTTCCTGTAGCATCATACTTTGTGAGTGTTCTTGCAACATCTATAAGAAAAATTATAGTAGATGAATTGAGTTGGAATATATGTTAGCATTTCTTTTCATTTTTAGTATTAGTTTCAATAAATAGTTAAGTATGTTAGTTTCTAGTAGCACTAGTGTAGGTTCTTTCCTTGCATTTTACTTTCTTGCAGCATAAAAATAATGACTCATTAAGAAACCTAGTGCACATAATGTGCCAACCATTTCAAGTATACATCCCTGGGTTGACAAAATTAAATGCACATCATGGTGAGAAAAATAGTCCTTAGATTGAATAAATTATTCCTAAGTATGGCCTTTGGTATGATTATTATACACCTATTGTGAGGCAGACCATTTTTGGCACTGTTTCTAGGGATGGTGTCAAGCTAGGAGCATTCTTGAGTTATAGTTCTTAATTAATTTTTTTTTAAAAGAAATTTTTAGTCTTAAAGCTTTCTTCACCAGTGTGAAGAATTCAATTGCATGCATCAAAGAGGAAGATGAGGAGATGAATATGGCAGATTTCTTCCACGGGAGTTTGTTAATTTGAACAAAAAAATTGAAGAAGAAGAAGTTGAGTTACCTTTTGAAGATGTAAGTCCTATTTTTCTTACAAAATCATCCTCAAGAGTAGTACCTATAGATACAAGTGGTCTTCAACCTTTTGCTAAAATTTTGGCTTGTTTCCTTGATAATACTGCTCTAAATCCACCAGTTGTTAATAATACAGTACCTAATGTTCGTTTTCAGCAGCAACCTCATAATCTAATACCTCTAGTAATGGCCAACCTACTTTTCCATTTTCTCTCCCAAGCCTCATAACTACTAATAATATCAAGAATTTACTTGTAGCTACTCTTCCAAAGTTCTATGGCCTTACAATTGAAGACCTTGATACTTTCTTGTTTGAATTCTACATACTCTATCATAGCTTTGACTACAACACTGATGCCCATAAGCTCAAATTATTTATAGAAATATTGAAAGAGTCATCTTTATGATGGTTCATGGGCTTAGGAGCCAATGCAATAGGAACTTGGGATGAAATACTAACTCTGCTTCTGGATAAATATAAAGAGTATTCCAAAGCATCTGGTTCAAGAGGAGATCATATCTTAAGGATATCACAAAAGGAGGAAGAAATGTTAGAAGACTATGTTTCACATTTTTTGTATGCACTATAGAAGAACCCTCAACATGTGTTATTTGAGGATTCTCAAAAGCTAGTCTTTCTGAGAGGTGTGAATGATAACTATCTAGAAGCACTAGATCTGATAGTTGGTGGTGATGTATATCAATCTTCCTGGGATGACCTCAAGAAAATCTATCAAAACTATTCAAGGTCAACTATGAAGAAAGGCCAAGGACCTCATTCCATAGTCACTAAAGGAATTAGCCAAGGTAATTCAAAGCTTGAGATATCTAACCTATTGTCAGATTTAAAGAAGGACATCATTAATGATGTCGCTACACATCTTGACACAATGACTACAAAGAAGCATGCAAAAGCTAAATTACAACTAGCTAAATATTTCCCTCATTGTTGTAAGCAAAAGAAGGATTGCCAATGCAAACTGGTTGCTAACACAAAGAACCAACATCTTCCAACTAAGTATATCAAGGTAGATGGAGATGATGAGTAAGTATTCTTCATTGCTCAATGCTGGCCATGGGCCCAATGTCAAGGTATGCCTCAGGACCCTTTGCAAAATCCAAATTTATATGATAATCAATGGAAAAATTGTAGCCAATGGCAAAACTGTAATCCCCAAGGCCCCCTACAATATAACCAACCTAGTTGGAGTAATGCTTGGAAAAATAATCCACAATAACCCCAATGGCCTCAAAACTCCCAACCATCCTAGCTCAACCAGTAGAACTAGTGGTGGAACCAATAGAACCAATTGCATCCATCCCAAGGGAATTGGTAGTCTATAGATCAATGGAGAGGACCTCAACAGTGGGCTAACCAAAATACTATTACTTCACAATTACCACCCCCAGCTCAACAACCTACATTAATGCCACGACCTGTGAATCTTGGACCTCAAAAGTAGACATAATTACCTACACAACCTTAGCCAAATCCAAATAACTAGTAGCCGCAACAACCCATGTGTATTGCTGATGCTCAATAATATCTTGCTTATGCTCTAAATTTAGCAAATATACATCTGAGATCTGGTACAACTTTACCAACACCTAAACCACCTCTTATAACTAAAATACCAGATACTCTTGCAACATCAAAACCCCAACTCTCTAAAGAGGTTGACCCAACCAATTTCACTATCTCAACCCAAGCTCAACTAGTGGTGGAACCTCCTTTTCTAGAGAAGCTTGTACAAAGTAAACCTATACAAATAGAGTAACAATCTTTTGAAATTGTTGACTAGTTGAAGAACTTGCATGTGCAAATACCCCTATTCCAAGCTATTAAAGATGTTCCTATCTATGGAAAATCCATTAGAGAAGCCTACCTAAATAAGATTGGGAGGAAGAAAAAGGACCCAACTATAGTCCATGTTGTGGGACAATTGGCTGACATTATGTTAGGAAAATTGGTCACTCCAAAATGTTCTGACCCAGGTAGTCTATTGATAAGTAGGAGATGATTTCCACAGCTAGTCAAATTGTGATGTGAATATCAGGATTTAACTGTGTGATTTTGAGTCAAACTCGATGATCCATGTTTCATGAGTAGTGATTCAACATGAATCCATCTCTCATGAGAATAAATGGAACACTTAGCACTCATTGGATCTAGGTGATGCTCACAGGGGTGAAGCACCGGGACTTCCCGGGAGGTCACGCATCCTAGTACTACTCCAGCTTGAGCGCGCTTAACTACGAAGTTTCCTCCATAGTTAAACCCAAAGCTTGCAACCCCATTTGAAAATGCTTTAATAGTTGTGAATGTGAGTATAAATGGTCAGTCTATTAAAAATTCTTTAATAGATCTTGGTGCTACTATAAACATCATGATCAATGATACTATGAAGAAGTTGAAAATATAAGGATTAAGGGCTACTCAAACAATTCTGCAACTTGCAGATAGTTCTACTATCACTCTTGATGGAATGATAGAAAACATAGTTTTAACCTTAGAGTCTCTAGAGTATCCTACATATTTCATGATTATGTCTCCCAAAGTTAATATATCTAGTTACCCTATCATCCTAGGATGACCCTGGTTAGCTACAACTGATGCAAATATAAGTTGTAGATTAGGAAATATGACCATATCAAATGGTCAAGAAAAAAAGAAATTTGATTTGTATCCTCCAGCAAAACCATTACTAGATTTAAGCACATCTGTCTAGCTAGATTTAGGGGATGAAGAAGAATAATTAAACTCTATAGCATAGCTTATGATGTTACATAGACACTACTTTCTGAAGTTGCAGGAAGAGGATTCAGTACTTCAGAGTATTCTTACTAATAATTTTGTGGTAGAGATAGATGTATCTGAAAGTTCCATGCTAGAATTAACCACATATGAGGAATGTGATGAGAATCATACTTTTCTCAAAGAGGCATAAATTCTTCATCAAATTTTACCATGTGAATTAGATACAAGTCTAATTTCTAAAGCTACTATGATAAAGTCTACCACTACTATTGAGTTGTCCAAAGGTCATAATCTTCATTTTAACCCCAAATTATCATCCACACAAATGGAACAGTTAACAAAGCTACTTCAAAAGCATGAAAATGCTTTTGCATTGGATTATGGTGATATGAGAGGCTTGAGTCCTACATTATGCACTCATAGAATATACATCAATGAAGGGTGTCTATTGCTCCATCAATCCCAGAGAAGGATAAATCCCAGTCTTAGAGAAATAGTTAAAACAAAATTGCAAAAATTGCTTGATGTTAGTTTTATCTATCTTATATCTAATAGTAGATGGGTGTCACCCCTAGTTATAGTGCCCAAAAAGGGAGAGAAATGGCATATTTTTGTAGATTATAGAGAATTGAACAAGGCCACCAAAAAGGATCACTTTCTTTTACCATTCATAGATCAAGTTCTAGACACTCTAGCTAGAAAGAAGTATTTTTTTTTCTAGATGGGTATAGTGGTTATAATCAAATTAGTATTTCTCTTGAAGACCAAGATAAAACTACATTTACATGCCCATGGGGTACTTTTGCATACTCTATTTTTCCATTTGGTCTATGTAATGCTCCTACAATATTTCAACGAGTTGTTATTAGCATCTTTGCTGATATATCCCATGATTGTATGAAAATATATATATGGATGACTTCACAGCATTTGGAGTCACCTTTGAGGAAGAAATGATGAATCTTGAAAAGGTTCTAATAAGGTTTCAAGAAGATAATTTGGCACTTAATAGTGAAAAATGTTTCATGCTCATGTAGGAAGGCGTGGTACTTGGTCATTGCATATCACCTACATGAATACAAGTGGGTCCAACTAAGATTTAGGTAATTCAAACATTGCCCATACCCATAAAATTGAAAGATGTAAGATCTTTTCTAGGTCATGCTAGATATTATAGACATTTCATAAAAGTTTTCAGCAAAATAACTAGTCCCTTTTATATATTACTGACGAAAGAAGCTGAATTCATTTGGACATCAGAATGTAATGAAGCCTTTTTGTAGCTTAAGAAACTTCTCACTATAGCCCTAGTATTATAAGGCCTTGATTGGACTTTTCCCTTTCACATATATACAAATGCTTTTGACTATGCCATAGGTGCAGTTCTAGGATAACAATCTCAACATCTTGAAAATGCAATATATTATATTAGCAAGATCCTTCATGGACTAGAATTAAACTACATAGTGAGTGAAAAAGGACTATTAGTACAAGTTTATGCTTTGAAAATTTTTTGGCATTACATAATTGGCTATCCCATATTTGTCCATACTAATCATGCAAAAATTAAATATCTCATGAACAAACCTACTATAACAAGCTGGTTAGCAAGATGGTTACTATTGTTGCAAGAATTTGATATCACCATCATTGATAAGCCTAGAAGAGCCAATGAGGTAGCTAATTATTTATCAAGAATCCATCACGATGAGAATGACACTACTTTAGTAGATGATGCATTTCTAGATGAGAATTTATTTCATATTGCTATTCAAACTCCATGGTATGCAGACATTGCTAGCTACATTGCAGCTAATAAAATGCATAACATTTCTCTTATAAGGAAAAGAAGATTCTTGTAGAGAAAAGTTTCCATTTCTCTTGGATTGAAAATATCTTATTTTACACTGGACCTGATCAAGTTATGAGAAGATGTATGAGAGAGGATGAAACATATGACATTCTACATGCATGTCATAATGAACCATGTGGAGGGCACTTTGTAGAAAAAAGAACAGCCTTGAAAATTTTAATAATTGGTTACTATTGGCCTATGCTTCACAAAGATGCAACCAACTATACACAGAAGTGTGATAAGTGTCAAAGAATGGGGCGACCGATAAGAACAAATGAAATGCCTCTCAATCCACAATTGGCATTAACACCATTTGACAAATGGGGTATGGACTTCGTTGGTCCAATTTATCCACCATCCAATGAGAAATCATAAATTCTTGTGTGCACTGACTACCTAACAAAATGGGTTGAAGTGAAATCCATGAAGCATGCTTGTGATCACAAAGTTGCAGAATTGCTATATGAAGAAATCTTTACTCACTATGGTGTACCCAAAGAACTAGTCACTGACCAAGGTGCTCAATTTACTTCTAATCTGATCAAAGAATTGATGAAACAATATAATATCAAGAACCAAAAATTAAGCCCCTATTACCCTCAATGTAACGCCCTACCAAGGGATCCAAAATAATTAAACTAAAGTTTTACTAAGTTTGCTAAACAATTTTTTTTTTTTAAAGTAAGAAAGTATAACATACACATCAAACACATAGTAGCGGAAGCAATAACATGTAATCATCAATAAACATACATAACTGGTTACATTCCTTAAGGATCCCAAGACACTGAGTCACATTTAAATTTAATTAATTCTAAGTCTAACAACTACCACATCCACTTGAAAGAATAATAAGAAAGTCCAATGTCCATTTCATATACATTTGTTCCGAATGCCTTTTGGCAAATTAATTTGGAATGCTCAATCATCCACTGTACATGTCACAAGGTATGAAAGGCTAAAAGAATATACATAAGTAGAAATAAAGATACATCATCCTCCAAGAATCCATGATACCAAGTACAGTGAAATAAATGAAACCATATACCATACATGATACATCCATCCATCATAAAAGATATAAACATCCAACATGAAATACAACTATCCATCTATCATAAAACACAACTAATCTAAGTGTGTGGTTCCTCCCAACTATCAATAGAATCATTAGACCATCATGGGTCCTAGCCATCCCCCATGCATAACATCCCAAATCATCGAAGAGATCATCGAAACTATATTAATAGGGACATCACTCCTAAAACATACTACATCATATGCATAAATAAATCTAACATACTAGAATAAAGCATAGTAAAAAACATCATCTATACATGATAAACAAGCATACCAAGAAGCTCCAGCCACGGTAGCAACAAATGGATCTCAAATGGTAAGAGTGAAAAGCACTACCACTCAACCGCGTGGAACCTAAATGGTCCACTCCCACCACACTGAGGAGATAGTCTCAAGTCCCAAACAAGATATCAAATCACATACTCACAAGTACTCTCTAAATTCAGGAAATCCTAAAAGTATTCTAACTCCAAGGTTCCAACACATAGATCGACATCTAGACCCAGAGGCACCACAAAGACACATGTAGGAATCTACTGTATAAGAGGGAAAGTGTCATCACAAAAGTCACATAGAAGTTACCCGATCAATCCCTTAGGAATCTCGAGTCCCTAGTGATCCCTGCAGCCACTAGTATCCTCTCATATTGATGAGACATACTACAGAATGCAAGGTCATAACCAACTATTCTCTCTACCCCATCCTAGTCTGTAATAGCACTCAAGGCATGGGAGAGAACATACAATTAATCTTGTTAGGTTCATTTTCCTCTCATTTAGTGTAAATGTTATCACTTATTAAAACAACCTACAATGAGTTACCCTGGCAGCCACTTAGGGCCCCGGCCCCCATTGCAAGCCACTTCCCAACACTACATAAAGATAACCTACCCTAGGCTCATGAAATCACAAATCACAAAATCACCTCAGCCCTATACAAGCGACTGGAAAGCATCAAAAGATAAGCCACAATAATCACATCAGTTCTTCATGAGCAACTGATAAGCATCAAATAATAATCATATGATCACAACAGTTCTCTATCAGCAATTGAAGGCATCAATGATAAATCACAATATCCAATGGTTCTCCAACAAGCAACCAGAAAGTATCCCAATAATAAATCACAATACTGATAGAAGACTCCAAAATGGTCAAGTTAAAACATGTCACAACATGACATTATCAAGAACATAGCAAAACACTTCAGTCCTCTCAAAGCAATTGGAAAGCAAATCAAATATAACTGATCGATGACTCAAAAATGGTTAAGTTGGGAAACTCAATACATACACCTCAGCTTCACACAAAGAAACTAGAAAGCAATAACAACTAATAGAGTAATCACACATCATAGAGCATACCATCGCATTACCATGGTTGGGTTTAAAAAGATCGAGAACAATTCATCATAATATCACAATCCCATAACCCCCGAGCCTCTGGTAACAACCTAAGACTGGTCAACACTAAACCAACCCCATACACTCCAAGCATAAAAAATATATAGAAAACATCAAAATCACACAATTTGGTTTGAATGATAATATATTGTTGAATATAAGGTTTCCAATTTTTGTTTCTAGTATAAGTTTTTGAGTACATAGTACTAACATTTTAACCCTTACAATTAACGCATTGCTATACTTAAACGATGATGCAATTACCTTATAAATAATCTAAGGATAATCATTCATTTAAAATTATTTTTTTTATTGATAAAATAACCGTCAACTTCATCAAAAATCAAAATCATTAATAATTTCAATAATTATATAATCCATTAGTTAATTAATCTCAATTAAAATTATACTTAATTAAGTTTAACTAATAATTAAATAACTATAAATTTTATTAAACAAATACTTCTTTAACTAACTTTATTTAAACTCCTTTTTAATTAAATTAATCAATAACTATTGATCTAAATATTTAATATCTTCATTAATTAATGATTTTATTAATATTTAACTAAAAATTATTAATTAATTAATATTTTCAAAAGCTATATTAAAATGTATTAATATTTAAAATATTAAATATTAATAAACATTATTAAATGATAATAAAGATAATATATTAAAAATTTATTAATAAAAGTTATAAATAATATTAAAATCCCTTTTTAATAAATAACATTAATCTAAGTACAATTTTATATTATAACAATATAAACCAAATTGAATTTCCAATGTTAAGAAGGCATCATTATATTAAACTTTATACAAATACCCCAAGCAATTTTAAAGTAATCGCTGTTGCGATTTAAATGCAACGCACAGTAGCCCTTACGTAGGTACTACTGCATGATCATAGTATAGGCTTGCGAACAGTTTTCCATGTAAGTTATGTTTTAATTATATATTTATACATAGTTTTTTTTTAATTATCATTTTTTGCTTATTTATTTAAAAGAAAGTTTTATAAGATGTTCCCCCATTTTAATAAGTTATATATATATATAAACTTAAGTTTTATTATTAAAATTTCAATACTATATATATATATATTAATCTGATAGAAAAATTACGTTCAACTATTCAAATTTTCAATTAAATTTAATTTTTCATAAATTTTGAATTTCATCTATAAAATTCAACCCCCTCCAAACTCAAACCTATTATCTTCAACTTAGAAAATGAGGGTTTTATGATTTCCTTTCTAATCCTACGTATACAAAAAAATTAATGACAAGTATTCAATAATTCCTAATATTGAAATGTTTAAGCTTTCATCACACAGAATTTGGATTTACAATCCATAGACACGAAGAAGAAAAGAAAGGTAAATTTCATAATTCAATTCGTGATAAAAACACAAGACCCTACCTGCACCTGATGCTAACACACAAACACTCGAGAGTTGTGAGAAAATTTCCTCCCAGAATTTGAGTCTAAGTTCCTCTCTAAAATTTGCATCCAAACTCGTCTTCAAAGTTCGTCTCTCCCAAAATTCATCTCACCAAATATTGTTTTTCAAAATGAACCTTCCACCATTAATAAGGAGTTCTCTTTCCTTAAATCGAAGAACTAATTGTACGTTCACCCTAGGAGAACTCCGCGCTTACAAGACTCAACTCCAAAATTAGCTTTTATTAATCTTTCTTTATCTTTTCATGTACGTTAATTGAATTATTAAATTACTTTATTTAATTTTCACTTGACTTCTATTTTTTAATCTTTATTACTTTAATCTCATGCACACTTTATTAATTAAAATATCTTTATTATTTTCACTTATTTTATCTTTTTAATTAATTTCTTTTATTTTAAACTTATGCACGCATCATGCAATGTAGAATCTTTTTAATAATTTAATATCTTTTCAACTTCTTAATTCATTTTAGAAACTTAATTGATAAAATATTTATTAATTCAATTAATAATAATATTTAGCATTTATTTAAAAATGAACTCTAAATATTTTATTATTAAATAAAATAAATATTATCGCGTTTTAAATTTAAACTTTTAATTTTTGTCTCCAAATTTAATTCTTTTTATTTAATTAATTTCTCAATTAATTAAATATAATTAAATATTAAAATGTCATAATAATTTTTCCATTAAATTAAATCATTAATTAATCTTTTAATTAGACTTAATTAATAGAAAATACACCAAAGACTCATAAAACAACATACAAAAACCCATCATTGCAAAACACATACTAAATCAAATAAAATGGTTATAATCACGAATTAACATCATTCGACACATTCGGAGGGTACTGACTCAGATACTTGTCCTAATTTTCAATTAGGATAAATGGCTTAAAGGTATGGGATTTGGACTTAAGAATTTATCTCCCCTCTCTTACCATTGAGATAATGTGATAGGGTACACTCATCCTAGCAATTCAAGGAAGTCGATACCCAGTACTTGCAACCTACATAAAATCCACGCATGTACAGACACAATATTCTAAGCTAAACAAGCAATAGTAGGAAGTGGTGCATCGTGTAGATTTTGACTAGCAGGTGACTACGACTCCCTTCCTTAACCACATCAGAAATGCCATCCATAAAGAAAATAAACACACACACCATACGATTGCAAGTATGGGGTAAGTATCCATAAGAAAACACATGTGATAATAAACCATCAATATTTGAAAACATTGTATAATCATCATGCATATATGAAATATAGAGTAAAAATCAACTGAATCTAAGAGAATATCTGATAATCACCAAAAAATATTACTAATCATTAAACATAAAATTATCCTAAAAGAGTTGGACAAAAATAACAAAAATGCAAACTAGGGGCAGGCACTACACTCAAACTTATGGACAAGCAAAAGTCACAAATTCGGAAATAGAGGTGATCTTGATAAAAATAGTTCATTTGCAATGTAGCAATTGGAATAGTAGATTACCAAAAGTTGTTTGGCCCTATAGAACAACATGGAAGACTACTATAGGGTTCACACCATTTGAGCTCCTATATGGGAAAATAGAAATGCTCCCTATTGAATTTGAACATAAAACCCTTTAGAACCACACTAGAGATAAACATTGAACTTCCTACAACATTCAGAGAACGTCTTCTACATCTTAATTCCTTGGATGAAAAGTGAAAGGCTACTCTGGAATGCATTGAAATGATACATAAGAAAAGAGAACAATGGCATGACTACCACATTAGCAACAAAAAATTTCAAGTTGGTGATTGGGCACTACTATATGATTCCAGATTTAAAGATATGTTAGGCAAGCCATAGACAAGATGGTTGGGTCCATATGAACTTAACCATGTCTTTACAAATGGAGCCATCCAATTAACTATCATTGATCCAATGACTCTTAAATTATTAGTCAATGGCAATAGACTCAAGTTATATAAATGACCCCAAACAAAAGAGGACTTCCTCAAGTAGTTTCAACGATCAAATTCAAATACACACCAAGTAACTCTTCCTATAGAAAAAGGTGTTGACCTCTTGCCTACATCACTTCAATATTAATTTCTTCATGCATGCTCATAATAAAAAAATAAATTATAACCACATAAAGTTCAAAATTTATCCATTCATCTTCTAATTTCTTCTTTTCCAACTCATCTCACTTCTTTAAAGACCACTCACCCACCTTCCACGTCATCATTTTCCAATGCTTTCAATAAACACTACAAGTTTGCTAACATATGTTGTCAATGTTGATGTACTTTCCACCACTTTTGATATGTGGAAACAATCAACTCACAGGTATAAGCTTTTCAAATCTTAATTCATTTATACTATATTGATTTTTTTGGTTATATATAATACTGCATTATTTATATTATGGCGACATTATGCTAGTTCCATACCCCATACTAAGTTCGACAAGTGTGGACACTTGTCCATATTTTGTAGGGGGTAGGGAAGGTTACTAAAACCCAATGAAATTCCTATTTATTCATGAAGATTTTTCCTAAATCTTTATACTTCCTTTGTAAAACTCAATTGCTATAAGTACAAAAGTGTCTAGGTGTTGTACCCCTTATTCTTGAATGATTCCTTATTGTTAGGCTGTGATGTAACCCATATTTAATTTTCAAGTGATCTAAAATCCATTTTTGGACAATTTTCACATATCCATGATAAACTACATTATTGGTGCTCATAAAAAATTGTTATGACATTAATCAGCTTAGAAAAAGAAAAAATGTGAAAATGGGTCTAAAAGCTTGAATTCATAGAAGGGAAATAGTGCAAACAGAGCAACGAGTGAAATTGTTAGGCAGATTCAGTGGAAAATTGTGGCAATGAGAGCCAGTGGAGCATACTATTTTACTCTCAAATGTAGAGGTAGTGAGGATATTTAATGCACATGGATGGTTAGGGTATTTCCTAAGTTTAACTATATTTGATGAAGAAGCAACCATGAAGTTTACAAGAACATTTAATGAAGGAGAAGCTACTATATGGGGTTTAATAGTTGTTGCTATAGAAGAGAAAATAGCAGAAGTAACTAGGATACCAACAATAGGAGAACATTATCCTAATACATATGATGCAAGATTAGTCAGGGCTTAGTTTTTTATACCAATTGATCCTCAGTTGGATATTACCAAGCAAGAATGCAAAAGGACGTCTCTTCTGCTACCATACAATGAGCTCGCTATGCACATTATTAGGTACCTCACCTATGAAGAAAGATTTTCATATTTACATGAACATCATTTTAAATTGCTTAGCTATATAAGGCACAATTGTCTAGTAAATGTTCCCAATTTCTTGTATAATATGTTATGCATTAGTGCTAAAGAAACCCAAAAGGGGGAGGACAATTTTGTCACCCATCATTCCCTAATTAAATTACTCATAGAAAGATCACTTATGGATATCTCTCCTATTTCATGGAAATAATTTTTCCAAGGTAAAACCCTACAACCTCAAGCTATCCTTAATGAATAGCCCAATGAGGAGAATGTAGTTCCCACTGATGAACCTACTTAGAAAAGCACTCAAGATGCTGAAGCTAGCAATGTGCAAGAGAATGTGCAAGAAATTGTGCCTTTACCTATTCAAGAGACTCAAAAACCTACCTCTACCCAAGAAAAGAGAAAATTGAAATTACAAGAGGAGACCTTGACTCTGTTAGTAGAAAAGCCAAACTTGCAGTCACAAAACAAAAGAAAACTAACACAAGTCCTATGGCAATTACTCCTATAGCAGAGACACCAAAAGGAAGTAGGAAGAATTCTATGATACCAAAGGAGACCCCTGTGAGAAGAAGTCCTAGAATGAGGAGACAAATTTCTAAAGTGATAGTAGAAACTTAGTCTACTTCATCCAAACCATCTACTAAAGAATCCCCAATACAAATTGTTCCAGATAATTCTCCTTCTCACCCTGAAACTGCAAACATTTCTAAAAACCCTAATGAAGAATGTAGGGTTGAAGTAAATGAAAATCAAAATGATCCTCTAATAGGCCAAAAAATAGTTCCCATAATAAATGAGTTAGTTTATTTAAACACTGGCCTAGTTCCCTATAAACCAACATAGCTTATAGATTTCGTAAGGCAATTATGGAAGGAATAGAGGAAGAGGAAAAATAACTATGAAGAGGACATTGGTTCCATTACCCTACAAAAACTTCTTTTCCAGTTGTTTAAACAACATATGTTTTCTACAACCCTATGGGAAGAAGAGAGGAAGAAAATGAAGAAATGCATAGTGTCCTTAGGTGAGGAAATTATAGATTTAAAAGAGCAATTGGAAAACCAGAAAAAAAAGGATGGATCATGCCCTCAAATTGGCTAATCAAGCAGTTTCTTGTGGACCACCACATCATATTTATTCTATGTGTTTAAAGGAAAAATTCCTTTTATTCCAACTTATGCTACCCCTCAAGAACATAAATGTAGAATTCAAATTAGCTCAAGAATTCTATGGTTTATACCAAACTCTGCCATTGTGGCAACAGAACTTGCTCTATGAGTTATATGTGTACAATTTTATCATTCTAGTAGAAACTCAATGGAATCCATTCCTCTATATAGGGGATATACATTTGAGGGCTTTGATGTTCTGGATGCATAATGAAGCTAATTATGATAGACAATTGAATAATTACAGAGATGAGGAAAGAACAAAGCCCTTGTCATTAAGAGCTAAGAGCAGTAAACCAGAAGAAGTTCTTAGGGACTAGTTTAGATTAACTAATTGGGATAAGAACAAGGGAGTAAGGGACATAATCTTTGCTACTAGAACCAAGGTGTATGCAAAATATGAGAACCTACCTTACTTTTCCTTTCAGAGAGCCATGGTTGGTGGTAAAAGTAGGTGGGCTAGATTACCTAAGACACTTAAAAGATTAGAGCCACATAGTCCTACCAAATTAGAGGCCACCCTTCATCGAGTTCCAAAGTATATAGAGTTGGGGAGACAAGCTAGACCAAAACTATGGTGCCCACTCACTATGCAACCTCCAATGCTCATGTGGCCCCTATATGATATTAATGTTGATAGACTTGACAAGTTGTAGGAGGACAATAGAAGGGAAGATTGGGAAAGAACACAAGGATTCTACTACACCTTCAATAGTAGTAGGAAAGGAAGGACTAAAGTTGGGGAATTTAGGTCATTGACTAAAAAATGCAATGCTTGAGGAAAAGCATCAGTTTACCAGGGGGTAGATGATGAGGCTAATTATTGCCTCTATTTTATCATAGTTTTAAACACCCCATTTTACTTCCATCAAAACATTTGTGAACTTATGTTTGCTTGAATTGATGATTGACCTATGGGTAGATAGCATGTTATATTTTACCAATATATGTGTGTGTGTGTGTGTGTGTGTGTGTGTGTGTGTGTGTGTGTGTGTGTGTGTGTGTGTATGTATATATATATGTACATATATATGTACATATATATATGTACATATATATGTACATACATATGTATATATATATATACATGTACATATATACATATATATATATATATATACATATATATATACATATATATACATATAATATATATATATACACACATGTATATACATATATACATATACATACATATATATACATACATACATACACAAACACACTCAAACACACACACACACACACACGCACACACACACACACACATAATGTAGTATTTCATATAACCATCAAAATGTGTGTTCTCATATTTGAATTTAATTTGATAATGCTTATTTGCATATATCTTCACATAATAACTAACCTATTAGCAAAGGGAGCTAAAGATGGTCAGAAGCATTCAAAGGGAAGCATTGAAGATAGCCAATAGCATTCGAGGAGAAAATACATTAAGCCACAGTGGAAAGAGTCATAATGGTACCAAGGGACATGACCACTAATATGGAGGAGCTATGTAGAACTGTTATATTTCTCTACATTTATTATTGGGACAAAGCGATTGTGCAGACTTTATTATTCCCACCTTGAGCTATTATCTTTACTTCCTTTTTCTTTGGCAGATTTGAAGTTAGTTAGTTTTTCTTTTATGTTTCAAAATAAGTGTCAATCTTCTATTTATAGAGATCAAACCAATAGTGTTAAAAAGTTAGAAGAAATTTTATGACAAGAAATTGTTGACTCTTGCAGTGAGTTGTTTTTATAGATTCATGTATTGTTCTCATGTAATGAATTTCTAGAACATAATGAAATAGCTCTTGGTTTACATTCTATGTTAGTAGATTAGTAGAAGCAAATCAAGGGGTCCCACTTGGGAGGTGGATTAGATTAGAGTAGTGTAGATTTGTTTTCAATCATCTTTAGTATTGTAGGTAGAAGTTATAAGTTCCTTCTTGTAGCATCATACTTTGTGAGTGTTCATACAACATATGTAAGAACAATTATAGTAGATGAACTAAGTTGGAATATATGTTAGCATTTCATTACATTTCTAGTATTAGTTTTAGTAAAGAGCTAAGTGTGTTAGTTTCATGTAGCACTAGTGTAGGTTCCTTCCTTGAATTTTATTTTCCTGCAGCATAAGAATAATGACTCATTAAGAAACCTAGTGCACATATTGTGCCGACCATTTCAAGTATATGTCCCTGGATTGACAAAATTAAATCGACCTCATGGTGGGAAAATTAGTCCTTAGATTGAATACACCATTCCCAATTATGGCCTTTGGCATGATTATTATACACCTAGTTTGAGTAATGTTTGGATGCCTAGGTGGGACCTCTTAGAGAGAACATAGTTAACCAAGCTGAGGGTATGACACCCCTTTAGGGTCTTAATTTTTCTTTGGCCTTAGGGATTTCCAAAATCAAAGTGGCAGGAAATTTTAAAGTTATTATACAAGCCATCCATAGGAAGGATAGTACAAGGTGAAGGGTCTATACCATCCTTGTTGATGTCATTGCTCAAATACTAAGATTCTGGGACTACAAATGTGGCCACATATATAGAGACTCAATTGCTACCAATGGGAAACAAATGGAAGGGTTAAGGTGTCAGAGGGAGGTAAATTTTCTTTCACAAGATAAAAGGAACCTGATTATAGAGGAGGAACATATGGGAATAGAAAGTCATTTGTAATACTTCTACTTGTGACATGTTATTGAGCCTTAAGGGTAACAAAGGCTACCCTTTCCTGAATGTCAATTTTTTACTATTCTAAAAAGACACTTGGAACATTCTAATTATGAGTTAGAAAGAAATTTTTTGGCTTGGTTTCAAGGATTATAGATAGACACTTTTAATGATCTTGTATCATTACAAAAGGATTTTGGTGATTTTGAGAATTCATTATTACAACTTTGCCTTAAATTACAAAGGTAAGTTACGTACTAGGAATTTATCTAAAATCACAATCAAATTGTGTTTTCATCTGATACTGCTATAGTTGTCATCATGAAAATATAAGGAAAGTATATGACCATACTCAATAGCAACACAAGAAGCAATCTTCACATCGCACATTATAAAATCTCTAACCCTAAGCCCTTTTTATATAAGATTTTTTGCCACTTTAGGGTTATCATTAATTACAACATGTTGACCCAAAAGTGGACAATACATTCTTGATTAGTCACCACATATCAACAATCTCCCACTTACAGACTGATTAGGCTCAACACTATATGACAATCTCCCACTTGGAGACTGATCCTATAGAAATATCGCTACAGCATGGGACTCCCCTAGATTAAACCACCCTAGACCTTGCTATTACTTTATTTAGACCAACTAAACTTGAAGATGAGTTCAACTTCTCCTTTGTCACTACCTTTGCAAACATATCTACTAGATTTTTATCTGTATTTATCTTGTCTAGCTTTAACTGTCCATCATCCAAAATTGACTGAATGAAATGGTAATGCAACTAAGTATGTTTTTTCATTGAATGTAGAGTAGAATTGTTTACAAGATGAATGACACTTTGACTATCTATAAACAAATAATTACACTTTTGAGGGTGTCCTAATTCTTCCAAGAATAACTAAAGCCAAGTCATCTCCTTGGTTGCCTCTATAGCAACAACATACTCTACCTCTATAGTGAATAAAGTATTAACCTTCTGCAATTGAGAAACCCAAATCACTACTGCCCCACCAACAATAAATACATTAACTATAGTCTCCTCATGGTATAAATATCCCTTGCCAAATCTGAGTCAACATAGCCCTATAAATTAGTAGTAGAGCTCCCAAAGTGTAAACACTTACCGGATGTTCCTCTCAAAAATATGAGAATCCATTTTACTGCATTCCAATGCTCAATCCCTAAATGACTCATATACCTAATAACAAACCCATTTGTATGTGTAATAACTATACTTTTATATACCATAACATACATCAAGGTTCCTAAAATTAAAGCATAAGGTACCTTGGACATCTTATCCTCCTCTTCTTGTGTCTTTGGACACATCTCCTTAGTCAACTTCAAATGACTAGGTAATGGTGTGATGAGAACTTTAGCATTCTCCATAGAGAAATGTTGCAACACCTTCTCAATATAATCAACACAAGATAATGTTAATTTTCTATTCTTCCTATCTCTACAAATTTTCATACCGAGGATTTGTTTTTCTTCCCCCAAATCCTTCATAGAAAATGAATGTTCTAGTTGTTCTTTTAACCCCTTCATGGGATCCATGTTCAACCTAGCTATAAGCATATCATCAACATATAAACATAAAATAATGTAGATGGCATCATCCAACATCTTTAAATAAATACAATGATTTAAATGACACCTACTATATCCATGCTCATGTATACAACTACCAAATTTCAAATACCATTGCCAAGGTGCTTGCTTCAAGCCATATAAACTTTTCTTCAATCTGCACACTAAGTTCTCCTAATGAAGGGTGCTCCCCTTAATACCATAAACCATAACAAAAAGCAAAGAAATAACAACAAATGTGAGAACAAAATATGGACTTTCTTAATTGTGCCACAAAAGTAGAATTATAGAATTCACAAGTACAATATGCTAACCCACATGGGTGCCTTCATTACAATAATCTGCAAGACAAGTTGCCAACTATCACACAAAGCTATTCTAGACAATGTACACGCCTTTCTTAAATAGGCAATTTTATGCTTCTTGAGAAGGTTCTAGACTTTGAAACTTAATACCTAGCCGGGCCGATAGACCCTAAAAATACATATAGAGTTTTCCAAATACATCTTTGATAGTTATTTTAGATATTTTGGGTATCCCAACTTTGGAAGGCTATAACTCTCAAACCGTTTCTCTGATTGGCTATTATAACCACTTTTAAGAAACACCAACTCCTGATCTGTAGACTCTAAATTGTGCAAGCACCCTACTATTGTGTTTTCAAACCTCATCTAGGCACTCTAAGGCCTCCAACAGTGAGCCTGAAGATCTTTTTGCAAATTTTTCCACCATAAATCCATAATAACTTCTCTGATACTTAAGTTGAGCAATGATATTTTTATGGTAGGCTTACAACTCTAAAATGAACCTTCCTACATAAAATGAGAACATTCTGAGCGCATATGAAAAACTTATTATAAATAGCAATTTTCCATAAATAGTAAGCATCCTGTCTACTTGTCCTTATTAAAATAGAAAAGATTGAAAAAGAAACTATTTTTGGGTGATGCAAGATTGCTCTTACACCTAGGATGCTCCTACATCATCTCCTTACCTTTGACCTCAAACCCCTGTGGTTGTGTCATATATATCTCTTTATCCAAATCAATATCAAGAAAAATTGTTTTAACATCAAGCTACTTCAAATGCAAATCTTTAGTAGGCACAATACTTAAAATGGTACAAATAGAAGTCATTTTAACAATAGAAGAGAATATCTCATCAAAATAAATACCCTTTTTAGTACAAATCCTTTTACCACTAACCTGGATTTAAATATTTTCTTAGCTCCATTCTCTTCTTTCAACCTATAAACCCATTAATTTTGTAAATCCCTTTTACCTACAAGTAACTTGCATAAATCCCAAATCTTATTTTTTAGCAAGGAGTCCATTTTGTCCACCATTTCATACTCTCACTGAATCTTAGTATCCACCTCCACAACTTCATCATAACATTTAGGTTCACCAACATCAGTTAATAAAATATAGTACAAAGAGGAAGACAATCTTTTTGGAGGTCTACTTAGCCTTGTTGGTCATCTAACATTCACTGGTGTACATGGTATTTTTTGGTGTAGTTGTTGCAGATCATGAGAAACTGTTGGGACAATAGCTTTTGGATTATCATCCAACACTACATAATCACTTTCTTCCTTCTCATGCCACTGCAATAGATCTTTGTACAATACTTTCTCATTGAACATGACATCCTTGATTCTTACAATTTTACAGTTTTCAAAATCCCAAATCCTATAACCAAATTCATCAATGCCATATTCAAAAAATATAAATGTGTTTGACTTAGTTTCCATCTTGGTTCTATTTTTAGAATCTATATGTTGAAATGCTTCACAACTGAAGATTTTATGAAAGAATAACTCACCTTCTTACTAGTGCATGCTTCCTCTAGAATACCACAACCCAAAGGAGTAGAAAGACCTATATTTATCAAATATACAATAGTATTGATAGCCTCTGGCCACATGTTTAAGTGAAACCCAACATGTAACCTCATATGTTTAGCCACTCTATTTTCCTATGGAGTCCTTGGAATAGTTTTCTATCTACAAATACCATTAGTGGAGAAATAATCTTCTAATTTATGACTACAATACTCACAACCATTATCAAATCTGAGACAATTTAGTAGTTTACTAGTCTCATTTTCAACCAAGCATTTCCATTTATTAAAAGTTTGAAATGCATCAAATTTTTGTCTAAAGAAATAAACCCACATTTTTCTAGTTGCATCATCAATAAATGTAAAATGATAATGAGAGCCACCAAGGGAAGATACCTAAGTTGGTCTCCATACATTCTATGCACAAGCTTTAATTTCTCATTTTTTTTCTCCTTCCCACTCTTCACAAAATTCACTCTTTTTTGTTTTCTAATTACACCACTTTCATAGAAATCCATACTGACACATTTAAAACCTAGTAAAAAACTTTCTTTGAATGAAGTGATTAATCCATACTAACACATTTAAAACCTAGTAAAACTTTCTTTGAATGAAGTAATTTCATACCTTTCTCACTCATGTGCTCAAGTCTATTGTGTCATAGCATTGTAGCAGAATGCACAGTAACTATTTGTTCTCCCTGCTCAACTACAACAACTGTTCCTAAACATTCATTTTTCTCTAAAACAATTAAAGTAGAAGGAACAATATTACCTGTACAAAGATATAAGGTGCCTACTTTCACAACTTTTGCTACTAAAAGGGAACCTTTTGAAACCTTCCAATTTTTATCATTAAAAGTAACTACACAACCATCATCACTGAGTTTCCCTACTAAAATTAAATTCCTACTCGACCTTGGAATGTGTCTTGCCTCATGTAGCAACCAATGATTCCCATAATGCAACTTAATCTTAAGTTTTCCCTTTCCAAAAATCTGACAAGGTTCATTATCCCCCAAATAAACAAGCCCAAAATCTCATTGGACATAATCAACAAAATAACCTCTATGTAGTGTAGCATGAAATGAAGCCCCTCTAAAACCCAAGAATCATCTACACTTTCTAAAGAAAGAAGAAAATCATCCTCTTTCGATTTTCTACTAACCACATTTGCCTCCTTGTTCCCTTCTAATTTATCTTCTTCATTTCTTTTTTGAGTCCAACAATCTTTCTTCTTATGCCTTGGTTTACTATAGTACTAACAATCTCATGGTCATATGGAGTGAGACCTCTTTCCCTTTGACTTTCCTCTTGATTTCCAATGGTTTCCATAATTGTTCCTCTCCTAGTTGTTCTACCTCTTCTTTGTCTGTTCAGAGCACTTCTTTATGTAAATCTACCTAAGTTTTTCCTATGATTTTTATCACTCAAAATAATGCCAATCACATCATCATATTTTAAGGTATTAGATTTAGAAACAAAATTACTCATAGCCATTCCATCTTTTAGGCAAAGAACACAAAATCAAGCGAGCCCTAATTTCTTCATCAAAATTAATATTCATAGAAGATAACTAACTAGTAAGAGTATTAAACTCATTTAAATGATCTACAATAGATCCACCTTCTTCCATCTTCATATTATATAATATTTCATGAGAAATACCTTATTTGAAGCAAAGAGCTTTTTCATACAATGTTACTAGGGTTTGCATCAACTCTTCTATCATCTGTGCTTTGGTAATGTTAAATGTCACTAATGGTGCCAAGCATAATCGAATACTCCCAAGTTCCTTTATGTCTAAAATTTGGCATTCCTCTTCTATCATAGTTCCTTGTTTCTTGGTTTTTCCTTCCAACAACTTCAATAAATCATTTTGATAAAGATAGTCCTCCATTTACATTTTTCATAACTAAATTTTTTTCCTATTAAAATGGTCAACCTTTAACTTACGCTTATCTTTCATTACTCCCACTCAACTATGAGACCCCTACTCAACCATGAGACCTTCCTGCAGAGGATAACTAAAAGAAGAACTAGTTTCTAATACCACTTGTTAGGATTAACCATAGACATAAATAACAATTACATGCAAATATAACCAATATCTAAAAATAATAAATCACACAGAAGAGAACATAGGACACCAAGATTTAACGTGGTTCACCCAATCCCTAGGCTATGTCCACCAAACAATGAGTCCAATATATTACCCTCTAGTGATTACAACTTGATTACAATCCATAATCCCTTATAGCTCAATACCGCTATAGGAAGCAATCTTCACATCACACACTAGGAAATCCTTAACCCTAAGCCTTTTTTATACAAGATTGTTGTTGCTTTAGGGTTATAATTAATTACAATATGTCAGCCCAAAACTACTAATAAAATAGGATCCAAATAACATTGAAAAGTGTACAATACATTCCTAATTAGTCACCATATATCAAAATTTTAAAATAATTTTCCTTGGACTACTGATGCTTAGGTTTTATGTGCATGAGATTAACCATAGAATTAAACTGGGGAATCAAGGCTCAAACTTATGTGAACATAGTTAAACCAAGGTTGAATCTTTGGAAGATTCAAAACATCGTTGTAATGTGTTTTTTTTTTTTTTTTTTTTTTTTTCTGTAAATGTGAATTTGTATGTATGATAGATTTAATTTCATGACAAATTAAAGGTATGCCATTATGAATTTTAATATGTTTTAATGTGTCACTTGACACTTGTATTGTCCATGTGTAGATGACATGTTATTTATGGTTTTGGAAAGAAGCAACCTACCCCAAACCTAACCCCAATGTAATACCCAAGTTAACCTCACATGGAAAAATGTTAGGAGAAGTCTCCATCCATTTGAAATTAGAATTCTAACTTCCTAGTGACTTTTGGGTATCTAAAAGTGGCCCTAGGGAGCTATTTTGGTGAAAAACTAGTGCCCACATGATAATAGTATGGTTTGGGGGTCCAAAACTCACCATAAGTTGGTTTAGACAACTTAGGAGACCCTCCAAACACGTCATTTTCAAAGAAATTCAAAATTTGAGTGTCACATGACTTCTTCCACACCCTCCTAGTTGGTCAAGGCTATAATTTTAGAAGGAGACAAGGATGCAAGAAAAAGAAGGCTTTTTGTTAGGTCCATTTTTAGCTAGTGGGAAGTTAGAGGCCTCTTTAGAGGGCTTGGTGGAAATTAGTGAGTTGTCTACCCACTCTTTAACTTTAGAGACTCTTAGGGTTTTGAAGACTTTAAGGGAAGAAAAAGGGAGCTCTTCTTCAACTTTCATGGCCATTTTCATAGGACCAAGGTTAATGCTTTTTTCCCATGTAGTTGTTTTTCTTGAAAATTTGCATAATGATGTTGCATTCATTAGCATGAAGGAGTGTGAATTTATATTGTAAGTAGATTGCATTATGTTGTGTGGTGATGTACATTAGGATTGGTTGTATTTTTTCTTCTTGCCTCTTGTTTCCTTTTTTTTTGGTTATGAGTATTGTTTATGGGTGTGAGGACTTCACTCACTCGTTGGGAAGGAAAGAGAAGTCCAGGGTGAAGGGCTTAGTTGGACTTGGAAATGTAGTTGAGAGCCTTGGAGTATGGGCTCTATTATATCCATAATCATTCATACCTTGCTATGAGAGTGATAAGAAAAGTATGGTGGAGAGAGGAAGTTATGAAGTATGGGCTCCAAGAAAGCTATAATTGATGTTAGTGTGTTTGGGAATTTATTCTGCGGAGGAGGATAATTATGAAAGCCCCAAAAGGGCATGGAAATTTTTTTATTGTGAAAGCCCTAAAAGGGCATGGAAATTGCTATTGCAAATTTTTTTTGACATGGCAAGTCTCCTTTTTGAAAAGGCCACCTTCACCCTATGTTCATGGTTCCATTTTTGAACCATCGTGAAAAGTCTTTGGTTGGGATTGTTCAAGTGTTGCATTGTGGTATTCATGCATTTACAAGATTTTTTATTGTATCCCATTTGAGATTTTTTTCACCTAGCTAAGGGGTGGTCTCTTTGGAGGCCTATGGTTAGGAGGAGAGTCTCCATGGTTCTTGTATTTTGTTTTATGTATTTGCAGATTTGGTGCTCAATGAAATCATAGGAGGATCTTGAGTTGGTCCATGTGCCTTGTATTAGTAATGGAGAGCACTCCATATTATTCATCTTGTCGCATTGCATGGAATCCACAAAAGAGACTTGAGGATGTTCATTGTGATGATTAAACATGAAGGAGAACTTTTCATTTTCACATTGCATTGTAATGGAGGAAATCTCCACTTTATTTGTATTGCTGAAGCATGATTTCTCACTAGTAATGTAGGGTTGTGGAGATGAAAATTGGATCTTTTCTAGAGATGTGTAATCATGTGTAATGAGATGAAGAGATTATTGGTTTTGAAGATATATGTAGAGCATAGAAGAATGCATTCAAATAGATAGTCCATTGTACTTAATGTTCTAATGGTTGATTTAGGCATAAGTGACTCATGTACATTGCTTGAATCATGAAATAGTGCAATGAAAAATGAATCCAACTATAATTTTACATGTAAAGTTTCCAATAGTGATCTTGTTCAAATGTAAGGGATGAGATTGATGAAGTGTAGCAAGTATCATGTATGGGAAAATTGTTAAGTTGTTAGTATATATATGCCCTAATTTTTTAGTAATTTTAATAACTTTATCAATCATAGTATATTCATTGTATGTTAATGATAATGCTAAACTAATTATCAAAATAAATATTTAAGTTACAATATTCAAGTAACAAAAATAAACTAAGTAGTCTTACTACATGCATAAGAAACTTAAGGTCTGGAAGTATACATTTGTTCTCTAGAATTTGTATGGAAAAAAAAAACCATCTAGATAATAGAGAAATAAAATAATACCACCCCCCACCTAGACAAAGAAAATAATAATAACACTAAACTTAACTTTGCCACCTAGTGCAAGGTAACACCACCATCTACAGTGCAACTTATAAGCATCCCTTAACATGAAAATATATGTTCTTCCACTATTTAACACTTGATATGAGCACATATAAGCTACCTCATATCCATTAAGTTTCCTCGTATCCATTACTCAAGGTAACCATGAATTGAACATAAAATTGGGGGGGAGTATAAGAGTCACGTGACCCTATCATGTCCTTATAAAATTTGAATAAAATATATTTAATAGGTACAATCTATACCTAGGGTGAAGCACATGGGGGTACTACTTATGCTTGATTGGAATCCCACAACCTCTCACCACAAGAGGTCATCCCACCTTCCTTGGCATCACCCCCATCACATGCCCAAGCCACACATTGTAGAGGTTGACTAGTTCCTCCCTAAAAATGTACTTTGTTGCTCACCTTGGGTTTGGCAATGATAATTGACTAGGGAGAAGATGAATTTTGGTAAGCTCATGAGGTGAAGTTGGGTCAATGAGAGAAAAGCCTTGGAGTATGTGTCATGGATGGGACTGCTTAGCAGGAGGAAAATGGGAAGGGCTTAGGAGAGGGATTAAGGGGTGAGGGTAAAGATAGGAATTAAGGTCATGTTTGGCAAGCAGAATAGGAATACTTATTTTGAGTTTGTTATTTCGAGAGTAGAAAATTGGAATACATATTCCTGTTCTATGTTTGGTTCACCCAAAATTTGATAGGGAATATGTATAATCTCTATTTGGTTGTGCAAAAGTGAGATTGGAATAAGATTAATTTTTATTATTATTTAATATTTTTCTTATTTTACATTTGAATGAGTTGGATCACATTTATTTTTTTGAAGATAATTTTTTCATTTTAAAATTTTTTTAGAGTGAAGTTAAATTATGGGATTTTTAAAAAAAAATAGACACAATCATTCTAATAGAATCAGTCAGCACAATACAATCAACAACAAGTTCCAAACAACATAATAGTCAAATCGTTATTAAATATGTCCACCATTTCTATTCAAAATCATAAAATAAATTATAATGTACAATAATTGCTTTGACTTTTAATTGCATTTATGCATATGGTGTCAAAAGACTAGTAAGATTGAAACAATTATAATTCCCAACATGCCTTGAAGAAACAAGTTTTCACTCTCTCAGACCCTGCACAACTTGCAATCAATACTTTCATGTGCTATGGATTTAGCTATGGTAGATGTGGGTGAGAGATCCTCAACCCACTAAAAGAAATTACAACCACTATCCCCTGCAATATGAAATCTAAATTAGTAGTGTCCACAACAATTAGTTGATACAAAAAATGTAAACATACAACAAAACTTAGTAATAATCTTTCTTCCATTTGGACAACAAAAGAATTTATGTTTTGGATTATTTGTTGTGTGTGAGGTCTTTAGTACTATATGGCCAATGCCACACTCACGCATTGGAAAATTTAAATCCATCAACCCTATATAAAATATTGAACAAATACAAATGAAATGAAAAATTCAATTAGCAAGATATACTATTTTATATGCACTCATTCTAGAAGAATCCAATTTATAAAATGATAATGACTTCAACTAAATCTTTTATATGATCATTTGAACTTTTTCTAGTCACATTTAAAAACTCAATGTTGAATCAAAAAATATCTTAAAATTGAGCACAGACATATCAAACAAGATTTTCTTCCTGTGTCAAAGAAGATTAAGTAAAGATTGAAATTTCTTAACAGTAAGGTCTGAATAAACAATCGATTCATATGCATGTTCATTTTTAATAGACCTATCGTTCCTAAATTGCAAAATGAAACAATTGAAGTGTGAGTTGGTGAAGGTTGCCTACATTTTCCTTGTAAATTTATTATTGAAACATAAAATATTGAGCTAGAGAGGACTGTATTTAAACTTTAAAAAGGAGAAAAAACAAGGGAGAATTTAGTTGATAAGTATGCTGAAATTTCATGTAGAGGGCATAAATTAGAAATAGAAGAAAATTGTTGATAAGTGTGCTGAAATTTCATGTGGCAAAAGAAAATTGCTAATAAGTGTGCCAAAATTTTATGTGGCAAAAGAAAAATGCAAATAGACTTCTAGTAGACTCCAAGCGGCTGAGGCTGCTCACAAGGTCCCACCCTCCTTAAAAAAGTCATGCAAATTTTTCATACAACAAAGTAATTTCCCACCCTTCTGAAATTAATGCTACAACTTTGATACAGTTCAATACAACAAAGGATTTTACTAAATAGTGTTTATGTTCTCCAATAGTTGGAAATTGAGGACTAGCTAGAAAAAATGGACTTTTGGTTTTATTGTGTCATTCTATATTTCAGCAAACATCATAAGAAAGAAACCCCTCTTAATAGAATCCATACTATTTTCTAGTGAGATTCAAAGGAATCAATCAACAATAAAGACAATAAGTATTAGAAGAAATAGAAAATATTGGCCATTATACAAGCCCCAAAAATATACAAAGTCCATCTAGGAAGAGGAGAAATGATATATAACAATCTACTATATATAAATTGTTGCATAATCTGATAGATAAAATAAAAATATCATACTATTCTAGTATTGAGATGCCTTTACAGTTCAAGCATAAATGTGATTTCATTTGTGGTGTTGTTCTAATTGTATAGGGTAAGCTATAGGTTACTACTATAAGCTATAGTTTAGTGTTGTCGCTGTGTTTTTGAACAATGGACAATGCCATTCATATGTTCAACATCTACATAAATGAAGCCATTTGATTTCGTAGTTTGTCATAGTAGTTTGACAAAACTATTAAAATAACTAAATGAAATAAAACTTAAATAGCTTTCAAAAATAAATTACAATATCCTATTTACAATAACAGTTCAATACATAAGTATGATATCGTCTTTTAGCTTGAAAGAAAAAAAATGACATTTAAATGTTTGTTTCAAATAAAATCATTGCAATCCTCCATATTTAAATCTAATATATAATCTTCCCTCTCTAAGTCATCCATCTCTAAGAACCAAATAGCTCTTGTTGGTTCTTGCATAAAATTATTAAACAGATAGTTATAGTCTCTTGACTAATTTCAGGGATGGCTTTCAAGGCAACAAACAAATTTGCAACATCTTTCTTAGTATCATCTTTATCAAATTTAATGGTGTGTGACTTATTGATTCCCTCATGTATATCATGGATTCTTTCAGATATTACATCCAAAGAAGCAACCATGCTTACCTTCTACCTCTTTGGCCTCCTTGTCATTGGTGTGGAAGGATTATTTCTAGTGGATTTAGTGGATTGATTTGTCTAAAGGTAATCTTCATCTAAATCATCACCAACATTGAGAGGCATATTAATTTCCTCATCATCACCCAAATAGATAGCCTCATCAAAGAGGTTACCATCTTTAGCATCTTGTGTTATTGTAGCTACATTTCCTGCCACCATGTGATTTCCCAAAATGACCACTAGATCAATAAAATAGGTGAATGGTTGCCTTCTATACACTTTTTCAATCTTGAATTCATTTCTTGACACATTGGAAAAATTAAATAATAATATTTTTTTTGAAATTAGACTAGGACATGACTTTGAAGAGGACATTACCTTCAAAAGTTCATCCCATATGCTATCCTCGACATCTATGCACCGAGTTGTCTCATTCCAAGAAAACCCACTTGTATTTCACAACTCTTTCATTACTCTATACATCAACTTCCATGTTTTCAATTTATATTTAAAATTATCTTTTCCAAGATTCAATGTTAACTCTTCACTGAATCTCCTCTCTATAGCTATCCATGCTTCTTTCCTAAAACATCCTTCACCTTTCCTTCCTAAAGTAACTTGCTCAATAAGCAAGTCCATAGTTTTCCACTCCATCTCTTAGTCCATACAACTTTTGGACTTTGAGAAGAACTAGCAATGGGGGTAGCAATGAGGGGCATACAAACATCCTCATGCATGCTCATCAATAGATTAGTGAAAGACATTTTCACCTTTGAGATAAGCAACTATTAAATTGCTGCAAAAATTGCAATAAATAATGAGTTGTTAGTAATAATGAGTTGTTAGAGTGTGTGGTTCCAAAGACTTCTAAATTAAAGAAAAAGAATAATTGTGATTTGCATTTTATAGACCACAGTTTTAAATCACTTAATCAACAATTTAAATCATAACAATAATTATGATTTGCAATTCATAAATCACAATTTCAAATCACTCAATTAGAAAATTTGAAAGAATAACAATAATTGTGGTTCACAATTCCTAAATTAGAGTTTTAAATCACTCAATCAATAGTTTTAAGGTATAACAATAATTCTAATTTTTAATTCATAAATCACAATTTTAAATCACACAATCAACAATTTGAAAGCATAATAGTAATTTTGATTTGCAATTCATAAATCACAATTTTAAATTACTCAATTATCAATTTTAAAGCATAGCAATAATTTTGATTTGTAATTCATAATTTATAATATTAGTGTTAGTGAATCAACAGTCTATATTAAGTGTCAATTTGATTATTGTAGCTATTCAAAAGTGAGGAAAAAAGTGTAAACATTAGTAAAAAGAATAACTAATATTGATACAAAGAAACTAATGTTGAGATCTATAGTCCTCCCAATCCTTTGTGCTATTTCATCTCAAAAATTTCCCCAATCATCTCTATCTCATTGAGTCATCCCATAAGTTTCAAGAATCGACACACTTATCCCAATAATTTCTAGAGGAGTATTTGGAGAAAGGGTAAAAATGTAACTGGTATGGAGCAATATGATAGCCTTAAAGACCTTGTGGAAGTAGCTACTCATTGTCTCTCCCAAGTGACCAAAGTTATGGCCAATCTTACGATTCCTTAGATAGTGGTCAAGACTTCATGTTTATCATATCTTTAATGTTCCCTTTCTCCCTTAGAATATTGGCAAGTTTGAAGAATGCTCCTCTACTCATGCGTATTTGGTCATGGAAATCATCTCATTGGAATATATAATACATTTATAAAAAGGACAAGGAGCCCTTCTTTTCTTGTGCCTATGTCTTCTAGCATCTTTTGATACTGCTATTGTGAATACTGCTTGGGCTACAAGAAAAAGGAAAAGTACATGCAAGAGTGTGATCTTCCTAACAATGCTTTTGTAAACTTGTATATCATTAGTAGGATCTATCAAAATCCTTATAACATTTAATGGAGTTATTAGTTGATATTCCCATACAATTTGTACATGGTATTAAAAACATTACAGTAAATTTATTACATGGAAAAGAAGAAATAAACTATCAAAAATGTCAATTAGGTTCAGAATTAATTATGTTAGCCAACAAGTGTGAATATACATTTTAATACTATTTTAGTCATATAGATTCATGGGCATTTGGAAAAAAGAATTGGAGCATTGTCATGTTTAGCTAATTTCTCAAGTTGATATTGAATGACATATCATCACTCCACTCACCAAATGTATTCATGCAAAAAAAAATGTACACAAATTGAATGGGTCAAACATGTTTATCGACTTAAGGCTAGAGAGTCTTAAGTGTTTGTGACTAATCATCAGATCTTACAAACTACAATGATTACAAATTACAATAATCATCACATGTTCTAAAATACAATGATTACAATTTGAATTTAATGGCCCGTTATCTTGTTTCTGATCTACAGTTTCAAAACTATCTACAGAACTCACATTAGAAATAGGTGATGATGATGAAACTCCATCCAAATTTGTGGCATCCAACCTTTTTAATATGAATTCAAGTGAAGGAAGTGGCAAAATAGGAGATGGGAGAGGAAGTGGTTTTCCATTTTGCCTCTCAACAAAACTATGACAATGTGAAACAAGGTTGGAAGGTGATGGTGACTTGGAGTCTACCCTGAGTCTGGACCCATTCATAGAAGTTGTATCAAGATTGTCTCTTCGAGAGCCTATTGAAGACTTGAAGCTTCCCTTATCATCTGACAAAAACTTGAATTTTTGAAAACCATCAAATATATTATCTTACTTCCTTTCTTCTTCACTTCTTTCAAAGAAGATTTCCTCCATCATGATGACATATTGTCAAACTACATGATTATAGGCCAAATACTAATGCAATTTATTTGTGTAGCTTTAAACTTGGAACTTGACTTAGGCATTCCTCACATCATAAAATCATCAATAAAAAGTTTCGCTAGTTCAAAAAGAACTGCATTCACAAATTTTAGGTAGTGTAGAGAAAGCATCTCAACAAGCAATAACTAATCAAAATGTCAAATGATAATTTCTGAGAATGTTTAAATAGGCACCAAGCATATTTGAAAATATTGAAGCTACCATAGAGATCAGTGACAACTAGAGTGAAGCAGAGCATACCCATGGGGTTGTAATGGTTCTACTTTGAACACCTAATTAAAAGAAATAATATCAACAATATATACCTAAAATCATATATACGATTGTTAGGAATAGCATATTTGCTAGTGCTTTTTGAGTATAATATTCAAATAAAACTATTTATATATATAAAATAGTAGACCTCAAAATTTGAAGCTACAACATGTAGCTATGACATATGGAGTGAAATAGGCCATGCTCATGATGGTAGTATTGTTTCAAGAAGAAAACATATCTAGCATTACAAATACCATAGTCAGCCATAACTTCTCTGATCCATAAAGAGTTGAAGAATATGTGATTCTATTGGACATATTGCAGTGCTATGGAATGTAACAAAAACATATTCAACTTGTTCATAGACACCCTTCTCAATATAAAAAGTCTCTATGAACAAGGTGAATGTGTTGAGCTTATTACAACCTACTAGTACTGTAAACATGCACTACAATATCATGTATTCTTCAATTGCAAATATTTTCTCATAACACACTACAATGCTTTATTGGGTAAAATCTAGGAATGCTATTCCAGAATAGAGCTTATCAAATGTACCACCCATATAATAATAAAATAAAAAGCTTACACTTTATCTTTAAATCCCAAGAAGAAGGTTTGTTGTAATGTCCTTTTATACTATGAAGGGCTTGTTTAAGGTTGGAATACTATGTGGTGGTTTACAAGCAACACATGGTATAGAAGATCCCTTCTAACTTTTTTATATAGATATCATATAATAATATCTTTATTTACTTTTTATTATATAAAATAAAAATTTCTATTTTATCTAGCCCATGTTTCTTATTCTACTTTCTCTTACGTGCCATAATACTTAATCAATTATATTTTAACTGACCATGGCCTCCTTATGTCACCTTTTCTTCTTTGGTCTTTAAATTCATGTTTACAAATTTATCAAATTCCAGCTCTTTACATTAGAGTAATTTATCTTGTAGACTTTTGCTTGCATCTCAATTCTTTTCTTCTCCATGATCTTAGTTTGGGCATGTGGCTTAAGATAATTGTTGATATTGTAGAGGTTTTGAGGACCTAGTCATATCCCATCATCATTGCATTTTGTAGCTCCTATTGTAGGTTTCTTTGCATATCAATGTTGAGTTTTCAATATGGCCTTCTCGTTGTGCATTAGGTAATCCCTGTATTTAAAATTTATATTGCCAATCTAACAATTTCTTATTATTTATGAGATATTTTTGTCAACAAAAATTTGTAACCATGATAGATGACATCACATAAAGGTTATGTGCCATGCACCTAGGAATGGTTTTTTTAGTTGTATGCTATGTTTCCTGATTGTACATGTTGTGACCATCACTTTTAGATTTATTAAATGTGCTCTATGTTGAAGTATATATATCATATCTATGTATCTTTACTTGCTAATACATGTTGGTATTATTTTCAATTGTTTTGTACCTTCTTATGCATCTTGAATATTGTATCCATGAATTACCACAAGCTTGATAAAATTATAATGCACACTAGACATGGAGAATTAGGATTAAGGGTATTGCAAGATATATTTCTAGTGCATGAAATGTTTCCTAGATTAAAATAATTGACTCAAAGAAATTTGAAGACAAAGTCTCATCAAACGAAATTCAATTCAAGTGACATGTATACAAAACTTGCATAAAGATTATTTTTCTATTCAAATGTGAAAATGAAAGCACTAAAGAATGGATACCCTACTTTCCTTGCATTTTTATTGATGTATAAGTGTATATGTTTTTTTCTTGTTTTAAATGTTTTCTCTAGCCCTAATATAACTGAATTTTTATTGATCATGGTGTTAAAGCATAGAAAGTTAAGAACAACATGGAGATATAATTGAAGTCATTACTTGATTCCAATCTAATTTACTTAAAATGTAATAGAATTACTATCCAAAGTGCTTTAGTTTTTTTATTTAGACCTAATTAGAAAAGAACTAAATTTAGAAAGAGTTCAACCATTGTAATTTTCTCTAAAAAATATAAATAATCAATTTATTTATTTCTTCATTGGCTATTTCAATATAATAGTCTTGTTCTACATCCAAATAATCTTTCTCATCTACAATGGATTATTGGCCTATTGCGAGCTTCAAAAGTGGCATAAGAGCTCCTACAAAGAGAAACATCTCTACATCTAACCCTTCAACCCTTTTCAACAAGGACTTCTAGATCAAGAGCTCACAATTTCCATACACTTGAGAGAAGATGGAGAGACAAAAATGGTGCAGAAGATATCAAACACCATTCTTATCAAGTGAATAAAGTTTTCACTTGTTTTCAAGTTTATGTTCATAACTTGATTGCAAATAGATCCTTGGCCTAATTTGGGTATGTTGATGACTTTGTTAAATAGGTGTCTTTTCTCCATTTCCCCCTTCCAGTAGAGGGAATCCAAGACAAGGGTCATGGCCTCCTTGGTCAAAACTTGAGAAAATGAAGGCCAAATACTGAAATAAATTAACTCTAATGTTGCAAAAGACTAAAATCTGACATGAAAAACTATACCAAAAATAAGAATATGTTGGCGAGAGTCACAACCTCAGATATAGGGAGAAACTGACAAGGCAAGAAAACATTACCAAAGTAAGATATCTAGATGCATATGTGATCATTATGGTGGTTAAGACCCTGACTTGAATGGAATGGCATGAATGATGAGTTGGTGGTAAACGGTAGCTAGGGAAGTGCCAAGAAAGGGATCAACCTAGAAATTCAAGTGATCATCCCATGCATATCCTTGTCATGGATAATGGTAGTACCCAGGCTCCTACATGGATTAATGCTAGCCCAAAAACATTGCAAACCCTATTGGTAGGGGTTCTAGGATAGGAACATAGGAGTCCTTAGTGATACTCTTTGCTTCACTGGCAGAGAAGATAGTGTAAACCCACAATATCAAATCCTTCTATTCCAAACTTAGTACCTATTCAAATCACTCTTCTTGTAGATAATTTACAACATAAACCAAAAAATACTAGCTTGCAAAGAATGACAATAAATACAAATTTTACTAGCAAGAATGGAATGGTATCACACATATGAACAATGCAAGTAAATTTATTGCACAAGAATTTACCTCCAAATGGCTTACACCCTACACCACATGTATGTCTATGCACTGCCTCTAAATCTCTGCCTCTGCAATCATTCTTGAACCCTAAAAAAAATAGAATGAAAGTTGCATACATGAGAACCTTGCAATGGGAGAACCTTGCAATCATAGATTCCTATGATACACAAATCGTACAAATGGAGAATCACAACCTTGCGATCATAGATTTCTACGCAGCAATACTTGATAAAAATGGATGAGTGCAATACCAAATTCCTTTTCCTGATATGAAAGACCCACAATATTCACAGACACAAGTAGCAAAGGTAAATTTGAGAACCACACAAACCTAAATTCTTATATTTTTAAACAAAGTAAATATGGAATAGGAATAAGTATTCCTATTCCACCTATTCAGGTGGAATTGCGTATGCTAATTTTTTGGCCAAAATTGGAATACTTATTCCTATTGTATTCCTATTCACAATTCAAAGTTGTTGCACCCAAATGGAGAACAAGGATGCATAAATGCCTATTCCATCTATATTCTCACTGCCAAACAAGCCCTAAGGGAGTATAGTTTAGATTTACCAAATTTTTTTGCATTGGTCCATGAGGAATGGTGGGCACATAGGATAAAGGTAAATTAGGAAGTAAGTGGGCTTGGGGTCTTGGAAAGTAGAAGATCACATGCCATTTTTTTGAAAGGACTTTTAGTGTTAGGAAAGAAAAGCTTATAGGGGGAAATTAAGTTATGAAATGTGTATGGGGTGTACTAGTAGGTGTTTAGGAAGGTTGCAGGATAATTAGAGTGGGTTAAGTATAGTATAAATTCATTAGTTTTTATAAATAATTTGTATTTAGAAGTTAGGATATAATGTGAATATGCTATATGTTACTTTTAAATAATGATATAGGTCGAACATTATTTGTTTAGAATAAAAAAAATAAAAATTTAATGAGACCATTATTAAGGACTAAGAGTTGAATTGTCTAGATTATTAGTAGTAAATAGCTGATAGTTCGAGAAGTAAATTGTAATAATACTCATTATGTAATTTAGTTAGCTAATGTTCTCTATGCGAAGGTAAGTAGGAATAAGTGGTCTTATAATAGACATGTAAACCTAGAAATATATAGTAAAATTCATTAGCACATGGGTTTATCAAGAGATAGAAAAGTTAGTGAGTAGATCAATCAAATGGTGAATCATGGGAAGGTAAGTTACCTTAGTTAAACAAATGAAATTGGTAATTTAAGAGTGAATAAATAATTCTCTATTTGATTGATGTACTTTAATGCTCAAGTTCAAATATCATAGTGAACCCTCCATATGCATACCATAGTTGAACTAACAACCACAATTCTTGATGATCTAACCATGACCCATAATCATAGTGCACAACAAAACTATTCTCCTAAATTCTAATGTCAATTAGAGACTAACCTTCTATCAACCTAGCTAGGATCAATTTAGTTAAGGGATTGAAAGTACGTGCAACCCTATAAACATATCTATTAGGTGTCCCAGATTCTTGACCATTTATTAACTGATTTGACAATGTATAGTTCCTGATGTGAGATCCTAAAGATTATTTTAAAAAATAAAAATAAAAAAAATTGTAGTTTTCCTTGTAAATTTTGGGCATGAGCTCACTTGGTTTCAAGAATACTTTAATATTCTCTACTTAACAAGGTTAACCATGTGAAGGTGGAAGCTCATTTGGACCCTACCCCCAACATCACTCTAAAGTCCCCATCAACATCTAATTACATATTTCATTCATTCATTTATCCATTAATGAACTATAACATTCAATCATTATAAACAAATAACATTCATTAACATGACATAAAATTCATTAATACACAAAATTCATCAAACATTCATTAAGACAATGTTCTTTCATTATCAAACAAGGTTCATAACAATCATTTCTTTTTTGGTTTATCCTTTGATTTTTTAAGGTAAATATTAAGTGGAGAATATATTTCTTGGTCATTCTCCTCCTCTTGTGATTGTGATATCAACATATGATGCTTCCTAATATTTTGAGGAGCATGAGGTTCTTGCACTAAAGGAGTCTACTACAATAACAAATAAATGGGTTAAATTCACAATAATTTTTATTAATGTTTCACATATTTCATTAATCACAAGAATAGAACACATTTTTTTCTTTATCTAATATCTCCACATCATCTATATTTAGATTTTTTTTAGCCCTAACCTCAACATACTAAACACTTAGATCATGCATCACTCGTTCACCATGACAATCTCTATGCTCTAAAATATTCACAAAAAAGTAACACTAATTGCAATTTAAATTGTTAAATTATATTAATGATTTTGTAATAAATTTTTAATGGAAACTAAATACCTCCATCACTGTAATGCACACCAGAGACTTCATCATATGTAGATTATGTACTAGGATTAGAAGGCTGCGGTGAAATGTCATGCACATTATTAGTATTGCTTTCTTTATAAAATAAAAATAGTCAATTTATGTTTGAAATTAACATCAAATAGATTATTTCTGAAGTATTCAATATGATTTTTTTTCATTTGGCCTATTTACCCATGTGTAAATCGATGCATCAGAATATTCAATTTGGCTACAAGAAACTTGGCGTAGTCATGCAACTACAACTTTATAGCTTCGCTTGAAGGAAATTTTTTTCCTCTTCTGTGGGCACTACATTAAATTTCAAGCACTATATTTTTGGCTTAACATCACCAATTTTACATGTATTGTCTCACTAAAAAAAATTGTTTGCAATTTTATGTAAAAAAACTAATTCAAAAATTGATTTACTGCTACTTACAAGTTGTATGTGAAGTTTCATACAACCACCAAAGCCAAGTTTATGTTGGTTATGTTTTACTTGTCTCGCCTTTGTAGCATTTAATGTTTCTTGCAGTCTATGGAAAAATTGAAATATGTTAGATTTCATATTAAATATTAAGATCACTAATTAGTTGAATCACTCTTTACGTCTGTTGGTTGATTCCTACATTATTCTTGACTTTCTCTTTTTCATCTTCAATGATTTCATTCCCCTCCCTCTTTCGAACTGTAGGAGGACTCTCATACTTTGGGTTAATCTTTAGTGCCCTTCAATATTGGTCCCTTATAGACTTTAGATGTTTGAAAGCTTTATGAAGAAATTTGATATTATCCAAAATCTCACAAGGGTTATTGCCCCTCAACACTAGTATGGATAACCACCCTTAAAATCCCCACATTAATTTAAAAAAAGGGAGAGAAAACATTTTTGACTCACTAGCTCACATTTTTTCAAATACTGGGTTGTGACATTTTTTTTGGTATTCATTCTAGCTTCCTATAGCATGACCAATGAATCTCTCAACAAAGTGACCCAAGAAGACTCCACCAATTCATTGACACCTTTTACCAAGCATGGAAGCATGTTTTGTTGAGATAAGATAGTTAAGAGAAAAATTGATGAATGATGAGGGAGATTAAGAGATTGATGGAACCTTTATGGAACAATCATTATTTTGTTACTGATGTCAAAAATACTAATTGTTGGTAAGATAATTGCTAATTTGGTCTAAATGTTATCATTAGAGTTGATTGATGAAGAGGATTTGAAAAGAGAGGATAACAAAAGAACCTAAGGAAAGGTTGAATTATTTGGTATATAAAAGTAGTACTAAGACCTAGTAAGAAATTGATATTATAGTGTATTGTTTATCTACTTAAGTCTAGAATAAATGGTTACTCAAGTGAAGACTAGTAGAAGATCAAGTAAAGCAAAGTGTTTTCTAAGCTTGACCAAGCGAATAGAGCAAGCTAACAAAATTTAGTTCAAGCTAAGCAGAAAATAGTAGAAGTCAAGTGAAAATCATTAGATGTCAAGCAAAGAAGAAAAATAGTGGAAGCTTAGTGAAAGTTAGTTTGTGCCGATTAAAGTTTAGTTGATGTTGAGCATTAGTAAACTTTAGTACATGTCGAGTGATAACATGTTGATGTCAAGTGACAGTAAAAATAGTTTAATTAAAGGTTCATGGAATCTAAGCTGACACAATTGATTTCTTGAATTCTGTACCACCAGCTCATCAAGCTTATCCTCCACACACTTTATAAAATTCAAGAAATTAATTGTCAACCAAACAAAAATTCAAAGTAGATTTTACAATATTTAACATGATGAGGTAGAATAAAAAATCGTTACTATTTTGGCTCTTATGATCTTTTCTCATATGTGTATATTCCAATAATTTCCCTAATCCAACTTGTAAGATCTTTTCTTCATATTTTTGAATTTGCATATATCTAATATATAAAATATTTTGATCATTTAAGAAATTCATAAAATATTGAAAAAATAGTCAATTGAAAATTAACATAATTTTTTGAAAACAATATTGAGTACACGATTAAGTTCCCTTTTTACAAATAGAAAAAAAAAGGTTAAACTTAAAAATTGAAACTTATCTAAAGTAAGAAATTGTTGATCTTCTCACCCATAGTCAAAACAACTATCATTTGTGTCACTCTTGGATTAGTAATTATTTACAATCTTGAACTTGAACTATTGGATGTTAAAAGTGCCTTTCTTCATGGTGATTTAAATAAAGAAATTTATCTGATGTAGCCCAAGGATAATGTACGCATGGTCAAGAACACTTATATTGCAAATCAAAGATGAGCTTATATTGGCTCAAAAAAGCCCCAAGATAGTGATACCTCAAGCTTGATAGCTTCATAATTGAAAATAAGTTTGTTCATTGTGAGTCTGGTCCATGTGTGTATTACAAGAAGATAGACAATGGTACTTTTTTCCTTCTCTTAGGTATGTGTAGGACTATGGTATACAAAACTATGCCCTTAAGTGACACAGAAAAATTAGTAAATCAAAGTTATGTCAACTTGACATGAGATTTTGAACTAGTGATGTAATTTATATTAAAAAATTTTAAGAATAGAATCTATAGAAAATTTAATTAAATTTCTAAAATACTAGGCCTTATCTGGAAAGAAAACTTTGGTTAATAAAAAATATAGATGTTAATGGAGTGGTACGAACATTTTAGGACAAAAATAAGAACCAGGTGTAGGTCTGACCATCTTAATCATAATCAAATAATAATAATTTTAATATAATTCTAGATATAAAAAGTAGACTCATGCCTGGGTGTCACACATATTTTTGGGTATTTTTTATTTGTAGAAAATTATTAATTACACTTTTTTGCCACAGCATACTTAGAATAAAAATGCCCGTGTCTGATCACCTTGATTAATTAAAAAAATTACCAAATCTTCTTATTCTATTGTTTTATCATAGCAAATGAAAATTAGAATTTGACACATCTTTTAAATTAAAAATAATAATTATGGTTCGAAAGTTTTTTTTAAAAAATTAGTTATAAATCAACACCTTATACGTACCTTCATTTAAGAGTAAGTAATAATTATTGTTAGAGTAATAAGGTGTTATCTTAAATTAATTAAATCATGTTTATTTAACTATTAAGTCACTTATTATCTCTATTTTACTTAAGCTAAGCACTAGACATATAATAATTAATTCTTTTATTAATTATTATCATGCAACCTAGGTTAGTTGTCTTTTAGAGTTTAGATCTCATTTTATAAGGATTATCGCTCTTTGTAATTCATTCATTAAATACAATTGCAATTCCTTTTTTTGCATCAAGAATATTTCCTCCTCTGTAGATCACTAAATTTGAGGCTCCATAGTTTTTCTTCTCTCTTTCTATGACAGGTATTTGCACATGAGCTTCCTCTCCAAATGTGCCCCCCCCACCTCCAAGATGAGAAACAATGCAGCTACAAACAATGTAAGAAAAAGTAAAGGAACTAAAATGTTGAAAGCATAAATGGATCTAACAATAGGGCTTGATGAGGTACCTAGCACAACCAAATCTTTGCAAAATAGAGAAATAGAAGAAACCATGTTGGAAAAAATCTACTCCAAAAAAAATCTAGAATAATGCTAAAATAATAAATATAAGTACTCATCATTGAGACCCTCTAGGGACAACTTCCTTCAACCCAATCATAGAATGTAGTTGAAGATACCACAAGGATGAAAGAGGTTTAGTGAAGATGTCAACAACCTACCCTACATTGGGAATATAGTCCAAGCTAAGAGATCCATCTTGAATCAAATGCTCGATGAAGTGCATATGAAGCTCAATGCACTTGGTTCATTGATGCTCAACAAAGTTGTGGGAAATGCGTATAGCACTCTAATTGTCACACCAAAGAAAGGTAGAACTATCAAGACGAAACCCAAATTCTATCATTAGCTATCAAAGACACAAAACCTCATAACTAGATGTGTACACCAAGATGGTACACAATTTAGTGGACACCACACCAAAAAAAACAAAAAACATTAACAACTAACCCGATCAGGTTGTAAAATTTTTTAAAAAGTAGCCAGGCTTAGTTACCAAACCTAACCAAAATACCAAAAAAAAAAAAACAAATCAAGTTCCAAGGATAAAAAAACCTCTTCAAAATATGATTGGGTCATTTAAAAGTCGATTGGGTTATGCAAAACCTGATCAGGTTTTGAAGAAATAATAAATAGGCTTTACTCCAAAAGCAATAACTTTCATATGTGGAGTCTGATTGATTCCATTCAAAATTTGTTGGAAAGATATTGAAGAGATCTACAACATGATGTAGATAAATCAATCATATGTTATATTTTTTTTAATTTTCTATCAATTTTAATTATGCATAGTTTGAAACATGTAGTCATTATTTTCTAAATGTGTAATCAATAGGTAAACATGAATGCTAACATATTTTTAATTTTTTCTCTAAAAAAAAAAAATACACTCCCTCAATCACTAACTAAATAACCCCTAATATATCTCTCTTTTAAAACTCCTAACTTGTCACATTCTTTATCTAACTCCTAACCTCTCTCTCTCTCTCATACACACATACACACTCACTCACTCACTCACTCTCTCCATCCTATCCCCTTCTCTCTCTCTCCATCACTCTCTCACTCTCACTCTCTACCCTACCACCTTCTCTCTCTCTCTCTCTCTCTCTCTCTCTCTCTCTCTCTCTCTCTCTCTCTCTCTCTCTCTCTCTCTCTCTCTCTCTCTCTCTCTCTCTCTCTCTCTCTCTCTAAAATACATATACACACACACTCGCTCACTGATTAAATAAACCCTTAAATATCTCTCTTACTAACTCCTAACCTCTCACATTCTCTCTCTCTCATGTTACCCTTAAAGTGTTGTCTCTCTTTGAGTAATCCTTAAGCCCCCCACCCACACCTCAACCCCCCCCCCCCCCCCCCCCCCCCCCCCCCTCTCTCTCAACACACACACACACATTCTCTCCATATTTCTGACTCTCCATCTCACTCTCACTCTCTCTTATCATATCCTCTCTTTGTCTTCATATGCCATATTCTGTCTCTCTCCTCACTAGAAGTTAGCCTAACTTATCCCATGCACCAAATAATACCTCTTTTAATTCAATAATTTAGTTATTTAATAAAATTCCATTAACCAAATAATACCACTTTTAATTAAATAATTCATTTTATTAATTAAACCCCATGCACCAAATATTCCTATTTTAATTAAATATTTCATTTATTTAATTAAATATCATGCACCAATATTTCCCTTTTTAATGAATTTATTTATTTATTTAGTTAAACTCACCCACCAACCTTTTCTCTAATAAATCCATCCACTTCCCACAGCATCAAGTCAACTAAGCCACCTCACCCACCTTAACTAGACCACATCACCTCCTCTTCCATGTCTAAAATTCCTCTCCAGATCACTTGCATGATTTATTCCCCCTAACTCAAGCCCAAGTCCACTCTCTTGCCACATCTCCCTCATCCATTTCTTAACATAGAAGTCTATCTCCTACACCTATCCTACACAACTAAAGCCTATCTCACACATCACTTAGTTAACTATATATTAGAAAATACTCCCTCCCCTTCACTTGATTTCCTATAAAATGAACCCTCTGGTCCTCACAAATCATCCAACTTTTGAGTAGAATTATTATACCTTTTCGAGAAATAATTACTTTGAAAGTGTTATTTGGTACTATTCAGATTTCCATGCATACATCTATCAAATCCATCTATAAGTTTGAGCACCATATTTAAGCACACATCCATAATCATGGTCATATCAATACATCAAGGAAGCTACAAAGATAGAAGGTTTGCATGTTCTGTTATTTGGTTACTTTTTAGTCAATCTAGTTGTCTTCTTTTTATTACTCTATGAAAAATTGGCCTTTTTCTTTATATTCATTGCATACTAATTTTATAGCTTACAACTACAATCATAGAAATCAAAGACTAAGATTTAACAATGAAAGTGTACATATGAGAACAAAAACATGAGAAAATATTCATGGAACATAGATCCTTGGTTCAATCAAATCAACAATAGACTACTAAAAACTTCAGGATGAAGTGCAACTAACAAATAATTCCTACACAACCTGCTAATCAATTAAACACTCTTTAGGTTTTCTACACCATTCAAAAAATCAAGAACATATTATAATAGATATGACAATACAATAACAAGAAGATTCTTGGAATATATAGGAGGAGAATAAAGAATACACATTGCATATTTTGATATTCATGTTTTTTTCTTTCTTTAAAAAACATGCTACTAAAACTGACTATAATTCAAAAATTAAAATGTCCCCTAACCCTTTTTAAGATTTTTCCCTTGCCAAGATTTTTCATAAAGAGCTACAATTGCTAGACTAGCAATTCCTTTCACCAAAAAGATAAAAAATAATAAATGAGTTTATGAAGAAAGAGGGTATTATCATGAAGATCTAGCTACACTAACAATTATTTTCACTAAAACATTGATAGAATAGAGAAATCTTACCTTAGAAATTTGGAGAAAACAAGGGATTATCATGAACATGTGTAGCATTAACATCCATTTCAAAATATCTATCTTGAACATAATTGGAAGCTAAGAAACTTTTTGATTCTCCATATTTTCAGATTATCATAGGACAATTCCCCTTAATGCTTAATAGTTTCAAAGATTTGATATTTTTAACAATAATTCGGAGCCCACACAAGGACATTTTGAATATTTCTATTAAGACTAGACAAAAATTTATGAAAGTGGTATGACTGATCTTCATAATTAATTTGATGATAGTGCAAATGGATCAAGCATGTAGCCACATATAAAGAGTTTAAAAATGAAGGCTTTTTAATTATAACCACATATTTCTCATTGTGACAACTCTTAAAAACCTAAATGTTGAATTTAACACAAAGTCTAAAAATTTTGAATGTAGGAGAGTCTAGGTGACAACATTGAACCTAGTTCTTTCCTTATGATGTATTATTGATTTTTTTAAAATATTAGTTAGTACATAATACAACATCCCCAAATCATTCAATTGAAATTCCTATGCACAAAAAACATAGAAGAATATGAGGCTCTCATTGCAGGACTTAGAACAACCATTGAATGGAACATCATAGAGTTACAAGTTTTTTGTGATTCTCAACCCATCATCAAGAAATTCTTGGATGAATATTAGATAAAAGATGATAAGTTGTTTTTGTATAAAGAGATGGTTGACAAGATGAAACCACGCTTCACAAAGATCCAATTCATTCAAGTGCCTAGGCTTTAAAAGAAGGTTTCTAACGTTATGGCTCCTATTATCTCACTCTTAGACATTCCACAGGAAGCTTCACAATATCAAGTCTTAGTTGAGAAATTACATGATCCTGTACATAAAAATTATGAATCAACAATGGTGTACATTTTGGTTGGTCCCCAATCCCCATGGTAACATGTAATTCACACTTACCTTAAAGACAATATGATATCTCACCATCTCACAAGAATCCAATGCCAAAACCTCATTCATAATTCTTTCTACTACATTATTGTCACAAACACCCTATATCACCAAGGTTATCATGATACTATTTCTAGATGTTTAAACTTGAATGAGGCCACAATGGATTTAAAGAAAGTACACACCAAAATTTGTGGTGCACATACAAGTGGTATAGTCCTAGCTAGGTAGATCCTAAGAGAAGGGTATTATTGGCTTACCTTAGAGCATGATGATTTTGAATATTTCAAGAAATGACTACTATGTCAATAGTATGCCAATTTGATACATTTTCCAACCCAAGTTCTCTAATCCGTTGCACTGCCATGACCCTTTACATGTTGGGGTTTTTTTTTTTTGGTGTGATCACACCTTTATCTTTGAATGGGCACAAATGATTATCATAGCCATAGATTATTTCACAAAGTGAGTGGAAGCAGTGGCTATTGTCCACAGCAATGGAGTTCAAGTTGCCAAATTTATCTTCTATCACATTTTTCTCGCCTAGTTTCCTAGCTATTATCTTTACAAATCACAAAGGTAATTTTGAAAACCCTAATATGGAGGATTGTGATACTATCTACACATCTACCACCACTTTTCTAGAAAATACTTTCCACAAGGTAACAACAAGGTAGAGGAAACCAATATAACCCTCCTCAAAATCCTAAAGAAAGTTGTCAATGACTTCAACCATGCTTGGCATTTGCAAATCAACCCTACCCATTTGGCATACAAAGCTTCATTTCATACATCCATAGGAGCAACCCTATACTCCCTAGTCTATGGAATTGAAGCTATCTTACCCATAGTGGTTGAACTCCCATATTTACATATATCTTTGTAACAAGAAATGTGTGATGATGAATACAAAGTTGCTAGATTCACCCAGCTAGATCCACTTGATGAGAAAAGGAAATAGACCTATGACCACCTTGTGGTATATCAAAATAGACTCAAGAGGTATTTAAATAAAAGGGCACACCCCTATTAGTTTCAAGTGGTGGCATAGTCTTAAAATAAAACATGAAGGTCCAATCAGATAGAGAGAAGAAATGTAAGTTTGGGCCCACATGGATAGATCCATATGTCATCACAACATCTTTTGGCTTAGGACCATATCTATTATCTAATTTAGAAGGATAAATCTGGAATGATCCCACCAACATCATTCATCTCAAGAATTTCTATGCCTAAGCCACTTAGTGTACCCTGCTAGTCTTGAAAAGTTCTTAAAATTTGTAAAAGACCAAAAAAAATTCTAGAAAAAATAGAAAAAATCCCAAAGAAAGTAACTCAGTAATACTTAGTGGATAACACTATCATCACACCTCCTCTAGTCTTTCAAGAAAAGTCATTCATGGCAAAAAGTTATATATTTTTCCTCCCCTAAAATCCATCTAAATAGTTTTTTTTATACCTTGTCTAAAAGGAACATGGCTTATGTTGGCTATGGTTTAAATTAGATTTCCCATAGTCTTGAAGCAATATCCACCTATCTAAAAAATCCCAAATATACTAGAAAAAAAAAAAAGCATTGCAAAAATTCTTGAAAAAATAATCATCATGGTGAATCAAAACAATAAAATATCCAAAAAGATTAAAGAGAAAAATACATGTCCAATGGTGAAAACTTGGCAATTAAAGCACCTTGGATAGGGCACTTGGTAAAAACCTATCAAATAAGCACCAAGTGTACATAGACCTTACCATTATCTATCAAAGCTTAACCACAATCTAGGAAACATTCAACCATTTACTATCCATCCTCCCAATGCGTTCCAAAATTTCATGACCAAAACACTTGTAACAAAATCCACCATCCTTATAGCAAACCCAACACTATTTTATATCCAAAATTCACATTTGTACTATAGTGCTACCATGTATAAGACCATCCTTGATCTTTAAATAGAATATAAATTAGGCCAAGTTGTATTATATCCGTTGTACTTTATCCATAACACACAACCATATTATCCCATGCTCTCAAAACATGTACTATAAGAAATCAATCCCATAGTTTCCATCCCTGTATGTAGCACCCATGAATCCTCACCACACCCATAAATAGATCCTAAATGATGTCATCCACATTAATGTCTAAATTAGTTCCATTGTACATACTATCCCCCCATCACCTGTCATTAGTGCTCACTCTTTCACTCCTCTCTAATCCATCCCATCTATAAAGCCCATCTTTTTGTTAGTCTAAGTCAGTTGAGGTCCTATAGCTCTCACTACTCAGTGCTTTAGATGATCCTTAAGTGAGATCCTATATCATTAATTTTTTGTCCTTGGAATCTTTAGGTGCTATAGATTTTGGGTGTTAGGTGCTACCAAAGAGTCCTTGCAGGATAAATATTTCTCTCGTCATACTTTGGTTCATCAGTATCTAGTCGTACCAATCTATGAGGCCTCGCCCTGACCCATCGTAGCATAGTGATACATTACTCTTATTTTTGTTATCCGCGACTCGAGATGTCGAGACATTATCTGATGCTTAGAACATATTTTATTATTTCATGTTGTGTGATGTTATTCTAGATATATTTGATGATTGTCATTTAATGTTCATGTATATGTATGTTGACGAAAATTAGTAGATGTAGGATTGAGATTTGATTTAAGATATTTCAAATGGTTAAGAATTATGAAGGGAGAAGAAACTTTATTAATGTATGTTTTAAATTATGAAAATTTCTGATACATATACATTTATATACATGTGATTTTACGGGACTACTGATGTGTGCAATGAGTGTGCAGATATTTAGCCAAGAAACCCTACAGAGGAACAAAACTAATCTCCATGTGCTAAAATTTGGAAACCCTATTGTTCGTAATTATGTTCTTTCAGTGTCGCTTGACACTCGTAAAATGTTTATGTGCTTATTTTTCTAGTTAGAGTTGTTAGATGGACCTAGTTTATTCCTAGATTTTATTTTGTCTCTTAACCTCTTTCCTAAGGCTTTTAACATGTTTTTATTCTAACCAAAGGGTATGGGTATGGGTTAGGGGTCTTTTCCAACCCCTAAGCCCCTAGCTTTGACTTTTGAGGGCACTCAAAAGGTCCCTTTTTGCCTTTGTGCGAAAATTGCAAGTGGTTGTCATGAGTTGTCTTACCCCATCTCCTCTTAGGGTTTAACCATGGTGTAGGTTGAGTTAGGAGTTTATAGTGTGGCTAGTGGGTGGAAATAGTTATTGCTCCTTTTTGGGTGGTTGAGTTGGAGGCTTATTTAGAGGCCTTCCTTGGTCTAGTGGTTTTGGGGGGGGTTACCCAATCTCTACATTTAGAGGAGATTTCTTGAAGCTTGAAGGAAGGAGGGATACTCTACTCAAATTGGTTCATTGCCATTACCTCTTTGTGAAGGTAGGAAACTCCCACCTCCCTTATTCAGTTTTTATGTTTTGTTTCATGTCCTTGTTACTCTGTTGTTGTTCCACTGTTTTATGGTTGTGGGTATGTTGGGAAGATTTGTAAACCATGTCATTTTGGTTGTTTTCCTTTCTTGTTATGTTGAAATTTTGAGTTTTCCTTGCATGGGTTTTTTGGTATTACTCACCCTAGGAGAGGGCAGAAGTGACCAATTTTGGGAGAGGTCTGTTTAGTTGGACTCCAACCTGTGTAGAGTCTCTTCTCAAGATGAGAAGAGGGATAAAGGGTAGGGTGTTATGGGCCCCTACCCGTCAGCACAAACCTGGTATGAGTATGGCAAGTTCAATGGAAGAATGGAAGTTCTTGGTTATTGGCCCCGATTGGGCATCTGAATTTGGTGTTGTGCTTGACTTCTCCAGTTGGAAGAATCCACCTCTCCCTAGTCTTGATTCATTGTGAATCTTATTGTGGAAACCATGTGTGACTATGCATGCTTAATGTTCTTTTGGTTCTGCTTGGTTGTCACCCGATTAGTTATTGGTATCCTCCATGGTCCTTAAAATGAGATTTAGAAAATATTACAAACTCCTTGATTTGATCATGAAGAAAATTTGATAAAACTGTTGAAAACGGGGATTGAGATCCTATTGTAAATTGTATTTTTGAACCTTATTGTATATGGCAACGAAGCCGGGTTTTCTTCCTGATTCTTTCCCGGCTGAGCCTTTGAATCAGGTTAGCCAATAAAATAATGGTTGAGTGTATTTGGTTCTCATAATATTTGATCATAATGTTCAATTGTAAGAGTGCTCATCAAAATAGAATAAATTAATTTGCATATATATAAATGGGAGAATAGAATCATAGATAATGTCTTGATTTATGAATGTTCAAGTTTTAATTATGATAATGAAGAGTTGAATTGATATAGTGAGTTTCGATTTTGATGTATAAGTATTATGATGAGATCAATCAAGAGCAAACCATATATTACGAAATCAAAGATAGTTCATTTCTTGATAAATTTCATGGTGGTTACAATCAAATTTGAATGAGAATAATCCACCACCTTTTCTTTTATTATGTGTGTAGTATCATTCACCTTCTAAGTTCTTCAAATATGATCAATTGGACTGAGAGGTTGTATTCTTGAAATTAATAATAATAATAATCAGAACATAGAACTCATACCATGTCCTTGAAGAATTAATATTAAACATACATGTTTAACTAGAGATTGAGAGACTTTACCTAATGTACTCCCTTGCATTGGAATACTTGTATTAAGGAGAAATGTTAATAATAGATTTATTCAAATCCTTAGCAACATGAATGAAATGCATAAAATAGCATGACCATGCCTTGTCAAAATTTTTGCTTTCAAAAAAAAATATGCACTCCCAGGAGTAAAAACTCTCTGGAAAAAGTATGAAGAAAAAAATTTAATTCCTTCTTAGACCACAGAGAATATTCTCTGTATTATCCTTTTTTATTGTAATTATAAAACCAATAATAAACTCTTTTAAAAGAATATAATTTAATTACTTTTGAAATTAAAATATTTTATTGGACTTCTTGTAGACTTTCCCCAACTATAAAACTTTATCATTAACTCCATGTTGTTTTGGAAGAAGCTAGGTACTTGCCTAAGACCCCTATCTAGTTCTTCTTAAAATTAATAAATCAAATGAAATCTAATCCCACCCACTTTATTGTATTTTTTTCATTCCATTTAGGGCAAGGCATGGCCAAATCCATCACCTTCCAGTTAGTACACTGGTACTCCGGTCGAATCATAATGGGGGGAGATAAGGTAAGGGAATCCACACAAAATAAAAATAAAAAAAAATTCATTAACAAATATTTCTTTCCACCCCCCTAAAACTCTCCTATCCCCAACCACCTCCTTCAATGCTTCCATTTCCTGAGCGCATGCTCCAATGCGAGGGAACATTAGGAAGGACGGGTCTACAAGCGCAGACCCTTGGACAATGCGCAGAGTAGGAGTAAGTGGGGGCTTATGTTACGCCCACGTGGCTTAGGGGTGCAGGGGAGGGTAGGCCCTAGGTAGATCTTAGGTCTAGGGAATAAATAAAAAGGATAATGTATGTTGTTTTTCTAATAATTGTTTTAGTGTTAGAGTTAAGTTTAGTTAAGATGTCTTAGTATGTTTGTTAGTTTATTTTGTTAGTATAATTAGTTAGTTTATTAACATTGCTTTAGTTAGTTTATTATTTATGTGGTTAGTTTAGTATAACTAGTTACTCCTTTTATTATTAGATATTTACTTTGTTTAATATGAGTAGTGTTAAGTTTATAAGTAAGTTAAAATAATTTAATTTAGTATTTTAGTTATAGTAATTTTATTACTTTTATTTTTGTAATAAGCTTTGATAATAGTTTTGTTATTAAGGGTTAGTTGGTCATGAATTTAATTGAATTTCGATTTAGATAATACAGTTTTAATTAATTCGGTTGTTTAACTAATTTAGAAAGTTCTAATTTAATGCTTAAATATTGTAAATACTAATTTAGTTAGTTTTGATTTAAATGTAATCTAATTGTTTTAACCATTAAGTAGATTAAATTTATCGATTAATTGGCTATTTAAATAAGTTTTAAATGTAGGTTTGATTGATTTGATATTGCAAGTAATTTTAAATCCGAATTCATGAACATTGTTATTTAAGTAATTTTTATTGCATATCATTATAAGTTAATGTAATATCATAATTTTAGCGATATTAATCTAATAACGAAAGTTTCAAAATTTTAACGATGTTATCGTCCTCATGTTTAAAATCTTAGGATGTAATGTAAAGAACCTGTACTAAAACTTATATCACAATCATATCAAACTTAGAGCATGTTTAATTATTAGTTATTATTCAAAAAAAAAGTTAGTGTGTTTTTGCCCTCATAGTTTGGGCATGACATTTTGGTATCAGAGCTCGTGTTTCAACACTAGGAACCTTAAACCATTATGCTTCCTAAACTTAACTCAAACTTTTAATTGTGTAGATGCCGCCTGTTACTCGCAACCGGCGAGGCAGAGGTCATAAGACTGGGGGTGGTAGAGCGGGACAGGAGGGTGGACCACCACCACCTCCACCACCACCACCACCTCCACCACCACCGAACCCAAATCAAGACATTATTGATGCACTCCAGACTTTGATCGATGTAGTTGAACAGAGAGTGGTACCTATAGTTCAACCAGTCCAGCAGATTCTAGTAGTGGAAGTAGAGGGACCCAGAGGAGGCGGGCCCAAAGTCAGAGAGAGGACTAGGAGGCCCCCACCGAGACAAATAGAGGGTCAGGGTGATCACGAGGAAGATTCCATACACCAGAGAGAACCCCCTTTTGACAGACCTCTTAGACATGTAGGGGATGACATCAGGGAATTGATTTGACTCAGACCACCATTGTTTACCGGTACCACTGAGGGTTCAGTAGCAAAGGCATGGTTGCAGAGCTTATAGTGGTGCTTTGGGTTACGCCCTTATGGGAGTAATCTAAAAGCACGACTAGCAGTTCATCAGTTGAGAGGGGATGCCTCCAACTGGTGGCATCAGGAGGAGATCATTGGTGGGGTGAGGATGGAAACCCTCACATGGGAATCTTTCTTAGAAAGATTTCGTGAGAGGTACTTGTCAGAGCATTTTTGGCAAAAAGATCTCAATGCCCAAACATGCACTTATAATTACAAGATGAGCTTACTACCCAAACAAGTAATTATCCTTTAAGTTCCTCAAATAAAGAAGTGTAGATGTTATAACTTCTTTCCAATTGATCTTTGACCTCAGCTCAATCTCAAATCAAGAAATCAAGTTCTCAAAAACTTTGCTTCATGCATATGATACAAAAATTCAGATTTTTAACATTTATTTTTGCTTCACGAATAATCTCACAAGATGTCTTTTGCATAAGCACCTTGCCTTTTCACAAATTGCTGCTGTTAGGACCAAAATAAACTTTCCCAATTAAGAGTAAACATCTAGGATGTCATCCCTAATTGGCCAAGTAATTATTTTTTTAACAAAACAATTCCTTTACCTTTCATTATGTTGTTTTGTACATAGTTATACTAGTAAATATTAAATATCTCTTTTTCATACTATCTATACTAATGTCTGCAATTATACACATCATCATCAACATGTATATTGCCTCCATCTAATCTCTCTCTCAAAAATAACATCATATTAATAAGTTATACTTCAAATACTATTCTTTGTTCCTATCTAATAAGCACATAACTCAATTCACTAGAACTTGAATAACAAGTCTCAGAGTTAGTATTCTTGTAAGCGAAATTAACCACATGTTCAACTCACTTCATTCGTCCTCCATGTAACCTTGCTAGTCATAATATGATGTTCTCCTATTTTAATTATGTAAGCCATCATGATGGATGCAACCTTGTTGATCTCTCCTTGAGAAGGGATCATGATTGGGACCATGAGTGGTCTACACCATTGAGGTGATTGGATTTATGTTACTGTATCAGTTTCTTTGATTATGCTTTGGCTGATTGATGAGATTATGATGTGCTAGATGGTTCACTAAGGTTTGTGGTAGTGGTTACTAGGATCAATGTGGTATCATGATGTTGTTCCATGATTACCCAAAGATGTGTGCAGAGATTGCACCATGTACTATTCTCTTGCTACATTGGACTAGGTTCCTGTAGCAGTAGTTAGTCATGTGTTTGACCATTTTCACTTATGTGTTTTAAGTGCCCTTTTAATGTTGTTCAAAAAACCATTATTAAATGTTTAAATAATTAGAAATGGATTATCCATGTTGGATTCAATGGTTATGTGATGTGGATATTTACCTTGTTATATTTTGATCTGAGAGATAGTTGTTACTCATGTTATGTTTTACATTTGAGATGACCTGAGGGTCAGATATTATACTTTGATTTTAGTATCATAGATCTTAGACTATTATGTTTTTTAGTTGATCATATTTGCATGATGATGTCATTTTGAGATGACAACATGTTTTATGATAATATCTAGTTATAAGGTATTTAGACATATCTTTGATCATGTTAGATGTTGGATTTAATGCTATGGTTATTTACTTCATTCTTGCTTCATGATGCTAGATGTGAATGTGAGTGATGTAAATAGATTATTTCAGTATAATTGAATAAATGGTTAAATTAGGTTATTAATGCATTTATTTATTTGGCTATGTTATTATATGCAATTGCACTTGATCGTGTGTTTCATTGTGCAGGATTTATATCCCTTGCAGTGACACATGGAGTTAGTGATTCAATTGTTCATATTTTACCAATGCCATCCTATATGATCAGTGTATCTTATTTAAATGTGTTAATTAAACCTTTTGGTGATTTGATAAATCCAAACTCATTTGCATTGTGTGACTAGACCTGTAAATGCGTCTATGCATTTAGAGGTTCGCACTATCATGAAAGTTAAGGAAATTTCTATGTTTTGAATTTTTGGGCTTTATTTAATTGATTTTTATTTTCTGACATCTTTCCCATAGATGAATTCCAATTGCTAGGAATAACCTATTTTCATTTGGGTCAATCTAGGGTTTAACTAGGTTGGCTGGTTATTTAACCTATTCAATTATTCACTCGAAAAGGGAATTTAATTCCTCACTTCTCACTTTTGAATTTGAAAGTTTCAACAGAAAAACCCAAAATCCTCTTCATGAGGATTTACTATTCTATTTGTTGTGGAAGCTATAGGCGTGGGATCATTTCAAGATTGGTTTCATTGGATCCAGCTTAGGAAGACCTTTCTTTGCCACAATATTTGGCAGCTTCTATGAGATTATTATTTTATCAGGTCAATTTCTATTTTTGCCCCTTTTACTATCAGGTAGGGCTCTCCTGTTTTATTATTTTAGCTTCTATTTTTGGTAGCCATTTGTTAGGAGGATGAGAACTAGTGTTCCCCTCCATTTTTGTTTGTTGGTTCTGCCCAGTGGGTTGGGTATGAATGTTTTCCCCATTTTTGGGATGAGGGTTTGGGGTTTCACACTGTTATGCTAGCCATTTTTGCATACAGTGTTCAAACCCAAATTTTATTGGATTTTCATGACTTATGTGCCTAAGAACCAAATGGGTTTTAATTTCTAAGTTTTTCTAGTTTTGGGATTTTTACCTTGTTTTGTGTGTCGCCCTATTTTCTCGAGATTTCTTGGCATGATTTTGATCATGGACTTGGATCATCTGTAGGATGTTAGTGAGACCATTATTTCACTTTTATGTTTGCATTGGGATGGATGTCATATCTATGCTCTTGACATGTTCAATTGAGTGATTTTTATACCTAGTGTATTGTTTCTTTTGGACCCTTGTTACTATTTCATGGACACTAAGATTTGTGTAAAATCCATACTCTTGGATTGAGGTCGGTTGAGGGAGTTCATGATTTTTGGTCTTGTTACTTCATTGGAATTTGTGTAGAATCCATACACCTAGGTTGAGGCCAGTTGAGTAAGTTCATGATGTAGGGTATTGTAGTTTATTGAGATTCATCTAGAATTAATTCTCATGAACTTGTTATTGGTTGAGTGATATTTGTCTTGTATTCTCATCTAGTCCTTGTGTTATGATCTTTGTGATGGTGGTGTGCCATACATGAGGATGTGAGCTTCTATTTGTCAAGTGACTTGCGAGAATTGATGTTCCGTATACTTTCCAAATGTTATGATCATTGGCATTGGGTTGGGAATATGCATGCCTACAGACACTCATCATTGAATGAGCATGGGTAGGGTAGTGTAGCATAGGGAGGTAGCTTCTATCTCATAGCTGGGAAATCATGCTACCATAGGTTGGCAGAGGGAGTTTTAATCAAGCAATAACTAAACAAAATGTGTGAGTGGTAATAAAACTTAAGATAATAAAAATGTGGTGTGCTAGAGCCTTCTGTCAAGGAGTCGAATATGCATAGTTTGAGCTTGGGATTTTGGATGCCAAGTGACTCTCCATGATGTCAACCCTTACTTAGTAGCTCATTAAGTGTCTGACCAGGACCTGTAGTTTATGCATTGTCTCTGATCCTGGTTTCAGTCATCATTATGTCTAGTGTGAGTTTTAGCCATGGATGTTGTGTTTTATGTGTGGCTGTGGTTGGATCATTATCTCCATCAACATGATAGGAGTGGACCTACAAGTTCCATGTGGTTGGGAGGCATATCCTAGTGTGACTATTACTGGATGTTTTCACTTGATACTTTGAGTTTTGGAGCATTTTTTTTTGCGATTTATGCTTTTATTGGAATGCTTGCATATCATGTGTAGATGATGTTAGTTTATTTGGTACATTCCCTTATTATGATGTTCAACATATGATCAGATGATGTTAATTTCTTAGTTAGAGTATCCATTGCTTATTGGATTAGCATGTTAGATTTCTTGTTCTTATGATATTATGACACTTTAGTAGTGGCATCCTTATAAGACAACTTTAACTATCTAATTGGAAATTTGGGATGTTACACACAGGGGATGACTAGGACCTTCAAGGTCTCATGATGCTATTATGGTTGGGAGAAACCATGCATTTAGTTTGTTATTTCAATACATAGCGATGATGCTTTTTGTTACTTCCCTTTACTGCTATAGTTAGATGGTTAGATGCAACTTCTATCTTTTACTTATATTCTTTGAGTGTCTTCACCTCGATTATGGATTTGGTACTCCCCAGTGTGGAGGAACTTTCTTTTCCATCTTTTTATCATTATGCTTTTCCAACATGTTGTTATGCATCCTAACACGAGACTCTGGCTTCTCGCGTGAGAGTGCAAAAGTTCACGTGGTGTGTTGCATTTCTTCATGTGTCTTATTGTACTTCCTTACACAAACCCTAGCACCAATATAGTTCCTTTTCACTATTGGACTAGCATTTACTTGTGCAAGAGGGTGGTTCCTCATGTGGCATGGTGTACTTTCTCACACGAAGAGGTACTTCCTTGTGCAAGACTGACAATTGTATTTTCTCATACAAAAAATAGGGGGATTCTCCGCTATTTTTTGAAGAACACAATTTGGTCCTTTGAGTATCCCTTAGGAATGCTAGTGTATCCTTGCTTTGATAGATCATAGATTTTGTGTTATGATGTCATTATGTTTTTTGTCCTCTAGTTTGGTCATGTCAGTTAGGTAGTGACATTTGTAGATTTGTTGTTAGCTAAGATTGTTGGTGAAGTATTCTATTGTGATTGTTGTGATCCCTATATGATGTTATCATGTGCATCCATACTTGTAAAAAAAAAAATTTATCTTGGCTTTAATTGAATCCTTGTTCCAAGGATCTTCGGGCGAGGCATTACAAAACAATACATTTTTGTAAACCATTTTCATATTTAGACAATTTTCTAAGTAACAAAAACACAAGTATCTTTATTTCTAAGATTTTCTACAAGCATGTACATCATGTGTTTCCATTAATGACAACACTTACATATCTATATATAGCCAATTGTCAACAAGAATCATGTGCTCAAAGCTTCAAATGGATTCCATCTCATACCCAATTTACAAAAAGGAAACTACAAAAACAAAGTTCATTTTATCCTAAATCTATTGATCTAAAATCCTATCAACAATCCTAAACCTATCTTTGAATCCTACGCAAAAAATCCTTGAAATACCCTACTAGTTTCCAAAATACACCCATTCACCCACTCCCACACTAAGGGTTGAATTTAAAAGAAAAATCCCCCCTTTCGTCCCTCATGCACTCCTTCCTATCTCACAATTATTTTAAAATTGTTCAATTGATCTACCCTTGTATCGTACTCCTATAGTGAGAGTATGAGAAACTTTGAACTCCCTTTCATAGCCCTTCTAAATCATTCTTCTCACCTTACCTTTTACACATTTTGACTTGTTGTCGATTCTCGTTCACTCTACTCGCCACCTTCTCATTGTACATTACAAACCTTTTCATGGACTACAGAAACCTAGTTGCTTAGAAATCTTCTTTTAGTCGTCTATTATTAAAAAATGTCTATAAATACAAAAGTCTATCTCCTCCACCTATCCTAGTTAGTTGAAGCCTATCTAATGCCTCACTCAATTAAGTATCCATCAAAAAGTCCTCCATCATCTTCACCCAATTACCTATAAATTGAACACTTTTCTCCTCACAAATCATCCACCTTCTAAATAGAATTATTATACCATTTTGAGAGCTAATTACCTCCAAAGCACTATTTGGTGATATTCAAATTTTCATGCATCCATCTATCAAATCCATCCATTGTTGAAGCTTGAGCGCGCTAGATTTGATCACACATCTGTAATCATGACTATATCAACACATTGAGGAAGCTATAGAGATACAAGTTTGCATGTTATGTTAATTGATTTCCTTTGTGGTCAACCTTTTTATTTTCTTTGTTATCAGTTTGTGAAAATTGGCCTTTTGCTTTATATTATTGCAAACTAATTTTATAGCTTACAACTACAACCCTATAACTCTAAGACTATGATTTAACAATGAAAGTGTACATAAAAGAACAATAACATGAGAAAATCTTCATGGACATAGATCCTTGGTAGAATCAAATGAACAATCGACTACTAAAAACTTTAGGATGTAGTGAAACTAAGAAAGAATGACTACACAACCTACTGATCAATCAAACACTCTTTAGATTTTCTACCCCATTCAAAAAATCAAGAACATATTATAATAGATTTGGTAATACAATGAAAAATAGATTCTTGAAATATATAGGAGTATAAAGATTTCATATTGCACATTTTGATATTCATGTTTTCCTTTCACCAAAAAGATAAAAATAAATAAAAGATTTTATGAAGAAACTGGCATGATCATGAAGAGGTAGCTACACTAACAATTGTTTTCACTAAAAAATTGATAAAACTAAAAAATCTTACCTCATAAATTTGGAGAAAATATGGGATTATTATGAACATGTGTAGCCTTATAATGTATCTCAATAATATGTCTTGAATAGAATTAGAAGCTGAGCAACTTTTTGATTCTCCATATTTTTAGATTCTCGTAGGAAAATTCCCCTTAATGCTTAATAGTTTCAAAGATTTGATTTTTTTACCAATAATTTGGAGCCCACAAAAGGAAATTTTGAATATGTCCATTAGGATTGAACATGACTTTATGAATGCATTATGACTAATCTTCATAATTAATTTGATGATAGTGGAAATGGAGCATGCATGTAGCCACATATAAAGAGTTAAAAAATGAAGGCTTTCAATTATAACCACATATACTTTGATTGTGACAACTCTTACAAATCCAAACATTGACTTTAACACAAAGTCTAAAAATATTGAATGTAGGAGAGTCTAGGAGACAATAGTGGGCCTAGTTCTTTTGCTATGATGTATTGTTGATTTTTTTATATAATAGTTAGTACAAATAAACTACATTTTTTTCAATCTAAATTAGTGTCCTCATTGTTATCATATAATTTATTTTATTTTTGTCAATATTTAATTTTTACATGGACTAGTTATTGCTTTACCACAATAAAGACTTGATAGATGTATAGATCCTAGTACAATAACTTAATCATCAAAGAAATATGCATTCATCATGTTTAGTGGTCATTGTTTGTAGCAACATTAGCTTTTTCTACATTATGTTTGTACTCTGCATTTGTCATCTAGTGTTAAAACTATAACTATCAAAATTAGGTTCCATGTTCCTTTCTTCTTTTATACTTTCTTATCTTATTATTAGTTATATTAATGAGTCTAATTTGCGCACCTTATAGTTCAATATTTTCATTTACCACCACTAATTTTTAAAAAAAATTTCTTACCTCTATTTCTACTTTCTCTTAATAAGGATGCTTCAATTTAGACATATGATATATTTATTTTGTCCTTACATAATCACTATATTTGTCTAGCCTTTTTTTGCAAAACCTCTTGTTACCTCTTCCTATTCCACCTCCCAATTTAGATAATTCCCCCTCAAAACAATCTTATCACCATTTATAGCTTATTTCTTGATCCTCCTTATAGTGATAATCACCCCACCTCTATTTTGATTAGCAAATTCTTCCTCCCCCATCTTATGATGTAGCTATCTTGCATTTATTGCCTAATTCTCCTTTCTTTAAAGGATTGTTGTTTTCTTTCCAATGACAATCTAGAGAATGCTATCATTGTTGCTCCTTTTTAAATGTTGCAACTTACCTAAATCTTTTTCGATAATAAAATTATATAATTACTTCAATAATTATTCATCATTTATTCATTATCCTCAACATAAACTAGCTCACCTAAACAAAATAAAATAAAATTTAAAATTGATTTTTTCATCTTCTTTATCTACTATCCATTTTTTTAAGACATCATCGTCCACATTTTGTGGGCCTCTTAAGAGTAATAAGAATTCTTATATACATCTAGAATTAATGATGTGAGATTGACTAATTATAATAATTATTAAAATAAATAGACAAAACTAGTTTTAAATAAATAAAATGATGGTACTCAAGCCTAAATTCAATGTCAATTTGACTTTCATAGTTGTCTAAAATTTGGAACTTATTAAATTTTCATCCTAAGAATGATGAATCTACTTTTTGTTATTTTTTTTTTTTTAAATTTTTAAATCTATAGAATTAACCTTTTCTCCCATGGAATTGAGCTCTGGTCTATGTTGATCTTTGAACTATGCTGATAAATTTGAATTGTTTGGAAACCATTGTCATATATGTATAGACTCAATATTATTTAGGACCTACCCTAAAAGGGTGAGGTCATTAGAAATGACTCTAAAAAATATAGACTCAATATTGATTAGGACCTAGCCTAAAAAGGGTGAGATCATTAGAAATGACTAAAAAACCTTAGGTGTAAGATTACTCTCTTTTAGTGTTGGTACCTAGCGTATTGATGCAATTATGATAGATTCTAGATCGTGATGATATAGTGTTGGGTTAAGCTCTTTCATTAGGTTCTTGAATAATGCTAATGCTAATGCATTAAGAATTTTCCTTTTGCACAATACCCTAGTGTGCAACTTAAAAAACATTACATTTTAAGTTGCTCATAATGAATAGTTGGGTTGAAAAAACATGGGCCCAATTTTTAAAAAATTACCAAAAACTTTTTGGTCAAATTTATATCCATGAAAACAAACTAGCTCATGATGTATAACTACCCAAAGATTAGAATGATTTTAAGGTGATGAATGAAATCCAAGTCATTTGTTAACATTAATATAGAAATGGAGCTTATATTAGAGAAATGGAAATGTAAAAGAAACATGTGATAGATATTAACCTTCCAATGAAGATTAAAATTAAAACGGATAAAATATTTTTTTAGCATATTACACAATAATGATCTAGAGTATTATGATAGAGTGATTTTATTAAAAACTAGATTAACTAATATTTTTTTGTAAACGTTAAAGTTAAATTGGAATATTCAAATATATTTTGTTTTTGTTTTTTAGGAAGAAGACACTAATAGAACACTTAAAATACAAACCTACCAAAGCTAAGTAATTTGAAAAACAAAATATTTCCAAAAGAAGTAAAAGTAGACAGTTACATTTGAAAAATAAAATATTTCCAAAAGAAATAAAAATAGACAGTTACATTTAAATATCTTGAATCAAATGAAGAAAAAATCAGGATTAAAATTATTTCCACAATTAAAAAAAACCCAATTACATAAGAGTAGTTTGAATATTCAAATATGCAGGTGGTTTCAGTTGACAACACAAATTTGGTTGATTGAGCAATAATAGTCCACTGATGCTTGTGCACAAATATAGCTAATGAATGTATTTAGAAGGCCCTTTAACTCTTTTAGTAGGCACTAGAGCTTTTATACAATCCACCACACCAAATTGAGATGTTACCTCTATTCATAGTCTTTCTATTGGTGGTTCTTGGGCCAATTGGGAGTATTCTCCATGAGTTGAGATTTCTCGCATAAAAATTAGACTAAATGCAATGGCATAGAGTAACCTAGCAAAACCCCATAAATCATAATCAAAACCAAATGGAATGTTTAGAAAGCTCCCCCTCAACAAAGAATTAAGGGCCTATTTGGCAACATGAATACAAGCAGAATAGGCATATGTAAATTCTTAAAATTTTGAATTCCTCATTTGGATGCACCAAAATAGAATTGGAATAAGAAGTAAAATAGGAATACGTATTCCAATTTTGGCTCCCGTTCAGAAAGCTCCCGTCAACAAAGAATTTAGGGCCTATTTGGCAACATGAATACAAGCAGAATAGGCATATGTAAATTCCTAAAATTTTGAATTCCTCATTTGGATGCACCAAAATGGAATTGGAATAAGAAGTAAAATAGGAATACGTATTCCAATTTTGGCCCAAAATTGGGGTTTTGCAATTCCACCAAATAGGTGTTATTGGAATACGTATTCCTATTCCACTTTTATTTATTTTATAAAACATAAATTTTGGGGTCTGCAAATTCCTATCAAATATTGGCTGAACCAAATAGAGATTACAAATACGTAGCCCCATTTTCTATTCTAGAATATGTATTCCTATTCCCATAGCCAAATAGGCCCTTAAGCATTGATATTCTTGCCCTTGGAATACATAACCAACAACCAACCTCACATGTGTAAACAAAAAAAACTACATGCAACATCAAAATTTTGGGATGACATGCGGATTAAACACTCCACCAATTTTAGACTTATGTCACTTCGTATGAACTACCCAATCTCGTAGGGTAGCTATTAATTAATGCATAAAAACAAAAACTAAAGATGTAGTCTTAGTTATTATTTATGAGAAACAATAAATAAATTATAATCTCAATAATTCAAATTGGAATAATTTTTTTAATAATAAAATAAAAGTTAGTGATGAAAAATTTGCACATTTATTTTTGTATTATGTATGTATTTTTGTGCCTTAACTCTCTTCATGAAGAGCAATTCTTTTCACCAAAAACAAACAAAGAATCAAATAGAGGATTATCATCAGGAACAGACAATTTTGACCTCAAAAATTTGGAGAAAATGGGGATTATCCATCTCAATAATCTCTCCTCAAAAGAATTGGAAGCTCAATAATCTATTTTCAAAGAATATCAGCTATGAACTCTTCTGGTCTTGGTCCTATGCAAATAGAATATCATTCCATTTGTTGTTTTATACTACCGACAAAGATAAAAGATTTCCAATGGCTTTTTGATATATATAATATTATTATGTGTTCTCATATTTGAATTGTATTCTTATTTTGCAATTATTATTAATTCCAAATAAACGGATTACATCAACCAATCATATTCAAGAATTTTTGGGAACATATACATTTTCCCTATATTCATAAATTTACACATATTTGGAATGGAGTTTGCTTCCACCCATACACCGCCCATGTCATCACCTCGGATCTCTTTGAGTATGAAATTCGCTTTCAACATGAACTTGACTCTAGAAGCTTCGGCTTGCCCCATCCTTTAGCACAATTTACACATTTATTTTTGTAATATGTATGTATTTTTGTGATATGTATTTAGTTTAATTGTTTACATATAACTATTAAAGAATGTGTATAAAATAAATAATAAAATTGGTTAATCCAACAATCAATTTTAAATCTTAATAAAATTAAAAAATAGTAAAGTTTTCATCTATATCATCTTGGGCCAATTGGGGGTATTCTCCAATGACTAGAGATTTCTCTCCATTATGACCTGCTTCTTTCTCTCCCTCTACAAATAACAACCCACCATTAGAAAATTCGCCTTAACAAGCTCATACCTACAATACTGAAATCTAACATAACAGGACCTAAAATCTAACATATTAGATACAAGAACAACAACATGACAAAATCTTTAGGGAACATACATCAAATGGACACCCTATTAATTAGTTAAACACACTTTAGCTTTTCTAAATCATTCAAAGAATTCAAGAACATATTTGGTAATTATATAGGAGCACAATAAAGAGTGCACAAAGTGGAAATGCACAATGTTCATCTTCATTTTTCTTCAAAAATACTTGCTACTAACTCAAAAATTAAAATTTACCCTAACCCAAAAGATAAAAGAGAATAAACACTAGAAATTCCTCTCACCCAAAAGATAAAAAAGAATAAAATGAGGATTATCATGAAGAGATAGATACACTAACAATTCCTCTCACTAACCAATACATATGACATAGAATTCTTACCTCAGAGTTCTCCCCATTACAAATAACAACCCAATTGGGGGTATTGTCTACTTGCTACTTTCTCTACATATTTATTTGCCTCTATATTTGCAAATAACAACCCACCATCAGATGCCCACTACATTCACCTTAACAAGCTTTGCAAATAGCCCTAACACTAAAATTTAACATGCATAACAAGACCTCTAACTACAACCCTAATACATAAAAGATCGACAACGTTAGAAAATCTCATGGATCATAGATCCTTGGCTAAATCAAATGAACAAAAAACTACTAAAGATTATAATAGAATTGGTAATACAAGTACAATGACAAGAGGATCCCAGGAATAAAGAATGTACTGTACAGAGTGAACATGCACAATCTTCATCTTGTTTTCTTTCTTAATAACACTTGCTACTAGCTGCTAGTTGAGAAAATTAAAATGTTTTTTAACTCTCTTCATGAAGAGTAATTCTTTTCACCAAAAACAAATAAAGAATCAAATAGACGATTATCATTAGGAACAAACAATTCTTACCTCAAAAATTTGGAGAAAATAAGGGATTGTCCATCTCAATAGTCTCTCCTCAACAAAATTGGAAGCTCAATAATCTTTTCTCATAGAATATCAACTATGAACTCTTCTGGTCCTAGTCCTATGCAAATAGAATATCATCCCATTTGTTTTTTTATACTATTAACAAAGATAAAAGATTTCCAATGGCTTTTCTATATATGTAATAGTATAATGTGTTCTCATATTTGGACCATATTCTTATTTTTCAATTATTATTAATTTCAAATAAGTGGATTACATCAACCAATCATATTCAAGAATTTTTGGGAACATATACATTTTTCCCATTTTCATAAATTTACACATATTTAGAAAGGAGTTTTCTTCCACCCAGGCACTGCCCATGCCATCACCTTGGACATTAACTTGAATCTAGAAGATTTAGCTTGTCCCATCCTTTAGCACTCCATGGCTATCCTCGGTTGGCTTGGATTCTTTCAAAAGGTAAATGGTAACCTGCAACCATTGACATAAAAAGTATGACTGATACTTTCAGTGATAGACCATGTACAAGTAGACATATGTGGCAACTTGTAAACATGTAAACATGTAAAAATCTTCCACAAGGTTGTCAAGGCCTATTGGATATGTGGCAACATGTAAGCATGCTTTCTTCTGGACTTCTTTTTGTACTACTACTATTATGTTTCTGCAGTCACTAAAAACATATCAGAAAATGAAAAAGAAAGCATGAGAAAATAGTTAACTATTTATGAAATTGAAAAATAATCACTGAAAACATAACTCTAAGAATAGGGGAAGAGAAGTATAAAATAGAAAGTACACAGTTCAAAAGAATAACAACTCTGTTGCAGAAAAAAATAATTTCCTTTTAATTCAATACACTTATATTTGATTTCAATTACATTCATACATAGAATGAATGCACATCGTATAGCATGCATCCAGAAGTTTCTTGACTTCAAAAGATCTTAATTGTGAATCATGCTTATTCTTGTTGAATGATCCTAAAGATCTAATTGGTACATTCTTTCACAAATGTTCAGTTACAAAAGCATGGAGAAATAGACTCCTACCTACATAAACCCCAGAAATCATATCATTGGCCACAAATGGCATGGATTGAAATGCTTCCTTCGATGTAAATCTGCTCCCAAAGACACACTGAATGACATGAAAATTAATGGGGATGGCTCATCTTCAACACTCAACCCACATGCGGCTTATTGATTTTCACAGAATCCTTATGCCTATGAAATTGCTACCACATAATGCCTTACATGTCCAACAAAACTTGTGTATATTTGTAAGTAGTGAAAGGTATTAATTTGAACCTCAAAAAACTTATTAATTCAAAAAATTATTAATATTTCGTATATATTTATTTTAAATGAAGAAAGTTTAAATTTTTTTAATTTAAAAAAAAAAAAATTCAAACAAAAAGAAATACAATTTTAATATGAATAAAATGTTGAATAATTTATTTAAAATGTTTAGTAATTTGTGTAAAATTATTTTTTTCATCTTAATAAATCTATTTATATATGAATCCATATATTCAAAATTTATAACTAAGTATTCTAACATGTGGAAACTATAGTATGGTGTTTAGGAAGTCTACCCTCAAAATAACAACCCACCATTAGATGCCCACTACATTCACTTTAACAAGCTCATACCTAAAACACTAAAATCTAACATAAGAGGACTTGAAATGTAACATATTACATATAAGAACAACAACATGATGAAATCTTTAGGGAACATAGATCAAGTGGACACCCTACTAATCAGTTAAACACTATTTAGCTTTTCTAAATCGTTCAAACAATTCAACAACATATTTCATAATCTATGGGAGCACAATAAAGAGTGTACAGAGTACATATGCACAATCTTCATCTTCATTTTTCTTCAAAAATACTTACTACTAACTCATACATTGAAATGTGCCCTAACCCCTTTCATGAATAGCTACACTAACACTAGCATTTCCTCTCAATAAAAAATTCATACGACACAATATTCTTACCCTCAAGTTTTCTCCACTACAAATAACAACCCACATTCAACATAATAAGCTCTACAAATAGCCCTAACACTAAAATTTAACATGCATAATAGGACCTCTAACATACATATAAGAATGACAACATGATAAAATCTTCATAGATCATAGATGCTTGGCTGAATCAAATGAACAATAGACTACTAAAGATTATAACAAATTATAACAGATTTGGTAATACAAGCACGATAAAAAAATTGTAGAGAGTGCACATGCACTATCTTCATCTTCATATTCATGTTGTTTTCTTTCTAAATAAAACTTGCTACTAGTTGAGAAAATTTAAATCTGCCTTAACTCTATTCATGAACAACAATTATTTTCACCAAAAACAAATAAACAATCAACGAGTGTACAAAGAAACAAAGGATTAACTGTGAGGTCTCGCCCTGACCCTTCATAGCCTTAGTTGTTACTTTATCATTTTGATACTCATGACTCGAGATGTCGAGACATTATCAGATACTTGAACATATAATATTATTTCATGTTGTGTGATGTTATTTTTAGATATTTGATGTCTGTCATTTAATGTTTTATGTATATGTATGTTGATGAATTAAGTAAAAGGTAGGACTAACATTTTGGTTTAAGATATTTTAAATGGTTAAGAATTGAATAGGATGAGAGGAACCCTAATTTTTTTATAGATGGATGTTTTAATTAATGTGATTCCTGATACATATATATACATATGTACATGTGATTTTTGGGACTATTGATGTGTGCAATGAGTGTGCAGATATTTTAGTCGAGAAAATCGATGAAGGAACATAACTGATCTCTATGTGCTCATTGTGGAAACCTTGTTGTTCGTAATCAAATTTATTGAGAAATGTATGTATGTATCTTTCTGTGATCAGTAAATGTTAATGTTCATAAACTGTGTTCATATAGTGTCACTTGACACTCGTGAATTGTGTATGCTCTTCAGTGTGCTGATTAGGTTTAGTTGTGTAACCTTTGGACCTAAGTTGGTTTAAGTTAGTGTCAATTTTCTAATTTGGTTCGTAATTGAGTTTAGTCATCCCTAATCCAAATTAGTGCTTAATCTGCATTTTAGAGTTGTTAGTTGGTCCTAATTATTTCCTAGCTTTTGTTTGGCTCCAAACCTATTCCTTAGGCTTTAAAACATGAAATTATTATACCCAAGGGGTATGGGTATGGGTTGGGGGTCTTTTCCAACCCCTAAGCCCCTTTTATTGACTTTTGAGGTCACTCAAAAAGTCTCTTTTTGCCTTTGTGCGAAAATTGACTATGGCTACCATGAGTGGCATCACCTCAACTCCACTAAGTGGTTAACCATAGTATGGGTTGAGTTAGGAGCTTCTAGATTTGTAGGTGGGTGGGAGAAGTTATTGATCCCTTTGGTGGTTGAGTTGGAGGCTTATTTAAAGGCCCTTCTTGGACTAGTGAGGTTGTTACCCAATCTCTACATTTAGACAGGAGTCTTGGAAGATTGAAGCAAGGAAGGGAAAAGCTCTACTCAAAAATTTTCATTTGCCATTACCTCTTTGTGCAGGTAGGAATTCTCATCTCCCTTGTTTAGATTTTCATGTTTTTCTCATGCTTATTCTACCTTGTTGATGTTTGAATTCTTGTATGATTGTGCGTATGTTGGGAAGATTTGAAAACCATATTTTTTTTAATGTTTTCTTTTCTTGTTTATGTTTGAATTTTGAGATTTTCTTGCATGGGTGTTTTGGCATTACTCACCCTTGGAGAGGGAAGAAGTGGCCAATTTCAAGAAAGGTCCTTTTAGTTGGACTCCAATAGTGTAGAGTCTCTTCTCAGGATGAGAAGAGGGAGATAGGGTAGGCTGTTATGGGCCCCTATCTGTCAGCACAAACCACGTATGAGTTTTGGCATGTAAGAATGGAAGAATGGAAGTTCTTGATTTATAGCCCCGATTGGGCACCTAGTTTGGTGTTGTGTCTGACATCTCCTATTGGAAAAATCCACCTTTCCCTAGTGTTGATTCATTGTGAATCCTATTGTGAAAACCTTTTATGAATATGCATGTTTGATTTGTTTCTTGGTCATGCTTGTTGTCACCTGATCAGATTCTGTTTCCTCCACGATTCGTAGAAATGTGCTGCAGAATTTGGTATGGAACCCTTGATGAGGGTCATGAAGGAAATTCAATTAAATTGTTGTAATTTAGGATTGAAATCCTATGTAATTTGTATCTCAAACTTTTTTGTAATGGCAACGACGTCAGATTTTCTTCCTGGTTCTTTCCCGGCTGAGCCTTTGAATCAGGTTTGCCAATAAAATTGGTGATCGAGCATAATTGTTTATCATGTGATTTAATCATAATTTTTAGTTATTTGAATTGCACATCAAAAAAAGGATGAAATGATGATGGTTTAAATAAGTAGAATTTCAAGTTTTCTTTATGTTGAAAATGAAATTTATGTTATGAATGTAGGTTCAGTTTTTGGGATTATTGGAAGCAAAACAATTCTTGCATTAAAGTTAAAATGGACCATTCAAATCCTTGGTATATTTAATTTGAAATAGGTTCTATTAGATTTATTGAAAAAAAATATAACCCCTCTTAGTAAATCAATCAACTTCAAAATGTATACTTAGAAAAATAAAGGCAAAAAAAAAAAAATTGTCTCAAGAGAGTAAAAACTCTCAGCTTTTTGTATGGGCACCAATTTATTCTTTCTTTGGTGACAGAGAATCTTTTAAGATTCTTATATATTTTGAATATCATAAGAGAAATTATTACCATTCAAAAAAAAAAAAAAATATTATCATCTAATATCTTTTATATCCTATCTCCATCTATAAAACTTTAGTAATAACTATCCTAAAATATCCTAAACCCAACAACAAAAATTTTACATTAACTCCTAGAGGCTAGGAGGCAAGGCACTAAGCCTAGGACTTTATGTCCATTCTTTTAAAAAATAAAATTTTAAATCAAATCAAATATCCCCTACCACCTGCCAGCAAGTACAAGGGTCGAATCATGGTAAGGGGAGAGCAAGGAAGTCAGCAAAGCAATATACTTATAAAAGTAAAACCTTTAATTTTTCCCCCCACTTTATTTCAATCCTCCCCCTCTATGTGACCCCATGCGTAAGTCATTGGGAAGGGGGCAAGTCTGCGTGCACAGGCCTTTGAGCAGCGTGTGGCCCATTGGGAAGAGCCCCCTCCCCCCGACACCTGTCATGTCCACTTGGCATAGGGTGTAGGAGTTAGATTTTAGGTCTACGATAAGAAAGGTAGTATTAATGTTTGGTTAGAGTTTAGAGGTATGTTTAATATTATAGGATCAACAATTATTTATGTTTTAGATTAGTATGTAAATTAGGATGTTTTAGTATGCAGTATCGTTAGTATGTGTTAGTATGAAGATTTTAGATTAGTTTATTAAAAGTTAGATAAAATTTAGATCTATGATTAATCTTAAATAATAATGGTTTTAATTTGTTAATTAGATTAGTAAGTAGATCCTAATAAAGCTTTTTTTAAAATTTAGTCTAGTATTATATGATGAATAAGTGTAGTATATTAGTATGCAATCTAGTTAGGTAGGGATGTTAGTTAAGCTTTAGATTGTTTATATTTTAAATTAAGAATGACATTAATCTATAATTAGATTAGGAGTCTTTGATAATATTAAAATGTAATATAATATTTGTATGGTAGTATGGATGTTAGTAGAAGATAGTGCCTCAGTTAAATTATTTATTAGTTCTAATTTTAAAAGTTTTTAAATTTGAAAGTTGTATACTTTAATTAAAACAATTTTAGTGCTTTACTAATTACTCTTTATAATTGTGAGCTAATTGGAGTTATCTTGATATTGGTATCTTTAATGATTAAATGTAATTTCATAATAGTTCAAAATAAAGTATTAGGTTTACTTAACTATTGAATTGAAAAAATCTAGCCTTCAATCTTTATTATTAATGTTAGTTAATAGGTTAGTTTGGTCGCATATATAAAGTATTAAAGTTAGTTAGTTTCTTTTAAGAATTTAAGATTAGTAGTAAATGTAGTGTTTGTTAAGTTAATGGTTAGAATAAGAAATTAATTAGTCTTAATTTAAAGGCATAGATGTAAGTTAGTATTACTAAAATTGTTGATAGTATGTAATTAGTAGATTCATATTAGGTTAGAAAAGTTTAAATAATGAAAGTTAGTTTTGATTTCAATTCATTCAATTTTAGATGTTATGGATGTAATTGTTAATTTAGATTTGATTTAAAAAAAAAAAAAAACTTTGAATGTATTTAGTTGGTAAGTAAAGTTAGATTTAGTTAGTTATGACTTATTAGTATTAATAATTTTAAATATATTTACATTGTAAAAATTATGTAATATTGAAAAAAATGACAATATCGACTTTATGATGGGAAAATAAATTTAACGATTTATTCCACCTCTAGATTTTTAAGCTTAGGAGGTTGTGTTGAGACCCCACACCTTAACTGTGAGCATAACCTTATCGAACTTTGAGCATTCTAATAATTATAGTTTTAAAAAAAAAAAAAAATTGTGTGTTTTTGCCCTCGTAGTTTGGGCATGACATTAACATCAAGAACAAAACTACCTTTACTTGAAAAAATAAAATAAAACAAATACATCAACAATAGAGAATACTTACCTAGGAAATTTGGATAAAATAGGGGATTATTGTGAACATGTGCAGCCTTATCATCCTTCTCAATAATCTCCCTTCAATAGAATTGGTAGTTAAATAAATTTTGGGAATTGATGATAACAATTTTGTCTTATGCAAATAGAATATTATGCAATTTGTTGTTATATACTACCAAGGAATATTTCCTACTACTTTCCATATATATAATATAGTAATATTATAATGTGTTATCATTTTCATTTTTGACCATATTCTCATTCTTAATGGTGTTTGCAATATGAATGAGGCTAGGCTAAAAAATTTAATCAACAATGCAAAGATTCTTAGAAGCATGGACAACCATCAAAAGAATGGCAGCCATTAAAATGTTTTCCTTATATTTTTCAGCTTAATTTTTGACTCACCTTCAACAATAATAATCAATATTACCCAGGTACAATTAGTTTGTGTTACAAAGGATGGTATACATGTGTTACAAGGTCTTGGGGCTTAATCTAGGTACCTTGGACCACTCGCTATTTAATATTTTTTAATCACCCTATTGTACATTTAGTCCAACTACACATTTTACAAGAGTAATATTATTTCTCTTTATAGAATAACTAATTTGCATATTAAGAGCTCTAAATAGTAAATACCCCCAAGACTATGAACTTGTTTTCTATTTTCATTTATTTATACTTTTACTATATTTATTTTATTTTTGTAAAATGTTTCTTAGTTTTCTTTATATTTCTTTTTTATTTCAAAATGTACCTTAACTATGTTCTTTTAGAAATAATAGTTCACCAATCTAACTAAGAGGGGGGGGATGGGTGGAAGAGTTATATATCAGTCTTAAACAATTCTTACTTTATCAATCAAAGTAAAAAAAAAATCATAAAGAAATGTGCACACTAGATATGTTGACTAGGGAAAACCCCAGTTGGAGTGATACCCACAAGATAATGTACTAATTTGAATAATCGTTGTTAGAGGATGGACCCAGTTAAGAGTTTGTTACAACACTTAATACAAGAGTCACTTCTAGGAGACCTTGAATCCCTCTTAGGAGATTCCAACCCTATTAGGAGTTGTAGAAGGTAGCTAAACCCACTGTCCAAATAGCTTCAAGATCATACCAATGAACCCGCTATCTAATTAATCTTGGTACTATTCAGTCATAATAATAGATGTAAAACAATCTCTTTTCTCATTCTTTGTCTAGTACATCAGACTTCTTCACCATCAGATCATGCAAATAGATCTGGAACTCATCAGTAGCCTTAAGGTCACTTACACATATTAGCATATTACTTTGCTCTTCTACTTCACAATTTGCAAGTTTTCTTTGCTTCTCGATCCCAATCATGATGTCTAGAACTTGTAAAACATCTTTCCTTTATACCATACTCAATTATTAACCCTTTGAGTCAGCTCTACACACTTAACATTAATTTGAGTTGGCTCCATGAATAAAATACATATTTAACTAAAGTTGTCAGCTTCTATTATCCACAAAATTTCACACGTGTGACTTTTGTACCTATGTACTTGCTGACATCATTAGTTGTTAGTGTACTCCCTCAAGTTAACTACACAAACCTTTATTTCAAACAAAATGTGTTATATTGATCACACAACAAAGACTATTTTCCCAATGCTCTATTTCCTTCCGAATCTTAGTAAATCATTAATATCTTCTGTATGCTGTCGATTTAGATTCTACACACTTGACCACATGTCAAATGTTTGTCTCAGATTGGTTTTGACAATTGACTATCAACACACTTCACTAATTTTCATGTTGAAGTCGAGTACACTATACATGCTGAGCCACGGTATGTGTCGAGCTAGAATTCCAATAGGTGTCAAGTAAACTTCAAGTGTCGAACATGATACATGTGCCAAGTGACTTTAGGTTTCAAGTGAACCATACATGCCGAGTCACTTTAGGTGCCGAGCAATGAATGGATGTCAAGCAAGTCAGAGTTGCTATAGGAGCCGAGCAAGCCAAAATCCTATATGTGTCGAGCATCAGCAAATTAGTATGTGCCGAGTAACACAGAATCAACATATGAGTTTATGCCTTCAAAAACTTAGATGTAAACCATTTTCAAGGTGAATCACAAAAGACTCTAAAGATAAGATTGAATATTTTACTTTACCTATGTAATTTGCATGCAGATAATAAGAAAAATGGAGAATGGATGCAACCTGTAGGATAAATGCAAGGATTTGAGCAAGAAAATTAGTTCAAGGATGCTTACCTAACCATAATTCTTCAGAGCCTTTATAAGAGGGCATAGACCCCACAATTTAAGAGTAGTTGAGTGAATGAAAAGCTAAAGAGAGAAAGTTGTAGAACAGAGCAATAGCAGAGCTGACAAGACTTAGTGAATTGATCAACATTACTAAACACAGTTAATCAGAATAGAGCAAGAGTTACACAGAGACATCATATCAAAGAGAATCAAATTAGAATGAGTAAATAAAATGCCTCAAATCAGCAATAAAGGATTGTAAGCTATCAGGTTTAATCAATCTAATACTTTCTAGCAATTGTATTAGAAGAGTAAATCCTATGTTGATAGGTTAGCTTAATAGCTAGGTTATAAAACCTTTAACAAGGTGATAAATCCTTTAACAGGGTAACACTTCAAGTAAGTGTTTGTAAATCCTTTGAGCAAGTCACTTTTGATAGAGTGTAAAGCCTTTAATAGGCTAGGTCTCTAACAGGGCAGACCATCAGAAGTGGTCAAACAATATTGCTGCAGTGATAATTTGTGGGTATCATCCCCACCCTAGTTTTACCTTCTCATTTTGGAGGGTTTCTGGGTGATCAAAATTTGGTGTTATGTGTTTTTATGCATGTCTTTATTTTATGTATATCTGATATGATTACATGCATGAAATTTATTTTGAGTTAAATTTTTTTGTGGTAAAAGAGCTATACTTCTTATTCAACCCCCCCCCCCCCTCAAAAGTAATCTTCCCATCTGAACATTTCAACATCAAATACATGTTGTAGTACATATTGTAGTACATGTTGTTAACTATGCATAGGTGGATATGTAATGTGGAGTCCTCAAAACATAGATTTCAGTCTACTTCTCTATCAATCTTACTATGTTGTGATCAATGAAAAACACAACTATAACATTATTCTACACTTCTCCCCCATAGCATTAGCATTCATGCTAACAATCTCCCACTTTGGAATTGATGGCAACATAGATGAAACACATCTAGTTCCAAGAATAACAATCAACCAAATCAAATCAATCAAATCCTTCAAGACTACTCCCCCACAATGAAAGTTCTCTTTCCCTTTCTAATGTAATGGTTTCTCATATCTCTCTCTCATTCATTCTAATGATTTTCATATCACTCTCTCTCCCCCATTGACATCAATGTCAAAGGTAGTACAAAAATTGAACATATAACAACCTATTAGCATGGCCACAATCTGATCTATTGCTTTACAATCTTTGCATATAATTTTATAAACAATACAAGTATCTAAAGATATTGTTGTATACCAATTACCTATTACCAAGAGTCCTTAACTCACTCTTCTCATCACAAATACTCCCCCATTGAGGAAGCATCAGCATTCATTCTACACTAACAATGGTGTTGTGTACCCTGGACTAATGCACTTCTGCATCTCTTATTCTGAGCTAGGTAGGGGCATAACCCCAAGCACACCTCTTAGGTACTCAAATGTATCCTTTGGTGAAGCCTTTGTGAAAATTTTTGCAATCTATTCCTTAGTGCTAATATATTCCAATCTGATTTCTTTGTCTACAACTTTTTCTTTCAGCACATGATATTTTATAGCAATGTGCTTAGTTTTAGAATGAAAAATAGGATTCTTAGACATGTTGAATATACTTGTGTTATCACAGTGAATAATAATAGGTTCTGTGAATGTGATTCCAATATCCTTCATCATCTACTTCATCCATATGAATTGATTACAGTTGTTTGTTATTGCGACACACTCTGCCTCTATAGTACTTTGTGAGATATAATCTTTCTTCTTTCTGAGCCAAGAAACTAATCTTCCTCCAAGGAAAAATGCTCCTCCACTAGTACTTTTATTGTCATCCTTGTTTGCTACCCAATCAACATCTGTATAAGTGCACAAAGTAAAGTCACTATTTTTCTCATACCAAATATCATATTCTAATATTCCTTTCAGATATCTAAATATTCTTTTGATTGTTGCATAGTGATATTCCTTAGGATCAGCTTCAAATCTTGCCACAATTCCAACTACATTGGCTATATCTAGTTTTCTATGAGTCAGATATGTAATCCACCAATCATAGATTTGTACTTCTTTTGTTAAACAATAGGCATCTCATCTTTGCTTGATAACTTATGACCAGTTACTATAGGAGTTCCAAAAGGTTTGCAATTTTATAACCAAATCTTTTTAGTAGACCCTTTAAATACTTGGTTTGAGAAATAAAGATACCTTCTTTATTCTAAACAATCTACAATCCCAAGAAAAATTCCATTTTACCTATCATGCTCATTACAAACTCATTCTTCATGTCTTCTAAGAATTTGTTACTGCCTTCATCATTTCCACCAAAAATGATGTCATCAAAAAATACATTAATTATCAGGAAACCATCTTCTATTTTATTTAAGTACAAGTTAGTGTTGGGTGGTCATTTTACACAAGGTCAACAACAAGAATCCATTGCGCAATTCCTCTCTTGAAAAGCTAATCCTTTTGGGATCAACTCCAAGGTTCAGTATTTGTCTTGCGATGTACCAAAATTTGCTTAGTTGAAGATAAATGTGATTGTTCACAAGGAGGCCTTTGTTGGTTCTGATTTAGACTCGAAATGAAGTAAATCTGTTTGCTATCTCAAAATCACACACAAAAGAACAATATTTTTGTATTTTCTAGTTTTTTCAATGAATGCAATCTAACAGTGCAACTAAAATGAGTTCCTATTCTAACAAGGGGTTAGGAAAGCAAATAACATGAAATTGAAATCATAAATGGACATAAGCTACATAAAACAACACACTATGGTTTAAACTTTCAAAGAAATTGATAGGAAACCAATGAAAATAGGAGCAACACTTCCTAAAATCTACTGATACAATCATTGATGGGAGATTTCAATAACCGAATGATGTTTCACTCTTCATCAAATCGTAAGGCCACAGAAAGTGCACTCATGCAAGACAAAGAGTTATGTAGGCAAAATTTCATGATTTCTTCTCAAGCTTGGTACATCAATAGAATTTGTAAATCTATAGTAAACACTAGAACTAAAATATTGCACAACCAGAAACAACAAAATAAACATTTGGTTCAATCACAATCTTCATGAATAAAATCCACAAAAATATTACACATTCAGGCAAGAATGACTACACTCCAAATGCAAACACAAAAAGCATAATTTTATTGCATAATAATGGTGGCCCTTGTTACATATTACAATGGGGTATTTATAAGAAATTGTCTCCTCAATTTGTGCTGAGAGTGAGAGATATCTTCATGCAATAAAATGATTTGAAAACATTAAAACAAACTAAATATATACAGACTAATAATTAATATGGTGCTTAGAGGGACTAAATCCATATTTTATTTATTAATTGGATGCATGAGCCCTTTGCATGTCAAAAACAAAGAAGAAATGAGAGAGAAAGTAGGAGGAAGCAATCAATCGAAGTGGAAGTGTATGGAGACACCAAAAATAGAAGTTGGCCCTTCACTAGGCATGTAATAGAGTTAACTTGCCATCAAAATGCACTCCTGATGCATGGAAAGTGCTATTTTTGGAACTAGCAGTCAACTATTGGTGCACCTCCAAATTGTGGAGTTGGGGACTTGCAGAGCTATGTGAAAATGTGGAGCTATAGAGTTGTAGACCTGCGGACCTTGATTGGGTCAAAAACTCAAAATTTTACCAAGTGTCAAAATTGAAATTCTGGCATCTGTTTTTTGTTAATCTTCATCCCAAAGCTATGTTTGGATGTTTTCCCTTGAATTTCTCTATTATCTCAATAATATTAGTCACATAGGGAAGATCTAAAGCTTCATATTTATCCTTTACCTTCTGTCTATAGTTGTCCACCTCAATTCGAGTTTCTGCAAAATCTCTGAGTTTGGTGTCCAACTCTAACAGTGCTTCCTCTATTTTGAAGGCTTGTATAATGTCTTCATCACTAGATGCTTCCTCTAAAGTCTTCTTTAAATTCTCTACTACTACCTCAACTGGTAATAGCTTCTCTCATTCTTCATCTTCAAAAATATCCAAGCATGCATAACTGTACAACTTTTCTATTTCCAAAATTTGCTCTTAGGCTTGGTCATTGAGCTAATGGATCTCCTCATGTAATGTTTCCATCACTTTATTGGCATCCACTATCTTCTCTATCTAATCATCTATCATGTCTAACTCTTGTCTGGTATATACATCGATCAGAGTGTGGTACCTTTTCCCATTTATGGCTTGTAAAGTCTACAAATCCTTGCTCCATACCTATACCTCATCCATGATATTGAAGTCCTGCTTCAAAATTGCTACGATCTTATTCATGTTCTCCTACATCGCATGCATTAACTTCAAATTCCCTCTAATTTTGGTAACACCTCTATCTTCAAGGCTTTCTTTCCATTCTTGACAAGCTCTCAAAAATGGATTGAGTCGTACACCTTCCCCTTCTCTAAGAATGGTTTTTAGAGTCTCCTCGGGGCACTCAATATCAAGAGAACCAACAACTTTAGCTAGATATCTCTTTAGTATCTCAACTTGCCTTCAAAGAGTTCATAATCCAATCTCATCCTACTCCATGTGCCTGAGAACCTCTTTGACTCCCATAGTCATCATCTATCAGGCTAAATCTTGTGTAGGCCTTCCCAACATAACATCCTTCACTTCATAATCCTCTAGACTAATAGCTTCTACATTTGTACCTTTAGGAGGGAAATCCACTTGTGCAAATAAACCCTAGTTTTGTATGGTAGTAAGCAACGTGAATGGCATTGCATCATGTAATGGAGATTTAGGTTTGTTCAATATCTCTACAATATCAAAAATATCATCCTCTGAAGCATGGAACTAAGTCTTAAGACTTCTCATTATCTCCTTTCAGAACCATCTTGGGATATTTTTTCTTGTGGATCGAGCTCTTGATGACAAACGGGTGTGTTTAACTACCTCCTTCCCTTTATCACTCTTGATTGGAGTCATCTCTTATTGTGAAGGCTCTCCTTCTATAGCCTCAATCACCATAGATCCTATAGCTTGCTCCTTAGCATCTTGGGAAGGTTGTTGTGCATATTCTACCATATGTCCCTCTTTTGATGCTTCATTAGTAGCCCTCATCTCTGGTTGCTCTTGTGGTGATGGTTCCTTTTAAACTTGTTCCTCTTTTGAACTCAAAGGTGGAGGGAGTTACTGAACCCTTATCTATCACTGTAATATTTTGTGGAGATGGAGGAGTGAGATTAGGAACCTATATTTTTGGTGGCATCTATGTCCAATCTTCCTATTGGAGTTCACCTATAGGGGTGTCTCTGATCTTATCCCCAACCAACTCTATACCCACAAGCATGAAATCAAAATCTGTCATGGAGAAAACATCCTCACCTCCTTCCCTTTTCTCATTCACCCACTATTTCACTTCATCTTCTAAAGAAGAGAGTTCTAATGGTTCTACTTGGGTGGATGGTAGGGTACTGGTGGCACTCTTCCTTCTTTCCAACTCTGCAGCTTTTGCTAATCGAGTTCTTCTTTGTAGGGGTACATGTTTCTCCTCCTCTTCTGATTATGTTTGTTCCTCATCTTCTTCTTCCTTTAGAATAGTCTTAGGAATAGATGGATTAGGTACTAATCTTCTACTAATCCTTTTCCTTTTCTTCATCTTAATGTTAATCCTCTTATGTTTCTTGGAGATAGAAGGAGAAGGGGGCTCTACTTGTACAAGAGGAATGGAGGCTTCAAGAATCTGTCCCTATTTTGGTTGGCTTGGCACAATAGGAGGCAATTGAGGTTCATCTTGGATTTGAGAGGCTACAATACCTTGGGACTCTTGTTAGCTCTATTCATGCTATTGAGAAGACACATTTTCTACAACCTATTCTATCTGAATACTCTAAGGAGAGGTTCTCTTCCTCTTTCCCTTCCTTTTAGGAGGGTGATAATATCCCATTGGGCGATCAATCTGGTAGACTATCTCTAGCCTAATAGGAGACTAGAGTGCAAGGATAGGAACTATGACTTTCCTTCCCTTACGCCTTTCTAGGTGAGCATATGCATGGAAGATTACAGTATCAGGAATTGGATCAAGTGGAAAAGGTTTCTTGATCTAGTCCTTTTTCATTCTAATGACATGTCTCACTCGATGATTGATGTCATCTCCTTCCTCTCTATCAACCTCTGCATTCAAAATGGTTCTTTCAGCAACCTTATTTATATTTAACAAGGAATCCAATAATTCTTTAGAGTCTTGTAGCCTTATCTCATTAGGGATAGTCAAATGGAAAGCCTTTTCTGCTAGATACAAAGTCATCCTACAATAGTCCATGATGCAGACATCATAGTGATTTGTGGCATTCAACCAATGATCTTCAATGGCATCTTCATGATGGAATTCCTTTCCTGCAATGCTTTCTACTTTACCCACATTGTCAAAGTATGTCCGAGGAGGGTTATATTCTTCAAGAGGATAGTTCTCCCATTCCTACTCAAAGGTCAAAATGTCTTGTTTTCACTTCACCTAATATGGCCCAATGACCAATGACCATTCCTAGCAGGGTCTCTGTTGTTTTCTAATCCTCTCATAAGCTGACTCAATCTACCAAGAGATCTCCAATAGGACTATCTTGTCACTTGGATATATTGGGAGCTTCTTAGGATTGATGGATTTATGATTCTATACTCCTTACTCTACACCGAGAGATTCTTCTTCACTAACTAAGGGTAAACTATGTATGGCTAGGCATTGGGATCTTGCATACTATCATTCTTGTACAACATAGGATAGTTCATTGCACTTGCTGCAAGTAGGTACACCATATAAGAAGTCATGTAGAACTTCATCTTATCATTTACTATTCTCAACTGCTCACATAGGTTTTCACTTAGTGTGGTGGCCCAATCCAATGGTATCTTTGCATGCCTGATGGTCTCAATGAAGTTGATCATGAATGGAGTGAGATGACCAACTATAGGTAAGCCCATGACTTTTCTTAAGAGAATGATAGAGTATCTAATGTCATCCTTCATATATCTCTGAGTCATATCCACTTTGTTGGTTGTCTTTCCCTGAGGTGGCTTCTCAATGAAGTATAAGGAATGTATGATATCGATGGCCTCTTGATGATGCTCCTTGTACCATCTATCAACTACTTCATAGGAGTTTTAGATGAGCTGATCAACTCTGGGAAGATGGAAGACTTTCTTGATGTTATCAGGTCACAGATCTAAGATAACTTCTCCAGTAACACTCTTGACTACCCTTTCATTAGGAATGAAGTGTCGAGATAGGGTCATGACCAATTCAGCTGATTGCACCGACACATGATGTGATGCTACACTCACTAATCTAGATTGGATTAATGCAAACACCAAGGCTAACATCTTTGTTGGCTTGTTGCAAATTCTCAAGAAATCTCCTTGATTCATGTGTCTAAGGTCGATAAATTTGATCTCAATGTAATTATCATGTAGCCTTGACTTTGGAGGTATGCCTTGGAATTTGAAAACTATGGGCTTGGCTACTACTCTAGATGTGGATGCCATTTGATCATGTTACATATGCATCACAAGAAAAGAAAATGTCATTAGTCACCAGATAGCATAAGTAAAAAATGTAAAAGAAAAAAAGTCCCCCTTGGGGACTTTTTTTTTGAAAAATTTATTTATTTATTTATTTATTTTTAAATTATGTGTGTGTATATATATATATATATATATCTCTCTCTCTCTCTCTCTATATATATATATATATATTACTCAAAACTTTTAAACAAGAATTTAAAAATAAAAAATAAAAAATAAAAATGTGGAAGCAAAACCCCCGGGTGCATGCGCTGAGGCGAGCAGATGCACGAGGGCACATACCCTAAGCATGCATGGTGCGACCTACGCATGACCCAGTGCATAGCCTGCACATGTGTAATGTGGCCTGTGCACGCATGGCCCATGCACACACAACCAATGCACACAACACAGAGTAAAAATTGGGACACCAAGGGCGGAGCTCACCTGCTTCTCCCAGGGTGAAAATAGAAAAGCTGAAGGGGGGAAGGAGTAAGAGGGGTTTTATAACCCTCCTCCCCCTTGCATGAATTGAACAAAATGCACGTCGTGCCTCAATGTGTGCATGGGGATGGAGGGAAGATTTTTTTTTTTTGAGCTTGCATTTCAATTTTTTGATTTTTTTGTGGTTTTTTCAAATTTTTGACTCTAGGACTCTAACTTTTAACCAAATTTTCTTCTTCTGACTCTCAAATTGTGAGTCTGGGAGTCAAAAAAAGTAGGGGGTCCCCATTCCTAGCAAGGAATGGGGCATGTGTTGTGGAAACCACAACAAATAGCCCTGAAAGAAGGAAGAAATGACCAAGGCATTTCTTCCTCAAAAAACACTCTTCCAACTTGTGGGAAACACCAACCAGACTTTGAACATCTCAAGCATCTTTCAGATGACTCTTCAATCAAAATCTTAGAACTTGAAACCTTCAAACTTAGTGTGTGCATTGTGTATTCATTCCTTTTGATGTGCCAAGATGTAGCCAATTAAAGTTTTCTAACAACTCAAAACAATCTTCCACTCCTCCTAGCTCATTCATTTGGAATCTCTATGAAGGCTTTTTATTAATCCATTACTTGACCAGATGATATAATCAGTTTGAGGGCTCTTGGTAGGATGCCATGTTCTTTTAGAAGAAAAAATTGGCTTTTGAATAATTTCTCTAAGTCATTCCAAATGGTACATTTGATGGAACAATACTTTGAATAAAAGATACTTTGTTTTGAGAACGTATCTTTTACCATTTTAGATCTTAGAATCTTTCAAACTTATCACTTTTTTTTTTGTATCCTGACTACACTTAGACTGTGTAGTCAGAACATCACTATTTTTTTTTAGATTCTATCTCTTGTGAACATCCCTTGCGTTCCTCTTTTAGAACTTTCAAAAAACTCTCATGCCAAATCATTGATCTTAGTAACCTTTCAAGGAGATCCCTCCTGTTTGAACTAGTTGAAATTTGGATCGTCTCTTACCATCTTTGATTTCAAATCAAAAACACCTAAAACAATCAAATCTTTAAATTTGCAAAGTGTTGAGAACTTGGTTGTCTAGGCCTTTGATTTCCAAACTGAAAACCCCCTATTTCCACAAGAAATATCTATTTCTTGGTTGGTATAAGACACACAATCATCTAAATGTTTTGACACAGAAATAGCTCTTCCTAAAATCAGAACCAAAGAGTGGTTAGAGAAATCTTAAAACAAAATCTCAAGTACACCTTATCCCCCAGGGTTGACACAACTTTGAAAAGAAACACATGACTAAAAGAAAACATGCAACATAAAAGCAAAGACACTTGTAGGAATGAAAATCTAAGCTAAATGTGAAAATGAAATCTAACTATTTTTGTTTTTTTTTTTTTTTTTTTTTTTTTTTTCTTTTTCTTTTAAGCTTCAAAATACTTCTTCAGAAACTGCCCATTTATGGGTAAGGGAAGAAATTCCCCTTGTAAGGAACTAAGCCTAAAAGTGTTCTCACCCATAATTTATGTGATTTAATAAGGGCCTATCCACAAGCATTAAAACTTGGTATGACTGCTTGACTTTTCTTTTGCCTTGTCCCAGAGTAGAACAAGGTTGGAAATCCTAAATGATTTGATCATGGCCCTCTTATCGAACCATGTTTTCACAATAGCTTGATGTTTAGCCATGTGTTCCAATGCAATTCTTCATTTTTCATCCATCTCTAAAAGATTCATCAATTTTATTTGTACTTTGTCAGCATCTTTAGCATACCCACTCATGAATTTCAAAACAAGAATTCTAAGGTTAAGTAGGAATATTGGTTCTTGCCCATAAACAAGAAAATATGGAGGAGTCCCCAAGGAATTTTTGACTCTCACTTGATCTGTCCATAGGGCATATTTAAATTGTGTATGCCAATCCCTAGGAGTCTTCTTCAACAATCATTTTATTATTGTGATCAAATTCTTGTTCTTAGATTTCATTACCCCATTTCCTTGAGGGTAGTAATTTGAAGAGAACTTGATAATGAATTTGTTTTCAAATTCCCATTGGGTTAGGAATGTAGATGCATATGCAGACCCATTATCACACATAAGGGTGAAAGGCATTCCAAATCTGGTAACAATGTGTTCTTCCAGAAAGTCAATCACCACCTTAGCAGTGCAATTTCTTAATGTCTCTACCTCTGTCCATCATGTACAATAATATGTAGTTGTAAGGATGAATGCATGTCCAGTTGATGGTGGTGGATTGACTGGACCTATGAAATCTAGTCCCCACTTTGCGAAGGGGCACACCTCATACACCAGTTGTAGTGGCATTGCTAGGTGCCTCTCTTTGTTAGCACTAGTTTGACATATATGGCAAGAACACACATGCTCAAAAGTATCCTTGAATATCAAGGGCCAAAAATAACCCGATCTTAAAATCATGTGAGCTATTGCTTCTACTGAACCATGTCTTGTACCATACTTGTCATGGAAATTTTCTAAGACATCCTTGGCTACTTCATGTCCTAACCATTTTAGATAGATCCCTTCATAGTTCCTTTTATACAACTTGTTATCAAGTAACATGTAAGACTCACATTTCATCTTAAGTCCCCTACATTGTGAACTATTCATCCATTTGGGGCATTGGTCTTGTAAGAGATAATAAACAATGTCTTGGTACCACACATCTATCACTACTCCTTGGTTAATATCAACTTGTGATATAACCATCTTCTTTTGATCATCTTCATCTGTCTCGTCATCAAACATGAATTCCTTTTCATTTCCATCTTGGTTATCAGCTATCATTTTTGACAACCCTTGACCTCTGACTAATCTCATAGACTGAATTTTGAGATCAAATTCTTGAAGTATGGCCATCCACTTTCCTCTACTTTCACCAAGTTCATTCTACATCAAAAAAATCTTTACTACTGGATCAGGTACAATTGCATACACCTTAATTCTAAGTATGTAGTGACAAAACTTCTTTACTGCCTTGATCAATGCAAGGGACTATTTATCAAGGCTTGAATATTTCAACTTTGCATTCTTCAAAGGACAACTCATAAAAGCAATTGGTCTCTCTTTTTTGTGTTAGGATCCCTACACAAGAGTGTTTAGAAGCAAAGGAATAGATCTTGAAAGGTAATTCGTAATTTGGACTCACCAAAACTGGGGTTGTTGAAATGATAACCTTGATATCTTCAAATGAATTCTTTATCTTAGGCACCCATTCCATCTTAGCCCCTTTCTTAAGTAATTCATTAAGGGGATGAACTATCTCTGCAAATTCACTTATGAATTTTTGCACAAAGTTTATCTTTCCAAAGAAAGACTTCAATTCCTTCTAACTGTGTGGAGGTGCTAACTTCAAAATAGACTCAACTCTATCCAGATCAATGGAGATTCCAACCTTAGAAATAACATGTCCTAGGAGCTTTCCTTTAGTAATGCCAAATGGACATTTCTTGGGATTGAGAGATATGTCATATTTATGACATCTATAGAATACCTGCCTTAGATTAGCAATATGGGTACTTCAATCTTTTGAAAAGATAGTCAAGTCATCCATGTAGATAACTATTCATCTATTAATCAATCCTTTGAAAGCTTCATCCATTGCACATTGAAATGTAGCTCTCGCATTAATTAGTCCAAAGGGCATCCTTCTATAGGAAAAAGTTCCCCACTTCATTGTGAAATCCATCTTTAGCCTATCCATCTTTAGTCTATCTTCTTCATCAACCATCACCTAATTATATCCTGAGTAACCATCCATAAATGACATCATTTTTGAACCATTAACAATTTGCAATACCTCATCCAATGAGGGTAGAAGATAGTTATCCTTCCGAGATGCTAGATTCAAGTTATGAAAGTCAACACAAAGATGAATCTCTCCTGTGTTCTTCTAGACAGGAACCAAATTGGCTACCCAATTGCAATGGTGGATAGGAAATATGATCTTAGCATCTAGTAACTTCTTTAATTCTTTCATGATTAATGGTTCAATGAGAGGATTTATTGGTGTTTGTCTTTGTCGAAGTGGCTTGGCATCAAGTTTCAATAGGATGTCATGTGTGATAATCTTAGGATCATAAGTCTTTAGCTCTTCATAGCTCTAGGCAATGACATCTTTATACTCAGTGAGTAATTTGAGCATGTCATCCCTTTCTTTTGAGTTGCATGCTTTTCCTATCTGTACCATTCTTGGTTCTTCATTAGTAACCAAATTGTATGAATCACATTCATAGATTCCCTTTTCTTGAGTTTCCCTTCTATTGAGTGTCAATTCATCACGATCAAAGATGCATTCAATTTCAACCATCCCTTTTGGAATAGTGTTAGTTTTTAAATTTATAATCCCATCTTCATCTTCAAGTCCATCATCTTCAGGTCTATCCTCTAGTGTATCATCAATTTTTTGTCCCTCAAAATGACGACTACACATGATAAACTCAAGTATATGTTGATCATCTTGAAAGACCTAAAAGTTTGTGATATTATCACGGATGGATGGAATAGTGACCTATTCTACTAAAAATATTTTCAACTTGGATCTCTCAACTGGTTGCAATGCACTAGCTCAGATGGCAAGAGCATCCACTACCATGTTCTTTCTTCTTGGAATGGACTTGATGTTTAAGGCCTCAAAGTCATCCAATATGTCCCATACCCTTTTCTTGTAAGCAAGTAATCTTTTGTCGTTGCAAGAATATATGGATTTTACTTGTCGTATGACCAATTGGAAATCCCCTTTGATTTTAAGAGTTGTGACTCCTTTCTCCAGTGAAAATAGGAGTCCTCAGATTAATGTCTCATATTCTGCACCATTTTTAGTACATCTGAATTGCAATTGATATGTGGCATAGAAAGACCTACCTTTTGGGTTGATTAATTTGATACCCGCATTGGCTCCCATCTTGCACCTAGAACCATCAAAGCAGAGTGTCCAAATTGCATTTTCCTAGGGTTTTCTGACTTTATGCTTATTTTTCCTTAACTTCTCTTTCACTTGAGCCTTGAATGAGTGTTTCTTAGGAACCCATTGTAACTTTCCTCGTGCAAAACTTGATAAGTCCCCTTCATAACTTGTAGATAGAGGAAGTGTGTGTTTTTCTTGTTTTTCTTGAATTTCTCCTATCATCTCTTTGATTTCTTCAACTTTAGGTTCAGGATGAATGACTACTGAAGTCTATCCTTTACCTTTCACATATTGTCTTCTTCTTTGAATTTTAATCATCCTTGGAGGAGGAGAAGACAAACCTCCACCATCTAAAGAGGTATCACTATATGACACATTTAGATCTTCACTTTCTTATTCAATCCTTTCAACAAGGTGGGATGAGTTCACAGAATTTTGACTTTCTGTGAGTTCATCTGTTGAGGTCATTGTATCCTTGTTTTCCATCATGTGGGTCAATACCTTTGCAACTACTTCTTGACATGATGAACATTCAAATTTAGAGTGACTAACTTTGTGTAACTAAAAAAATCCTAGAAGGAGGAGAATGCTGGGATCAGCTTCTTCTCCAAAACATTGTAAATTAGTCACCATACTATCTATGAATTGTGTCACGATTTCAATTTTGGGTACTGACACCTTAGGTTCTTCATTCTGGTCTTGAGGTATATTTTTTGGAACCCTATCCAATACCATCACTTTGTATGAACCCAAATTTTATTGTAAGGATGTTATCTCATTTAGGGCATTGTAATCTATGATCATTGTTTTTAATTTGGGCTCAGCATCTATCTTGATTTGATTGTTCAATCCTTTCCATGGAAACCACAATTGAGTGAAGTCTATAGAGAACCATCCTCTTAGACATTTCATCCATTCTCTACTCAGAAGTAATCCATATGTCTCCAAGATGTCAACCACATGTATATCAATAACATCATGAATCCAAGGATCAACTGTTAGTTCTATCCATGCATCTTTCAAAACACAATTGACTTTCACCTCTATTTTATCCAACAGTATCACCACTCAATTAGACGGTTGAGGATTAACTCCTAGCCTTTAGTCTATTGATAATGGAATTATGTTACATGAAGCTCCTAAATCAATAAGACAATTGTGAAGATTCTTTCCATATATCCTTATGCTCAGCAAGAATGGGGGTACCTCAACTTTATCTTCGAACATAGTGGACATTGCTTCTACAACATTCACTTGTTGAGGTACTACCTTTTAAGGGACAGTATTTGTACCATGGGGTACCTTTGTATGATCCTGTGTCTTCATAAGAGCTTCTTATTATTGTGGATAATTTTGCAACATGTCAAACATATTCATATTGGCCTTAGTCCTTTTCAAGTCCTCTACCACATTGTATTTTTCAATGGACCAAGTTGGATTCTTGATTATGATTCTATTGCCCTCCATGTACTAGTCTTACTAGTGGTGGATTTTTTCTTTCTCTTGGATCATGTGGAGTTGGTTGCAAACCTAGAGAAATTCCATTTGTCAAGGAATCTTTTCTATTTTTGAGATTGTATGTATTCTAATTGTCATGTCAAAAGGAAAACATCTCATCATGTTGAAGATTTGGTTCTTGGCTAAATGGGAATGCAAATTCCTCACTTGTTGGTTGTTCCACTTGTATATTCTGTGTGGAATCATAAGATTCCAATAGCATAGAATTGAATTGAATAGGAGGAGGATTATCATTTACTTGTGAGTTTTGATTCACCTCCTAATTACCATTGTAGTACAAACCATCATTGCTAGGCACATTTTGGCTATCATCATACTGACTGATATCAATATATTGAACATTGTTGTTGTTGTTATGAGCAAGAATGCTTCCATTATTTGGTCGAGTGTTCCATTTTTGGTTTTACCTTTGGAAGCCATTGTTGCAATCAAGAGGATTGAAGCTGTTTCCTCCACCATTGATTCTTGCATTGTTATTGTTGAAGTTCTTGTTGTAATTCTAACCAAAATTGTTGTTGTAGGGGAAAACATTATTTCTTTGGAAGTTTTTATTTTTTCCTTGTGACAACCTAAGACATGTCAACTCATTGTTCATTTGTGACATAGTCTTCTTCGTTTGACCAACTTTCGAAAGAAGATTTTTATTTTCGTCCACAAGAACTATTTCTTTTTGTTCAAAGAAAGTTGTTTTTGGGGGCTCATATCCTGGATATGTTATCACTTGAGTTTGTGGAGTGGGTGCCTACTGTAATGGAACTAGGTTTATAGGTATGAACTGGCTAGGCACAGTGGGTGCTCCCACAAGATATGTCAGTATCGTAAGGATTGCTTGTGCTGGAAGCATAATTCCTTCTCCATTAGGATTGGCTTGCTTTATGAATATGATTGCTTCTAAAAATAATTTAACCAATGTGTCAATATTTGCTGCAGGAAGTCTTCTTAGAAAGATCACAATAAGAGGGTCCATAGCATTAAAAAAAATCTAAATAGTGGCTTCAACTGGTATGGTGTATGGCATTTCCAACTTGTGGTAGGCCATATGGAAGCAATGGTTGAAGCATGAAACTGTCTCAACTGGGTCCCTTTTGATTGATATGAATTGTTGATGTATCACAACTGGATTGATGAATGTTTTGAATTGTTCCAAAAATGATTTTACAAATGTATCCCAATCTCCAATGCATCTTGGTGGAAAATTTACATACCAATTAAAGGCAATTTCTCCCAAAGAGTAGTGAAATAAATGAAGAACCACATCCTCATTATCCACTTTCTTTTAGTTGCAAATTTCTTTGAAAACCTTGACATGATCTTCGGTAGTTCATGTTTCACCATAGATGAATCTTGGGAAAAACTTCTCGAGATTCTTTGGGAGGTAATGGAGTGCACCTCTCAAGTTTATTGGTGAGTCTATAGTGTTTGTGAAAAAGGCCATTGGAGGGTTTGATGGACCTAATAGTGGTTGTTGGGGAGTAGCTATCAGAGTATGTGGTGGTTCACTAGGTGGTTGGAGTGGAGGTGGAGTTGAAGAAGATGATGAAATTTCAAATGGAAGTGCTTGAATTCGAGATGTTCCCTTGTCACTATGTGGTTTACAGAAGTGGGTAAACTTGAGAAACTTGTGTGCACTTGGCATAGACCTTAATGCTTGTTGAAATGGGAATTTTGGATCAATATCCTCTAGCCTACATCAAATTTTGGAGAAAAATGCACCACTTTAGAAGTACACTTTCTCAATATTTTGAATTTTGCACACCACAGAGTTTTGCATAGCTTTGTACCTACAAAGTTACAGACCTACATAGCTATGGACCTGTGGACTTGTGTACCTGTGGAGCTACAGAGCTATAGACCTAAATTTGTCAAAAACTCAAGAAAATTTTTTGAACTTTTGTGAAACCAAAATTATTGTAGAAGTGCAGAATTCAACAACTTTAACAAATGTTATTCCCTTCCAGACGTTCATGGCTTCCTTCTAGTGCCACTTCTGTTGGGCAGTCATTTTACACAAGGTCAATGGAAGGAATCCATTACATAATTTCTCTCTAGAAAAGCTAATCCTTTTGGGATCAACTCCAAGGTTCAGTATTTGTCTTGCAATGTACTAAAATTTTCTTAGTTGAAGATAAATGTGATTGTTCACGAGGAGGCCTTTGCTAGTTCTGATTTAGACCCAAAATGAAGTAAATCTATTTGTTATCTCAAAATCACACACAAAAGAATAATATTTTTTTATTTTCTTGTCAAAGAGGTAAATTGATATGAATTATATGATGCTAAATTTGAGATGAGTTTGAAAGATATTGATAATGGTTTGTGTGAGGATCTTGTTAGTCATGTGTGGCATGCAAAGGAAGATTAGTATGGTGTTGTTGGGTTTACTACGGGTGTGATTAATTTAACAAGATTGGATGAGGATGAGAGTTATATTTGGATAGATTTCATTGCAAAGGAGTATTTTCAATAGCAAACAGTTGTTCCAGCTAGTTGTTGGAAAAGAAGAAAGAAGGAAATATATCGGCACCAAATACTTGTTCTAGCTATGTGTTGGAGGAAGAGAAAAAAATATATGTCAACAGTGGCTACTTAATTTTGTGGGTTTGAATTGAGAAGATCCCTCCATGAAGAGAGTGTGGTGGAAGGGTTGGAGCTATTAATTCTGAGGAGGTTAGAGCCCTCCAAAGGCAGGTTCAAGCATTGTAGGAGGAGCTCCGTAGAAGAACAAAATGTTGCTGCAGGTGACGAAAGTGAAGATGACAATGAAGAAGAAGAAATTGGACCAAAAGGGGAAGTTTTGAATCAGGTAGAGGAGAGGCTTTTTAGAGCCATTACTAAATTTTGGAAAAGACCTACAATTGATGTGGGTGTATTTTTCAAAATCTAAAACCAGATGAGTTGATCGAATAGATTAATGAACTGGAAGATGACTTTGAGTATGAGGATATCAGGGATCTAGATAGGGTTAAGTTTGCAAAGGCCAAACTGAAAGGACATGCCAAAATTTGGTGGCAAGAGGTTCAATTGGAAAGAAATAGGAGAGGAAAGGAGAAGATCACAAGGTGGGATCGCATGGTGGACAAACTAAAGAAGTGGTTCATTCCTATTGACTACGAGCTTGATTTGTTTAAGAAGATGCATGGGTTAAAGAAAGCAGGAAAATCAGTCCAGGAATATACAGAGGAGTTTTATCGACTTTTGATTAGAGCAGGGCATGGAGAAGCAAATAAGGAGAAGGTTGCTCATTATATCAGTGAGTTACGACCTAGCATCCAGGAGGAATTAAGTCTGGTAAGAATGACCAGTGTTGAAGAGGCATACTAGTTTTCCCTACGAGTTGAAGAGAAGCTAAATAAAAAGTTTGAAGGGAGACAAAGAGAGTGTGGTCAAGGAGGAAGGGGTAGTGTTAGGTCATCTGGAGGCCAAAATGAAACCCAAAAGAAAAATGAAGATGTGGGTACTAGCAGGAACTAGAGGAACGAGGGTTTCAACCGCTCCCATGATCAGGACTTTGGAAATTAGAGAGGAAGAGGTAGAGGATGTGGACAAGGAAGAGGAGGCTTCTGTGGTACTTGTTTCCATTGCAATGAATAAGGTCATTGTGCCTTTGAATGCCCTCAACAACAAGGAAGGACAGATACGAGAGCTGAGGGTCAAGCTAGGGTTGCTCATGTGGATGAGGATGCAGAAAGAGGAGAGACTTTAGTATATGAAAGGGTCCTACTAAGTGGTGAGATTGAACCAGGACAAGGAGGAGTTTATTCTCTAATGCAGGAGCATCTTGATAAATTTTATTATTAAAAAAAAATTTTAAAAATTTAAAAAAATAAAAAGAGAGAAAAAAAATTGTGGAGGAGAGAGAAAGTGATGAAAATAGAAAGAAAATAATAAAAAATTGAAAAATAGGAAAAAAAGGAGAAAAGAGGAATTTCTATTTTCAAGGTGCATAAGTAGCGTAAATAGAAAAATAATAAAAATAGTTGTTATTCCATTAATCGAGGTGTGTAGGTGGCATCTTAAGAAGTTTGTGGAAAGTTCCTTAAATCATGCATTTAATATTTGTTGTGATCTACAAAAGAAATATAATTTTCTAATTGGGCCACATGGTGGTGCTTAGTTCTATTTAGGTGGAAATTCTAGAAGGTTGTGGATATTGTAGAAGGTTGTGGATATTCTAGAATGTTGTGGATAAATCATGCATTGGGTGTCAAGTGCCTATTTAAGGAAGGCTTATGTTCATTTGTAATGAAGCACTTCAAATGTAATCTCTTGTAAGAAAGCTTGAGAAGTAGAAGCTCTTGGAATGTAATCTCTTGTAAGGAAGCTTGAGAATTAGAAGCTTGGGAAGTAGAAGTTTTCAAGAAGAAGCTCTTTTGTTGTAAGCTCTTCTAGTTTGAAGGTCTTAGTGAGAAATATCTCTTATATTGTAAGAATTTGGAGTTTTCTATTTGAAAAATATTGTAATGAATTGCAAGTATTAATGGATGCTTTATTAAGCATCTTTTTCATCTCTCTTGTCTCCATCTTGTTGCATTTTTTTTTGTGAGTTGGTATGGGTGGTGTGGCCCTTCATCAGTGGTATCAGAGTGGGAGTTCCTGAGTCTGTGGACAAATCGCCAAACGTGAGGCAGTTTGCACCAGGACCTTGAGTTGGGTAAAGTTTGTCAAGAAGTTCTTGATTATGTAGACAGATCGCCGATTGTGAGGCAGTTTGCAGAAGGTTCTTGTGTTGCATGAGATTTGTCTTCTAAAGACTTGATTATGGAGAAGAGAAAGAAGAAGATGAATTTTGTAATTGGATGGATTTTGAGGATTCCTAGACTAGAGAAAATTAGGGCAAGAAATCAAGAGGCATTGATAGCTGATTTGAAGAAGCAAGTGAATGAATTAGAAGTTGAGTTGCGAAAACAAAGAGCACGTCACTAGAAAAGATATGTTGATAATTTCTTGGATGTGGAAAAGAAAGAAGATCTGGTGGAGTATCTAACATGTGGTACAAAAGAAGAGCAAGAGGATGAAGAGGAATTTATTTGTGAACCAAAAGTTGAAGAAGATGAAAGAGAAGAGGAAAAGCATGAAGATGACAATATATATGAACCTAAAGTAGATCAAGATGATTTGAAGATTGCAGCAATGGAGGAAAAGTATAGTGCCTTATTTGGAGATCAAGCAAGTGGAGTAGTTACGTGCATTGTTGACAATATGAAAGAGGCAAGCAAAGATGAATATGTCAAAGAGGTAAATTCTTATGAATCATATGATGTTGAATTTGAGGTGAGTTTGAAAGATATTGATGATGGTTTGCATGAGGATCTTGTTAGTCATGTGTGGTATGCAAAGGAAGATTGGTATGGTGTTGTTAGTTTTATTACAAGTGTGATTGATTCGACACAATTGGATGAGGATGAGAGTTATACTTGGATAGAGTTCATTGCAGATGAGAGATTTCAGCAGCAAACACTTGTTCCAACCAAGTGTTGGAAAAGAAGAAAGAAGGAAATATATTGGCACTGTAATACCCCAAAATTGGTTCATTGCCATGATACCAATTCTAGTCTATTTTTAGCCAATCCTAAAGACCTATTCTAATAGGCAATTCTCATTCTGCTATTCGCTACTTGACTTAATTGTCAAATGCAGAAAACCTAAATTTGCATTCATCATGCTTATTATTTAATTCCTATAGTATTTACTCATATTAGTCACATTAAACCTATTGATTAATATTTAATTTAATTATTAAGTATTTATAGTTTAATTAAATTAAATTATATATTAAAGCTAATGTACTATGGAATTAAATTTATTTAATTTAATAAATGTGCCTATTTTAATTAATTAAAAAAAATTATTTAATTAAATGGAGTACTTACTTCTAATTAATTAAACAAAGTTATTTAATTAAATGGGAAGCCATTCCTAATTAATTAAATGAAGTTATTTAATTAAATAAGAAAAGTGTCTCTAATTAATTAAAAGATTATTTAACTAAATAGAAAAGGTAATTATGAGAGCATATCTCATTTTATTAAATTAAATATCTCAACAAAATCTCTCTTCAGTTCAAAAAAGGGAAATTTCCAGTTCACTATTGATTAAAAATGAGTTAAATCAGTTAACTTCTTTTTCTACTCAAATTGAATAAGTTAACTCCTTATTTTACTCAAATCAAATCTATTAACTCCCTTTAATTTGGGAATCTCCCTTTATGACTAAACTTTACCTTTAATTCTGACCGTTGATTGAAATCAATCTCAACTGTTGATGGTTTCCAGGAAAGTCTATTTAAGAGACCCTCATCTCTTCATTTTGGAGAAGGTTGAATGAGAATTTGCATCGAATTGCTGCTAGATTGTGCATTCATTTGAACTCCCTACTTTCATATTCATTTTCTAGATTTAATATGCATACATTTAGTATAATTTCTTTTACATGTTGTTAGATTAAATGTGCATACTCCATTCTAGATTAATCTGCATAATCATATAGATTAATTTCATTTCTTAAATCCTTCATTTTTATACGGTCTAGTTGCTTAAACACCTCGAATCTGAGGATATCTGACAAGAAATTCCCTTTAGATAGAAGGCAACAGGTCGCTTTGTCGGCTGATTTTCAGATGAACAATCCAATGTTCATTCTGGGATGAATCCGCATACAATGGTCGTGTTGAAGTGTGTGTGTTAGCAGAGGCCACATATTCATGGATACATTTTTGGTGCCCACCGTGAGGCCAAGAAAATCAACTTTTCTAGCCTCTTTCTGCATTTTTAATCATTTTTGTGTTTTCTGTCCGTATAGTTCTGTACAGATTCAAGAATCTTCGTGCGAGACTGTTCATTTTTGCGTGAGGATCTAGAATCTTCGTGAGAAGATTCTTTCTATATCATGTGAGAAAGTGCTTCAGTATGCAAAACTTCGCACCGCCACTGTTTCCTTTGCACGAGCCGTAAAATAATTTTGCGCGGGCCTAAAATAATTTTGTGCGAAACCTATTTCTTTGCGCGACACTGCGCAAGATTTTGCGTGGGCATTAACAGAATTTCGTGTGATCCTGAAACAATTTTGCGCAGGCTTCGAATAGTTTCGCGCAAGATAGAAATAACTTCGCGTGAGACTCTGCTGATAGATGCTATTTTTTGCATTGATTTTTGTGTTTTCTGCTAACTGCTCACTGTTTCTGGTTTTTTTCTGTGTTTTCTGAAATTTTGCAACAATAATACAAAAGATAGTTTTTTTCCAATTTTCTAGATTAAAATTATAAAAATGAACAAAAAAAGTTAAATTTTCATAGGTTTTAGCATTTTCTAAGCTTTTTTATGGGTATAAAAATGAACAAAAAAAGTTAAATTTTATTTTTCCATAGTTAAGCTTCTGTTTTCACTAACATGTTTTCTCTTAAGCATCTTTATTTCCATTTTTTCTGATTTTTTTGTAGCATAAACAACGGTTTGCAGGACAATTGGAAAAGCATGATAAAGTTGCTAAAAATAGGTAAAACATCTACTAAGCAGGTTGTGAGGATTACCAAGTAATTCTCTTTGACTGATAACACTTCATTTGGGTCTAAAACGAACATCTCTCGTGTCAAGCTTGTGTGTGTTTCCTTTCATGTTTTCATTTTACAACACATGCATAATTTGATACTAGGTTGTGATCTCTATTAGTTTCATCTAGCAAGCTTAGTTACTAGTGATAGATCTAATTAGCTATCTTGGGTTATTGGACTCGCTAATCTATTGGCCCCTCATTCCACCCTGTGGTTGCAAGATCAGCACCACGTTAAAGGGGAGGGGTCTACAGGAAAAAAGTATTAAATGCTCCACTAGGCAACCCTTTTGTGCTTTTTAGAACTCACTAGTTTCTGAGTTGTGGACTCATTTTGGCTTGTGTGAGGGGTTAAATGTTTTACATCTTTGGACTCACCTCGCATTAGTTAAAGCGTTAAGTGTACCACCTTGTTCTTTTTTATTGCTTTTGGATAGATTTTCTTTTGGAAATTAACATCTGTACACACATAGTAATTAGGCCCCCGTGAACACTATTTGTGGATCTTGAGGGAGTGGGTTCCTAGTGAAACTCCCTCTAAGACAGATTCCTTGTAGGTGGGGAGGATACTTTGAGAATCTCATAGATAGATGAATCTTCAACTTGTTGATTGAGGCATCCTTTCTCCAGAGAGGTTGATAGATCATTGGGAGATGATATCATAGATCTTTAAGAGATAATCTTAGTTTAGCATGTTAGATTAATCTATTTGATTTGATTGGGCTAAAGGTTAAAAGGTGTTAAAACTTTGAATCTAGAAGCTAAGTCCCCTTGTGGTATACTATTGTGAGTCAGTCACCTTTAGAGAGGGTTAAGGTAGCAGATAATCCCTCTACAGGGAAAATTGTGTTGACGGAACCTCTAGCGGTAATAGCCATTTTTGACGTGGTAGTGACAACCGCTATATAAATTTCCTTGTGGAAGAAATATCCATGGGTGTGGTTCATTGTGGGTTGTCAGATCTCCCTAGCAGCTCTTGAAGATTAAGTTCTCATACCATGTCAAAACCTCGGTGCACCGGGATTGGAGGTCACCCCTGTGAGTCATAAAAGTTGTAGAGTCAAACCATTACTAAAAAATTTAAAGAGGCTAACTTTTATTTTCTAGGAATGTGTGCAATGATTGCAAAACTCTTTGAAAACATACACAATTAGCTCTCTTAGGAATCAGTGCATACTAAGTCACTTGATTGTTTATGCGCAAGGTTGCTTTTGCCCTTGCTCATTATTTTCAGACATGCTTGATATCACTTACTTGTTGTTCTACATGCCTATTTATCTGCTTTCTTACTTAAATGATCAAATTTTCTATCTATTAAATTGAACTTGTCTAAAAAATCTGGTCAATCTGTCTGAAAAGTCCAAAAATCCTGCCAAAATCAGTTGCTATTCTAAAATTGATCTACTTTCTGGTGTGAAAACTTTTTTAGTCTCGCACAAAATCATTTGGCCCTCGCACGAAATCATTTTGTCATCATGCGAAATTAAAATTTTTTCATGAGTCTTCACACGACCCTATGAGCTTTCTCACATGAAATTAAAAACTTTCACTAAACTTTGCGTGAGACAAAAAATTCTTTGTGCGGCTTGTAAAACTTCTTCACACGACCCGTAAAGGTTGCTCCCGCAAGATCTTGTGTCAGCATTTTCACTTTTGGTCTGATCTAGCTATTTGAGATCTGCACGCTGCCCTTTTCTGCATCCTTTTATCGCTCTTTGTCTACATACAGTCCCAAACAGTGGCATTCCACTTAGCTAATGACTTGTGATCCATACTTTAACTAGTCTTGTCTCTCAGTTATCTTTCTCTTGTCCTTTAGTGCTTTTTGTACTCCATGTCATGATAGTCATAATCTTTATACTATTCGTACCTTAGTATACTACACTCTTATCTTGCTTTTCTGAGACTACATTCTAGTCTGGTTCTTGTTTAAGCTTTTGCTTTTTGTCATCATCTATGACTGTGGCAACTTGACTATGTTCTTAAACTTGGTTGTCAGTACTTGAAACATAGTACATCAAAATGGCCAACAACAAATGTGCTAAATCCAATATTCCTAATGAGGAAGAAGGGATTCTTATGGAAAACATGAAGCAACAAATCCAATCAATGAGTGCTCAACTTCACAGACTAAAAGAAGAGGAAAAAATGTCATCAAACAGATTCTCCTTGAGAGAAATTTTCCCTTCCTTCTATGACAACCAAAAATCACATTCTTGTGATCTTGAATCTAAGATATCTGAGAACACTTCACAAACACCCAAGAAATCTAGAAATATCTTTGAAGAAAAACCTTGGGAACCTAAACCAAAGCATGATTTCACACCTTTGGAAAAATCTTACAAATTAACCTTGGAAGAACTTCTTGAAGAAAAACTTATTACTTTAACTAAGCTGACTTTGGTGAGAGTTTCCTTTATGAGTAACTATTGTGCCTATCATAGACATAATTTACATAAAACTTCCCATTGTAAGGAGCTGAAAAATAAGATCCAAGATCTCGTTGACAGTGGCATAATTCAAAAATCTAAGCTCTCAGCTACTAAAGATTCTACTTTCAAGAAGGATCAACCTCATGAAACCATGTCTAGTAACAGTTCAAACACAACTTCTACTTCCTCCAACATACATCCACCTTCTAAATTGTCCAATCTTTCCAACACAAATTCACGCATACATTTCTGGCTACTCACTGCGTCTAGGATCGCGACAGTCACCAGTGGTTCTCACTGCGTCTTCCTACTGTCGCTAGTGACACTCTTTTTTTTTTGAGATTCTCCTCGTAGAATCTCTTTTGCAACAGTCACCAGTTGTTTTAGTTGTGTCTGCCTACCGTTGCTCAGGTCATGTCTCTAGGTTCCTTTATGGAAAATCTTTTGCATCAGTCACTAGTCATTCTGCTTGTGTCTGTCTTCTATTGCTCAGTCCTTCTTAGGTTCTTCATCGTGAAGATTCCTCTTTGACCTCAGTCACTAGTCATTTTAACTGCATCTGCCTACTGTTGTCACCCTACTGAAGAGATTTCTTTCAAATGTATTCTGGACATTAGCACTTGACATCCATCCCAAAACATTGAACTCAAAAATGATATACTTGTTTGGATATGCTGAGCATTTTATTTGTTTTCTTTGTTTTTCTTTATCATATCCCTTCGAGCAACTCGATGATGTCATCTTTGATTAGAGAAGTAATGACTGGGGGCATGATCTTTTTCTTTGCTTTCTATTTGTGGTTTAGTTCCAATAAGTTGATCTATTCCTATAAGAGGGGTGTCCACTATAAGAGCCTCCATCTTGTATTGGATGGCCGTGTGTACCTCGACTCCTTTTATATGAATACGCCAATAACATTGGTTCTTCTCCTTGTTTGTTGGAGTGAAATCTTCATGCTATAGTACATACTGATGCTCGTCCTACTAAGTGAACGTATGGGTCACTGTGAGTATATGTAGCGCACTTTTGTCTTAGGTTACGAATGCAAGGGTCATTACGGATAGAATTAATATTGAGTACTTAGTATAAGAGAGATCACCCATGTGTTTGGTGTGCCTTTCATGCAAGCAACAAATGTTCTGGTCATTTTGGCTTCTTGCACCTCGAATGCTTACATTTAATCTCAAAAACCCAATAAAATATGTTATATTCATATTTTCATGATTGCAATGTCAGTGGGAATTGTATAACATACAAGCTTTATTTTATATCCAGTGATGATTAAGTATCAAGGCTTGGTAACTAGACCTAGGGTTGCATTTAAAATAGTCTTGCATTACATACTTCTCTTGCATAAGCATGCGATTCAATTACAAATCTACTTTCACCTTCTCTGATGAGGCATTTTTGATCTCTTCAAAGTATCATGTTCTTTCATGAACAACACAAATGATTGATTAATCACCCTCTTGGCTACTTTGGTTTCTCTGAACCCATTTTTCAGAATTGAATTCAAAATCTGACACACTTAAGTGGCTCTAAATACATTTTAAAATGTTTTGTGCAATCCAAATCTTTCTGATACTTTGCATTTCTTGGAATCTTTTCAGCTCAAACTTGGTCTTTTAGATCTCGAAATCACTTCGGATCAACCTTTATATTTCTTCTGATCATTCTGATCTGTTCATATTTGTTCTGATCATTCTGATCTCTTCTTTATTGTTCAGATCATTTTGATCTTCTCTACATTCTACTGAATCTCAAATTTCTTCTATATATATTGCTATATTGCTTCACATCTATTTTTGGTGTGTCATCTTTCGATTTCGCTCCCAAGGGGGCAGGATGATTACATCATTGAATACCTATTGCTTGGGGCATCTTGTTCCCATCTCATGTCCTCATCACTTAGGGCATCTCATCACTCAGGGTATCGTGTTCCTTTCTATCTGGCATCTTTGCTATCCATCTTATCTTTTCATCAATTGATCAACCTTATAACAGCTCTTCTTAGCGTTTGATGGACAGGTATTGGGATAGTCTAAACCCCGACTCCTGAGGATCAAGCCTCGTTCTGGAGATGATTCAACAACTCATGATTGGACCTTGTTATCTTTTATCAATCTTAGGTATCTAGTTGTTCTATCTGGATCCTTGAAGGTTAAGCTCCATTCTGGAGATAATCTTCTAAATGCTTTTAGTTTCAGGTATCTAGGTGTTGTATCTAGATCCTTGAAGGTTAACCTTCATTCTAGAGATAATCTTCTAAATGCTTTCAATTTCAGGTATCTAAGTGTTCTATATGGATCCTTGAAAGTTAAGCTTCATTCTAAAGATAATCTTCTAAATGCTAACAATCTTAGGTATCTAAGTACTCTACTTGGATCCCTTAGGATTAAGCTCTATTCTAGAGATGGTCCTTAAAAGCTTATCAATTGGTCTTCGTATCATCAACTTTGGAACCAATCTCATCTTTGCATCATGCTTTCTAATTTTCTTTGAATTGAACATGTTGCTCACACATTCATTCAAAGAGGGGCATAATGTAATACCCCAAAATTGGCTCATTGCCATTATACCAATTCTGGTCTATTTCTGATAATTTCCAAGTCCTATTCTAATAGGCAATTCTCATTTTGCTATTCGCTACTTGACTTAATTGTCAGATACAAAAAACCCTAATCGACATTCATCAAATTTCTTATTTAATTCCTATAGTACGTACTCATATTAGTCGCATTAAACCTACTTGATTTAATTATAATTTAATTATTAATTATTTATACTTTAATTAAATTAAATTATATCCTAAGGCTAATGTACTATGGAATTAAATTTATTTAATTTAATAAATACGCCTATCTTGATTAATTAAATGTAATTATTTAATTAAATGGAGTACTTACTTCTAATTAATTAAAAAAAGTTATTTAATTAAATAGGAAGCCATTCCTAATTAATTAAATGAAGTTATTTAATTAAATAAGAAAAGCATCTCTAATTAATTAAAAGATTATTTAATTAAATAGAAAAAGTAATTATGAGAGCATATCTCATTTTATTAAATTAAATATCTCAACAAAATCTCTCTTCAGTTCAAAAAGGGAAATTTCCAGTTCACTATTGATCAAAAACGAGTTAAATCAGTTAACTCCTTTTTCTACTCAAATTAAATTAGTTAACTCCTTATTTTACTCAAATTAAATCTGTTAACTCCCTTTAATTTGGGAATCTCCCTTTATGACTAAACTTCAACTTTAATCTTGACCGTTGATTGAATTCGATCTCAATTGTTGATGGATTCCAGGAAAGTCTATTTAAGAGACCCTCATCTCTTCATTTTGAAAGAGGTTGAATGAGAATTTGCATCGAATTGATGCTGGATTGTGCATTCATTTGAGCTCCCTACTTTCATATTCATTTTCTAGCTTAATTTCATTTAGCATAATATGCATATGATTAATCTAGTTCCCTTTACTTGTTCTTAGATTAGAATGCATTTCTCATTCTAGATTAATCTGCATAATCATATAGATTAATTTCATTTCTTAAATCCTTCGTTCTTACAGGGTCTGGTTGTTTAAACACCTCGAACATGAAGATATCTGACAAGCAATTCCCTTTAGATAGAAAGCAATAGGTCTCTTTGCCGACTGATTTTTAGATGAACAATCCAATGTTCATTCTGGGATGAATCCACATACAATGACCGTGTTGAAGTGTGTGTGTTAGCAGAGGCCACATATTCACGCATATAGGCACCGGATACTTGTTCCAGCTATGTGTTGGAGGAAGAGAAAAAAAAATGTCAACGGTGGCTACTTCATTTTGTGAATCCATATTCGCAAAAAAATTTCCTACCATGGGAGTTAGATGCAGGAGCATCATCCATCAAAAAAAAAAATGTGGAAGATTTGCATGTTGGTTTTCTTGTCCCTATTGAGGTGGAAGCTTGTGGTGAAGATGAAGATGGTTGTATATCTTTCTTTTGGCGTCAAAGTGTGGGACACACTTTTCTATCTACCAAGGGAGTCTGATGCAGGAGCATCTTGCAAAAAATTAAAAAATTAAAAATAGAAAAAAGAGATAAAAATAAATAAATTTTGTGGAGTAGAGAGAAAGTGACAAAAATAGAAAGAAAATAATAAAAAATTAAAAAATAGGAAAAAAATGAGAAAAGAGGAATTTCTATTTTCAAGTTGCATAGGTGGCGTAAATAGAAAAATAATAAAAATAGTTGTTATTCCATTAATCAAGGTGTGTAGGTGGCATCTTAAGAAGTTAGTGGAAAGTTCCTGAAATTATGCATTTAATATTTGTTGTGATCTACAAAATAAATGTAATTTTCTAATTGGGCCACATGGTGGTGCTTAGTTGTATTTAGGTGTAAATTCTAGAAGGTTGTGGATATTGTAGAAGGTTGTGGATATTCTAGAATATTGTGGATAAATCATGCATTGGGTGTCAAGTGCCTATTTAAGGAAGGCTTATGTTCATTTGTAATGAAGCTCTTCAAATGTAATCTCTTGTGAGAAAGCTTGAGAAGCAGAAGTTTGGGAAGTAGAAGCTCTTGGAATGTAATCTCTTATAAGGAAGCTTGAGAAGTAGAATCTTGGGAAGTAGAAGTCTTCAAGAAGAAGCTCTTTTGTTGTAAGCTCTTCTAGTTTGAAGCTCTTAGTAAGAAATCTCTCTTATATTGTAAGAATTTGGAGTTTTCTATTTGGAGAATATTGTAATGAATTGCAAGTATTAATGGATGCTTTATGAAGCAATTTTTTCATCTCTCTTGTCTTCATCTTGTTGCATTTTTGTTTGTGAGTTGGTATGGGTGGTGTGGCCCTTCATCATGAAAACAAGAGCAACACTTCCTAGAATCTATTAATGCAATTGTTGATGGGAAATTTCAATAACTGAATGATGTTTCACTCTTCATCAAATCATAAGGCCACAAAAAGTGCACTCATGCAAGACAAAGAGTTATGTAGGCACAATTTGATAATTTCTTCTCGAGCTCAGTATATTAGTAGAATTTGTAAATCTGTAGCAAACACTAGAACTAAAAGATTATACAACCAAAAACAATGCAATAAACCTTTGGCTCAATCACAATCTTCATGAATAAAATCCACAAAAACATGACACATTCAAGAAAGAATGGCTACACTCCAAATGCAAGCACCAAAAGCATAATTTTATTGCATAATAATGGCAGCCCTTATTACATCTTATAATGGGGCATTTAAAAGAAATCGTCTCCTCAATTTGTGTTGAGAGTGAGAGATATGTTCATGCAATAAAATGCTTTTAAAACATTAAAACAAACTAAATATATACACACTAATAATTAATCTTGAGCTTAGAGGGACTCCATCCATATTTTATTCATTAATTGGATGCACAAGCTCTTTACATGTCAAAAACAAAGAAGAAACAAGAGAGAAAGTAAGAGGAAGCCATCAGTCAAAGTGGAAGTGCATGGAGACACCAAAAATAGAAGTTGGCCCTTCACTCGGCATGTGTCAGAGTTAACTTGTCATCAAAATGCGCTCCCAATGCATGGAAAGTGCTATTTTTGGAATTGGTAGTCAACTGTCGATGCACCTCTGAATTGTTGACCTATGGACCTGCATGAAAATGTAGACCTATGGACCTCGATTGGGTCAAAAACTCAAAATTTTACTGTGTCAAAATTGAAATTCTGGCATCTGGGTTTTGTTCATCTTCATCCCAAACCTATGTTTGGATGTTTGCCCTTGAATTTATCTATTATCTTAGTAATCTTAGTCACATCGAGAAGATCTAAATCCTCATGTTTATCCTTTACGTTATGTCTATAGTTGTCCACCTCAATTCGAGTCTCTACAAAATCTCTGAGTTTGGTGTCCAACTCTAACAATGCTTCCTCTATTCTAAAGGCTTGTTTAATGTCTTAATCACTAGATGATTCCTCTAAATTCTTCTTAAAATTCTCCACTACTACCTCAATTGGCAATAGCTTCTCTCATTCTTCAACTTCAAAAATATCCAAACATGCATCACTGTACAACTTTTTTGCTTCCAAAATTTTCTCTTAGGCTTGGTCCTTGTGCTGAGGGATCTCCTCATGTAATGTTTCCATCACTTTATTGTCATTTACTATCTTCTCTATCCAATCATCTATCATGTCTAACTCTTATTTGGTATATACATCGATTAGAGTGTGGTACCTTTTCCCTTTTATGGTTTGTAAAGTCTACAAATCCTTGCTCCATACCCATACCTCATCCATGATACTGAAGTCCTAGTTCAAAACTAATATGATCTTATTCATTTTCTACTACATAGCATGTAGTATTCAAATTCCCTATTATTGTTGTAACACCTCTATCTTCAAGGCTTTCTTGCCATTCTTGAAAAGCTCTCAAAAATAGATTGAGTTGTACACCTTCCCCTTCTCTAAGAATGGTATTTGGAGTCTCCTCGGGGTGTTCAGGATCAAGAGGACCAACAACTTTGGATAGATATCCCTTTAGGATCTCAACTTGCCTTGTTCATAATTCAATCTCATCTTGCTCCATGTGCCTGAGAACCTCTTTGACTCCCATAGTCATCATCTTTAGGCTGAATCCCATGTAGGCCTTCCAAACATAAAATCCTTCACTTCATAATCCTCCAGACTAATAGCTTCTAGATTTGTACCTTCGTGAGGTAGAGCCACTTTTGAAAATAAATACTGGTTCTGTATGGTAGTAAGCAATGTGAATGGCATTGCATCATGTAATGGAGACTCGGGTTTGTTCAAGATCTTTGCAATATCACAAATATCATCCTCTAAAGCATGCAACTAAGGCTTAGCACTTCCCATTATCTCCTTTCAGAACCATCTTGGGATATGTTTTCCTTTGGACTGAGCTCTTAAAGATGAAGGGGTGTGTTCAACTACCTCCTTCCCTTTATCGCTCTTGATTGGAGTCATCTCTTATTGTGAAGACTATCCTTCTATAGCCTCAGTCTCCATAGATCTTGCAGCTTTCTCTTAGCATCTTAGGAAGGTTGTTGTGCATATTCTACCATCTATCCCTCTTTTGATGCTTCATCAATAGCCATCAGCTCTGGTTGCTCTTGTGGTTATGGTTTCTTTTGAACTTGTTCCTCTTCTAAACTTAGAGGTGTGGGAGTTACTAAACCCTTATCTACCACCGTAATCTGTGCTAGAGATGGAGGAGTGAGATCAAGAACCTATGTTTCTAGTGGCATCAGCGTCCAATCTTCCTATTGGAGTTCACGTATAGGGGTGTCTCTGATCTTATCCCCAACCAACTCTATACCCACAGGCATGAAATCAAAATCTTTCATAGAGAAAACATCCTCACCTCCTTCCCTTTGCTCATTCACCCACTGCTACACTTCATCTTCTAAGAAAGAGAGTTCTAATGGTTCTACTTCAGTGGATGGTAGGGTACTAGTGGCAATATTTCTTCTTTCCCACTCCACACCTTTTGCTAACCGAGTTCTTCTTTGTAGGGGTACATGTTCCTCCTCCTCTTCTGATTCTATTTCTTCCTCATATTCTTCTTCCTCTAGAATAGTTTCAAGAATAGATGGATTAGGTACTAATCTTCTACTGATCCTTTTCCTTTTCTTCATCTTAATCTTGATCCTCTTATGTTTCTTGGAGATGGAAGGCTCTTCTTGTATAGGAGGAATGGAGGCTTCTAGAATCTCTCCCTCTTTTGGTTGGCTTGGCACAATAGGAAGCAACTGAGGTTCATCCTAGATCTGAGAGGCTCCAATACCTTGAAACTCTTGTGAGCTCCATTCATGCTACTAAGAATACACATGTTCTGCAACCTATTCAATCTAAATCCTCTGAGGAGAGGTTCTCTTCCTCTATCCCTTCCTTTCAAGAGGGTGATAATATCCCACTGAGTGATCTAGATAGTGAACTGTCTCTGGCCTAATAGGAGACTAGAGAATAAAGATAGGAACTATTGCTTTCCTTCCCTTATCCCTTTCTGGGCAAACATGTGCATGGAAGATTACAATATAAAGAATAGGATCAAGTGGAAAAAGTTTCTTTATCCAGTCCTTTGTCATTCTAATGACATGTCTCGCTCGATGATTGATGTTATCTCCTTCCTCTTTGTTAACCTCTGCATTTAGACTCATTCTTTCACTGACCTTATCTATATTGAATAAGGGATCCAGTAATTCTTTAGAGTCTTGTAGCCTTATCTCATTAGGGATAGTCAAATGGAGAGCCTTTTCTATTAGATACAAAGTCATCCTGCAGTAGTCCTTGATGCGGACATCGTAGTTGTTTGTGGCATTCAACCAATGATCTTCAATGGCATCTTCATGATGGAAGTCCTTTCTTGCAAGGCTTTCTACTTTACCCACATTTTCAAAGTATGGTCAACGAGAGTTGTATTCTTCAAGAGGATAGTTCTCTCATTCCCACTTGAAGGTCAAAATTTCCTATTTTTGCTTGACCTAATATGGCCCAATGACCAATGGACATTCCTAGTAGGGTCTCCATTATCTTTTGATCCTAACATAAGCTAACTCAATCTATTGGGAGCTCTCTAATAGGACCGGCTTGTCACTTGGATATCTTGGGAGCTTCTTAGGATTGATGGATGCACCACCTACCCCAATATACATGAATATCTTGAACTGAATGAAGTAGGCACTGAGAGCCATAATCTTTGCTTTGGCTTCATCAAATAACCTCTTCCCATAGTCTCCCTCAATTAATTGAATAATCGCAAAGATGAAAGCACCATTTATGATTCTATACTCCTTACTCTGTGTTGAGAGATTCATCTTCACTAAGGGTAAACTATGTATGGCCAGGCATTGGGATCCTGCATACTACCCTTCTTGTACAACCTGGTATAGTTCATTGCCCTTGCTACAAGTAGGTACACCATATAAGAAGTCATATAGAACTTCTTCTTATCCTTTACCATTCTCAGCTACTCACATAGGTTTTCACTTAGTGTGGTGGCCCAATCTAGTGGTATCTTTGCATGGCTGATGGTCTCAATGAAGTTGACCATGAATGGAGTGAGATGACCTACTGTAGGTAAGCCCATGACTTTGCTTAGGAGAATTATAGAGTATTCAATGTCATCCTTCATATATCCCTAAGTCATATCCACTTTGTTGATTGTCTTTCCCTGAGGTGGCTTCTCAATGAAGTATAAGGAATGTATGATATTGATGGCCTCTTGATGATGCTCCTTGTACCATCTATCAACTACTTCATAGGAGAGTCAGATGAACTGATTGGCTCTGGGAAGATGCAAGACTCTCTTGATGTTATCAGGTTGTAGATCTAAGACAACTTCTCCAGTAACACTCTTGACTACCCTTTCGTCAGGAACAAAGTGTCGAGAGAGGATCATGACCAATTTAGTTGATTGTACCAACACAAGATGTGATGTTACACTCACTAATCTAGATCAGATCAATGCAGACACCAAGGATGACCTCTCTATCGGCTTGTTGCAAATTCTTAGGAAATCTCCAAGATTCGTGTGTCCGAGGTTGGTATCTTTGATCTTAGCATAATCATCATGTAACCTTGACTTTGGAGGTATGCCTTGGAATTTGGAAACTACAAGCTTGGCTGATGCTCTAGATGTGGATGCCATTTGATCACGTTGCTTGTACATCACAAGAAAAGAAAATGACATTAGTCACCAGATAGTATAAGTAAAAAAACATTAAAAAAAAAAAAGTGTCCCCCTTGGGGACTTATTTATTTTTTGTTTGAAAATTTTATTTATTTATTTATTTTTGTTTTCAAAATTTTATATAGATATATTCAAAACTTTTAAACAAGAATTAAAAAGAAAAAATAAACATGGAAGAAAAATGGGGACACTGGGGGGGAGCTCACTTGCATCTCCCAGGGTGAAAATGAAAAAAGGTGAAGGGGGGAGGAGTAAGAGGGGTTTTATAACCCTCCTTCCCCTTGCATGCATTAAAATAAATGTGAGTCACACCTTAGCATGTGTGCAGGGGTGGAGGGAAGAGTTTTTTTTTTTGAACTTACATTTCAATTTTTTGATATTTTTGTGTTTTTTTTGAATTTTTTGACTCTAGGACTCTAACTTTTAACCAAATTTTCTTCTTCTGACTCTCGAACTGTGAGTTTGGGAGTCAAAAAAAGTAGGGGGTCCACATTCCTAGCAAAGAATGGGGCGTGTGTTGTGGAAACCACAACAATTAGCATCTGTTGTTCCTTTAGAAAATCCAAGCTTTGCTAAATATTTGTCCAATATTGCATACTAGGTTCTTGGTGCTTGTTTTAATTTGTAAAATGTTTTATTTAGTCTATAAACCACATCATTTTTCTTTTGTTAAAGGAAAACCCTCTGGTTGCTCAATGTAAACTTCTTCTTCAAGTTCTCCATTTAAGAATGTTGACTTAACATCTATCTGATATACCTTGAAATTCTCATTTGTTGCATATGCTAAGAACATTTTGACTACTTCCATTCTTGCTACACATGCATATGTCTCTTCATAATCAATTCCTTCTTGTTGAGATCAACCTTTTCATACAATTCTTGCCTTGTTTCTTATTACTTCTCCCTATTCATTCATTTTATTTCTTAATACCCATTTAATGCCAATCACATTTTTGTCCTTGGGTCTAGGGACTAATTCCTATGTGTTATTTTTAATTATCTACTGGAGTTCTTCCTCCATTACTTCTTTCCAATAATTATCTTTAATTGCTTCATCTACACTTCTTGGTTCTACTTGAGATATCAGACATAGTTCTTCATTAATTCTGCTCCTTGTCATTACCCCTTTTTCCTTACTACCTATTATCTGATTTGTAGGATTATTCTTTATCAAGTTCCTATTTAAAGTAGGAGTTGCTACTTCAATTCTCATCTTAGGTACTGCACTCTATTCTTCTCTCACATATTCAATTTTCACATTATTTTGCAAGTCATTATTGGTCTTGAAACATAACTCATTAGTTTTGTTAGCCATTTTAGAGTAATCATCTCCATCAGAGTTATAGTCCATTATCTTTTCCTTGGTACCAAATTTTTTTATCAACTTTAACATTTTCACACTCTACTATGGCTTTTGTTCTATAGTTGAAACATCTATAAGCTTTACTTTTCAATGAATAACAAAGAAATATACCTTCATCACTCCTTGGATCAAATTTACCGATATCATCATCTCTTGTAATGTAACATTTTCTTTCAAATATCCTGAAGTACTTGACTGATGGTGAATGACCAAACCATAATTCATAGGGTGTTTTGTCCATACCTTTTCTAATCTGCACTCTGTTCAGTGTGTATACTATTGTATTGACTACTTCTCTCCAAAAGGTCTTTGGTACATCATTCTCAAATAGCATAGCTCTTGTTGCTTCAGCAATAGATTTGTTTCTCATTTTCGCAATCACATTCTACTTAGGTGTGTGGGGCGAGGATAGTTATCTCCTAATGCCATTTTCTTCACAATAGATATTGAATTCTCTAGAGATGAATTATGCTCCTCTGTTTGATCTTAAGATTTGATCTTATGTTTAGATTTATTCTCAACTTTGTTCTTAAATATTTTGAATTTCTCAAATGCTTCTAATTTTTCTTTAAGAAAAGCTACCCACATCATCCTAGTGAAATCATCAACAAAAATCATAAAGTACCTTTCTCCATAGAAACCTTTTGTTCTTCTAGAACCACTCAGATCTTTATGTACCAATTCCAACTTTTGTCTAGTACAGAATGACTTGCTAGGAAATGAAACTCTTTTCTACTTAGTCAAAATACATTCCTTACAAATAGTGTCAATGGGCTTAGAGATCTTGGTCAAATCTCTCACAACAAGTGTATTACTAGCCTTCACAATGTTATCAAAGTTAATGTGATAAAATCTTATGTGCCATAACCAAATGTTGTCAATCTTTGCTACTAAATATTTTATTTTAGTGGAATTTAACTAAAATACATTACCTCTTTTTTTTTTGGTAGTGCCAAGTAGTTTCCCTTCCTTGTTCTTGATAATGCATGTATCATTACCAAATTGTAGCTGATAGCCTCTATCCATAAGCTATCCAACACTCAACAAGTTATGCTTCAGTCCATCAACAAAATAAACATCATCAGTGAATTTTTTACCATCAAGTGTTATAGATCCAATTCCTATAATATGATAGGTTGCATAGTTTCCTACTCTGACAATTCCTCCATCATGGTTTCTGAATTTGACAAAATTGCTCATATCACTAGTCATGCGATGTGAACAACCATTATCAATGATCCAATCTTTCTTTTCAACTTGTGAAATCAGCACACTTTCTTCTCTGATTTCTCTATCAAGATCATACTCTTTTATGGCTAAAAATCCTAGTTCATCTTCACTCTTTCTTTGATCAGATTCTTCTTCATCTTCTTCTTCATTAACATATAAACAATTTCTAGGTCTTCTAGATTTGTATGTACCCTTAAATTTTCTTTCTCTCTTAGGACATTTAGATACATAATGACCATATTCATTACAAGTCCACTATTTAAAGATATTCTTACCATCTTTTTCTCTTTCCACAAGAAGAACCACTCCTTCTTGAATCTTTTCTTCAATGGATTTGTTGCTGCTAGCAATGTCTCCTTGTGTTTTTGTGCTCCTTTCTAAACTAGGTTTAATGTTTAGTGCACTAAATGTAGTCTCAACTTTTTCCAATTCTTCAAATTGTCTCAAATCAAATTCTACAGCTTCCAATCTACCAAGCAATGTCTCTTTGGTGAAGTTAGTAGTGCAAGGTATCATCAATTGAACCATTTGTGCTACAATCTTGAAAGGTGGTGTTAGACTTTTCAAGATCTTCCATATCACTTCATCGTCATATTTCTTTCCATCAAGAGATGTGATTCCTACAACAATTTCAGGAATTCTCCCAACATAGCTTCTCACATATTCATCTTCCATCATTCTAGCATCTTGAAATGTGCAATACAAATTTTGCAATCTAACTCTTTTTGCATGGGTATCTCCTTCATGATTAGCCTCTAAGGTTTTCCAAATTCCATGAGATTTTTTAAGTATTTTTACCTGACTATACTCACTTTTAGGTAATGCTGATAGTATTACTTCTCTTGCCCTTATGTTGCACATAAATACTTCTTTTTGTTCTTTAGTGCAGGTTTCAAGATTATCTTTTTCTGCAATTTTTTTGGATGTCCTTGTCACAAGCCAATATCTTGGACCCATGCAAAAGAGATGATTCTTCATTTTATCCTTCTCATTGTCATAGTTTGTGCCATTGATTCTAGGACTCTCTTTTCTGAACATATTCACCATGGATCTCCCAAAGTTGTTAAACTTTCTTTCAAGAACCTAATGCTCTGATACCAATTGTTAGAAATAATAGTTCACCAATATAACTAGGGGGGGGGGGGGATGAATTAATTATATATTGGTCTTAAACAATTCTTACTTTCAATCAAAGTAAAAAAAAATCATAAAGAAATGCACATACACAAGTACACTAGATATGTTGACTAGGGAAACCCTTGATCAGAGGGAATACCCCAGTGGGAGTGATGCCCACAAAATAATGTACTAATATGAATAATCCTTGTTAGAGGATGGAATTTATTAAGATTTTTTTACAACACTTAGTACACAAGTCCATATTAGGAGACCTTGAATCCCTGTTAGGACATTCCAATCCTATTAGGAGTTGTATCGGCATAGTCTGAGCTTGGGATTTTGGATGCCAAGTGACTCTCCATGATGTCAAAACCTACTTAGTAGCCCATTTAGTGTCTAACAAGGACCTATAGTTCATGCATTGTCTCTGATCTTGGTTTCAGTCATCATTTTATTCGGTGTGAGTGTTAGCTATGTACAACATGTTTTATGTGTGTTTGTGGTTGGATCATTATCTCCATTAGCATGACGAGAGTGGACCTATAGGTTCCATGTGATTGGGAGGCATAGCTACCTTCACCACTATTGGGGACCAATGTAAAAAGATGGTCTATTGTCTTAGTGTGACTATAGCTAGATGTTTTCACTTGAGACTTTGGGTTCCAAAGTATGATTTTTTGTGATTTATGCTTTCCTTGGAATGCTTGGATATCATGTGTAGATGATGTTAGTTTTTTTGGTGCATTCCCTTATTATGATGTTAGCATATGGTTAGATGATGTTAATTTCTTAGTTGGAGTATCTATTGCTTATTGGATTAACATGTTAGATTTGTTGTTCTTATGATATTATTATGCTAGTAGTTGCATCCTTATAAGACAACTCTAACTATCTATTTGGTAGTTTGGGATGTTCCACATGAGGTATGGCTAGGCCCTTCAAGGTCTCATGATGCTAAAATGGTTGGGAGGAACCACACATTTAGCTTGTTATTTCAATACACTGCAATGTTGCTTTCTATTACTTCCCTTCACTACTATGGTTAGATGGTTAGATGCATCTTCCATCTTTTAGTTATATTATTTGAGTGTCTTCACCTCGATTGTGGATCTGGTACTCCCTAATGTGGAGGAACTTTCTTTTCCATCTTTTTATCCTTGTGTTTTTCCAATGTGTTTTTGTGCATCCTTATGAAAGATTGTGCCTTCTCGTGCGAGAGTACAAAAGCTCACGTGGTGTGTTACATTTTTTTTTTGTGGCTTATTGCACTTCCTCATACAAACCCTACAAACCCTAGCACCAATATAGTTCCTTTTGACTATTGGACCAACACTTGTGCAAGAGGGTGTTTCCTCGTGTGCCATGGTGTACTTTCTCATGCGAAGAGGTACTTCCTCATGCAAGACTAATAATTGTATTTTCTCACATGAAAGCCAGGGGGCTCTTTGCTATTTTTTAGAGAATGCAATTTGTTCCTTTGAGTACCCCTTAGGAATGTTACTGTATCCTTGCTTTGATAAATCATATATTTTGTGTTATGATGTTGTTGTGGTTTTTCATCCTCGAGTTTGGTCGTGTTAGTTAGGTAGTGACATTTGGATATCTGTTGGTTGTTGAGATTTTTGGTGAAGTATTCCATTGTGATCATTGTGATCCCTATATGATATTGTCGTGTGCATCTTTATTTCTAAGATTTTCTACAAGCATGTACATCATGTGTTTCCATTAATGAAAACACTTACATATCTACATATAGCCAATTGTCAACAAGAATCACATGCTCAAAGCTTCAAATGGATTCCATCTCATACCCAATTCACAAAAGGAAACTACAAAAACAAATTTCATTTTATCCTATATCTATTGATCTAAACTCCTATCAACAATCATAAACCTATCTTTTATTCCTACCCAGAAAATCCCTGAAAGACCCTGCTAGTTTCCAAGATACACCCATTCACCCACTCTCATACTAAGGGTTCAATTTAAAAGAAAAATCCCCCCTTTTGTCCCTCATGTACTCCTTCCTATCTAACAATTTTTTTAAAATTGTTCAACTGATCTACCCTTGTATGATACTCTTGTAGTGAGAGTATGAGAAACTTTTAACTCTCTTTCATAGCCCTTATACATCATTCTTCTCACCTTCCCTTTTACACATTTTGACTTGTTGTCAGTTCTTGTTCACTCTACTCGCCACCTTCTCATTGCACATTACAATCCTTTTCATAGACTACGAAAACCTAGTTGCTTAAAAATCTTCTTTGTGTCATCTATTATTTAAAAATGTCTATAAATACAAAAGTCTATCTCCTCCACATATCATTTTCAATTAAAGCCTATCTCATGCCTTTCTCAATTAAGTATCCATCAAAAAGTCCTCCATCATCTTCACCCAATTGCCTATAAATTGAACACTTTTCTCCTCACAAATCATCCACCTTCTAAGTAGAATTATTATACCATTTTGAGAGCTAATTAATTTCAAAGCACTATTTGGTGATATTCAAATTTTCATGCATCCATCTATCAGATCCATCCATTGTTGAAGCTTCGGCACTAGATTTGATCACACATCCATAATCATGACCATATCAACACATCAAGGAAGCTATAGAGATACAAGTTTGCATGTTATGTTATTTGATTTCCTTTGTGGTCAACCTTTTTGTTTGCTTTGTTATCAGCTTGTGAAAATTTGGCCTTTTGCTTTATATTATTGCAAACTAATTTTATAGCTTACAACTACAACCCTAGAACTCTAAGATTATGATTTAACAATGAAAGTGTACATACAAGAACAACAACATGAGAAAATCTTCATTGAACATAGATCCTTGGCTGAATCAAATGAACAATCGACTACTAGAAAATTTAGGATGCAATGAAACTAACAAAGAATACATGTACAACCTATTGATCAATCAAACACTCTTTAGATTTTCTACCCCATTCAAAAAATCAAGAACATATTATAATAGATTTGGGAATACAATGACAAATGGATTCCAAAAATATATAGGAGGAGTCTATAGAATACATATTGCACATTTTGAAATTCATGTTTTCCTTTCACCAAAAAGATTTAAAAAATAAAGAGTTTATGAAGAAACATGGCATTATCATGAAGAGCTAGCTACACTAATAATTATTTTCACTAAAAATTTGATAAAACTAACAAATCTTACCTAATAAATTTGGAGAAAATAGGGGATTATCATGAACATGTGTAGCCTTATTATGTATCTCAATAATATGTCTTGAACATAATTGGAAGCTGAGCAACTTTTTGATTCTCCATATTTTTAGATTCTCATAGGAAAATTCCCCTTAATGCTTAATAGTTTCAAAGATTTGATTTTTTTACCAATAATTTGGAGCCCACAAAAGGACATTTCGAATATGTCCCTTAGGATTGAACATGACTTTATGAATGTCTTATGACTGATCTTCATAATTAATTTGATGATAGTGCAAATGGAGCAAGCATGTAGCCACATATAAAGAGTTTAGAAATGAAGGCTTTCAATTATAGCCACATATACTCTGATTGTGACAACTCTTACAAATCCAGATGTTGAATTTAACACAAAGTGTGAAAAAATTGAATGTAGGAGAGTCTAGGAGACAATAGTAGACCTAGTTCTTTCGCTATGATGTATTGTTGATTTTTTTATATAATAGTTAGTACAAATAAACTACATTTTTGTCAATATAAATTAGTGTCCTCATTGTTATGATATAATTTATTTTATTTTTTTCAATATTTAAATTTTTACATGTACTAGTTATTAATTTAGCACAATGAAGACTTGATAGATGTATAGGCCCTAGTACAATAACTTTATCATCATATAAATGTGCATTCATCATGTTTAGAGGTCATTTCTTATAGCAACATTAGCTTTTTCTACATTATGTATGTACTCTACATTCTCATATAATGTTAAAACTATAACTATCAAAATTAGGTTCCATGTTCCTTTCTTCTTTTATACTTTCTTATCTTATTATTTATTATATTAATATGAGTCTAGTTAGCGCAACTTATAGTTCAATATTTTCATTTACTGCCATTAATTTTTTAATTTTTTCTTACCTCTATTTCTACTTTCTCTTAATAAGGATGCTTCAGTTTAGACATGTGATCTATTGATTTTGTCCTTACATCACCACTAAATTTGTCTAGCCTTTTTTTGTAAAACCTCTTGTTACCTCTTCCTATTCCACCTCCCAATATAGATAATCCCCTCCATGAAACAATCTTATCACCATTTATAGCTTATTTCTTGATCCTCCTTACAGTGATAATCAACCACCTCTATTTTGATTAGCAAATTCTTCCTCCTCCATCTTATGATGTAGCTATCTTGCATCTATCGCCTAAGTCTCCTTTCTTTGAAGGATGGCTATTTTCTTTCCAATGACAATCTAGAGAATGTTGTCATTGTTGCTCATTTTTAAATGCTACAACTTACCTAAATCTTTGTCCATAATAAATTTTTATAATTACTTTAATAAATACTCATCATTTAGTCAAAATCCTCAACATAAATCAAATCAACTAAACAAAAATAATAATTAGAAAACTGATTTTGTCATCATCTTTATCTATTATCTATTTTTTTAAGACATCATCATCCATATTTTGTGGGCCTCTTAAGAGTAATAAGCCTTGTTATATACATCTAGAATTAATGATGTGAAATTGACTAATTATAATAATTATTAAAATAAATATACAAAACTAGTTTTAAATAAATAAAATGATGGTACTCAACCCTACATTCAATGTCAATTTGACTTTCATAGTTGTTGGCTAATCTGTCTAAAATTTGGAACTTATTAAATTTTCACCCTAAGAATGATGAATCTACTTTTTGTATTTTATTTTTATTTTTATTTTTAAATCTAGAGAATTAACCATTTCTCCCATGGAATTGAGCTCTAGAATATGTTAATATTTGAACCATGCTGATAAATTTGAATTCTTTGGAAACCATTGTCATATATGTATAGGCTCAATATTATTTAGGACCTACCATAGAAAGGGTGAGGTCATTAGAAATGACTAAAAAAATATAGACTCAATATTGATTAGGACCTACCCTAAAAAGTGTGAGATCATTAGAAATGACTAAAAAACCTTGTAGGTGTAAAATTACTCTCTTTTAGTGTTTGTACCTAGCATGTTGATGCAATTATGATAGATTCTAGATTGTGACAATACAATTATGATAGATTCTAGATCGTGATGATATAGTGTTGGGTTAAGCTCTTTCATTAGGTTCCTGAATAATGCTAATGCTAATGCATTAAGAATTTTCCTTTTGCACAATACCCTAGTGTGCAACTTTGAAAAACATTACATTTTAGGTTGCTCATAATGAATGGATGGGTTGCAAAAACACGGGCCCAATTTTTAAAACAATTACCAAAGATTTTTTTCGTCAAATCTATATCCATGAAAACAAACTAGCTCATGATGTATAACTAACCAAAGATTAGAATGATTCTAAGGTGATAAATTAGATCTAAGTCATTTGTTAACATTAATATAGAAATGGAGCTTATATTAGAGAAATAGAAATGTAAAAGAAACATGTGATAGATATCAACCTTCTAATGAAGATTAAAATCAAAATGGATAAAATAAATTTTTAGCATATTACACAATAATGATCTAGAATATTATGATATAGTGATTTTATTAAAAAATAGTATTAAAAACCATATTGACTAATTTTTTGTTTGCAAAAATTAAAGTTAAAATAGAAAATTGAAATTTATTTTGTTTTTGTTTCTTAGGAAGAAGACACTAATAGAAAAATTAAAATACAAACCTACCAAAGAAAAGTAATTTGAAAAATAAAATATTTTCAAAAGAAGTAAAAATAGGCAATTACATTTGAAAACTAAAATAGATAGTTACATTTAAATATCTTGAATCAAATGAAGCAAAAATTGGGATTAAAAATATTTCCACAATTGAAAAAAATTGAATTACACAAGAGTAGTTTGAATATTCAAATATGAAACTGGTGGTTTCAGTTGAAAACCCAAATTTAGTTGATTGAGCTATATGAGTCCACTAATAATATGTAAGTAAATTTCTTGGTTTCAGCTTTAGTGGCTTTGATAGAAACTCAAAAGCAGAGTAGCCGCACAATCAGAATGTCCTAAAGAGTTCAAAGAAATAAATCACTCAAGTTAAAAGAGAAGAGGAAAGGAAATGGTGAAGATATAAAATGTGGGGAAGATGAAATGAAATGCATACCAAATGAGAAAAACTCTATTGAATCTAACACCTCCTTTATCTATAATTATTTCTAACCGCCATTATTATATTGATTTGGCCAAATGCTGGAGAGGTGCATAAATCAAAATGAAGAAAACAAATGCGATTAGAGTAGCCCTCCAAACCACATGCCCATTCTCCAAGACACGTATGTAATGGTACTCATGGGGATGTGGAACTGAAGCATTCTTCATTCTCCCTCGAGAAATTGATTAACTTGCCACAAATCCAGCTGATGAATCTGCAATCTTGCACACAAATGCAGTTGATTATTCACATTTCCTAATAGGATACCAATTGCATTTTTTAAAAAAAAAACAAATTTGAAACAAAACTTAAAAAACATACAAAATAATGCAAAAACATGCAAAAAAATGAAAAAAGAAGAGTTGAAAACATACTTGATGATCTCGATCTTGATCTCTGATGATGAAGAGGCATTTTGAGGAGGAGAATGAGAAAATTCTTCAAATTCCACAAACTATGTGCACATTGTTGAGGGGAAAGAAGAAATCAACACAAAGAAATAAGGGAAAATGGAATGGGCTAGGGGTTTGCAGCCCATTTATAGAGTTTTTAAAAGCGTGCACGTGCTTTTAGAAATTTAGAAATTTGAGTTGTGTGTCATCTTTTTGGTACCACAATTTAGTGCATTCGCCCATAAGCAAGACGTTGAAGCCATTTATTAAATTGAAAAAGTGAATACAACTCAACTTAAGGGGCACTAAGATCGCCATCCAAACACACAACTCTATACTACTTGTTATGGGTTGGAGAAATTGCATTATAGTTATAAATCAAAACTAGATTGAGAAAGTCTTGATAAAACATTTAAGCATAGATTGATCAAAATTGAAATGCATTCACCCATCTAAACTATTCTTTAAAAGTTACAATTAAACCCATGATTAGAGGAAAGTTGTTGACAATGAAAATACTATCAACATTTTAGAGCATTCATACTAGGCATCTGTTGTATCAAAGCATTCATACATTATGATGCAAAAATAAGAAAATCATTATGTTTCAGACTAAGAATAGAAAGAGAGGGGTATTAGAATAATCCACTGGCATATGTGATGGAGATGGTGGAAGCTCCACATTTGAGACCTCTTCTTCTATTGGTAGCAAGAATTCCAAACAATCCATAATCACTTCTGTTTCATTTTCCTCAGCTCCAATACACTCCTCAGCCACATACTATTCCAACCAGTTACTTACTCCTGTTCTCTTAACATACAAGAAATAGAGAATAAAACAAACATTTCTATGAATGATTGGAAACTATTCAGTCACCCTAGCTAGATAAAAATAGGACAAGATCAAGTAGAGTGGAACTAGTCGTCTCCCATGTTGGGGTATATCCTAGTGATATGGTCTGCAAATAAGGAGACCTTCTCTCAGGTTGGCAAAATCTTTCTATAGATTACTTAAGTATTCTAGCTTAAATAAATATCTAATCATCATGTTTATAATGTACTCACCCATGTTGATCATACTCGAATCTGGAAAATTAAATGAGTTATACTATGGAATTGAAAATAAGACCTAAGTAGCAATAATTTACATTTTATTAATTTATTAAATAAATTTAATAAATAGGAGAAAAATAATAATACTTACATCTAATTGGTTGCAATCAAAATTATTAATCACTAATTAAGATTATTAATCACTAATTAAGTATGTTAATCACTAATTAAGTACATGTGATTTGAATTTCAATCACTAATTAAGTACATTCATCACTAATTAAGTACACGTGATTTCAATTTCAATCACTAATTAAGTACATGTGATTTCAATAGTGAAGCCTAGGCAAATACAATAAGATAATTCAAACCCTATCGTATTATTCCTTAATCCAAATTGGTAGTTCAAAGATCCAATTATATACTAAGACCTCTGCAAGTTAAGATTATGCATTAGATTTTGTTCAATACTTAAAACATTATCATTCAATTTGACTAGTAGAATAACATAACCAAAAAAATAGAAACTTCTTATTTTTCTCTCTTTGTATTCATCGAGACAAACAAAAGGAATTTAGAAAGATAAATGATAGAAACTAAATTCTCCAAATCAAGAAGGGGATTACCATATCTATTTGAAATTTGTTTCAGATATATAAAATTGCAGAGATAAGTACATTCTTGGCTTTAGTTTTAACTTGAAAGAGACTTACAGCCCAGGAACAAAAAATAATTCACATCTTTTTTACTTCTGAGCAGAAAGTGTAATAGTTTCAATACAAATGTAGTGAACATTGATAAGAATGGATGAAATAACTTTTTAGTATATCACACAATAAATGATCCAGAAGATAAAGGTGTGAACTATTGATATTATGATAGAGTGATTCTATTAAAAAACAATACTAGCTATATATACCTCTATATATATTACGCCGAGAGTAATCGTTCTCGAGGCGCCTATTTTTATTTAATCCCAAAGTTATTTTAATCAAAGTTGGGACTAATGAAAATAAAAATAGGCGCCTCGAGAATGATTACTCTCGACGTAATATATATAGAGGTATATATAGCTAGTGGCAGTCGCGGCACAATAGGAAAAATATTTACTTTTTATTTTTTATTTTGATAAGGTTACTATAAAATTGTTAATTAATTTTTAATTAGAGTTGTATGAAGTTAGTATAAAATTATGCTTCAAAATATTTTTAAAAATTTAATATAAGGAGTTTAATATAGATTAAACATATATTTTTTATTTTTGGGATATTGTAATGTAAAATGTTATAGTCATACATAGATATATGGTTAGGGACAAAGTTACCATTATAGTTAATGTTAACCTTAGGGATAGAATTAGGGTTAGGGTTAGCATTAGAGTTAGGGTTGGAGTTAGGGTTAGGGTTTGAGCTATGGTTAAGGTTAGGGATAGAGTTATGGTTATGGTTATTGTTAGAGTTATGGTTATGGTTTAGATTAGAGTTATGTTTATGGTTAAGGTTAGGGTTAATGTTATGGTCATGGTTAAGGTTAGGGTTAGAGTTATGGTTATGGTTATGATTAGGGTTAGTGTTAGGGTTATAGTAAGGCTAACGTTAGAGTTATGCTCATGGTTAAGGCTAGGGTTAGAGTTATGCTTATAGTTAGGGTTAGGGATAGGATTAGAGTCCAATTATGGTAGAGTTAGAATTAGGGTTAGAGTTAGGTGTAGAGTTATGTTTATGGTTAAGTTTAGGGTTAGAGTAATGCTCATGGTTAAGGTTAGGGTTACGGTTAAGGTTTGAGTCAAATATTATTTTAAATTTAATATAAGGAGTTTAATTTAGATTAAAATATATATTTTATTTTTGGGATATTGTAATGTAAAATGTTATAGTCATACGTAGATATATGGTTAGGGACAAAGTTAGGGTAAGGGTTTGAGCTAGGGTTAAGGTTAGGCTTAGGGTTAGATTCTAATTATGGTAGAGTTAGATTTATGGTTAGAGTTAGGGGTAGGGTTAAGGTTAGTGTTAGGATTAGAATTAGGGTTAAGATTAGGATTAGAGTTAGGGTTAGGATTAGGGTTATAGATAGGGTTAGGGTTAGGTTTAGGGTAAGGTTCTAGGTTAGGGTTAGGGCTAGGGTCAGGTTTAGGGTTAGAGTTTGAGTTAGGGTTAGGGTTATAGTTTGAGTTAGGGGTAGACAGAGCATTATAATCTGGGTTAGGATTAGGGTTAGGTTTAGGGTTTGAGTTTGAGTTATGGTTAGAGTTAGGGTTAGAGCTAGAGCTAGAGTTAGAGTTAGGGTTAACATTAGGGTTAGTTTTAGGGTTTGAGTTACCAATAGAGTTAATTTTACAATTGGGTTAATGTTAGAGTTAGGGTTAGGGTTAGAGTTTTGAGTCAAGGTTAGGGTTAGAGTTAGGGTTAGGGTTAAAATTAAAATCCAATTATGGTAGAGTTAGATTTACAGTTAGAGTTATGGGTAGGGGTAGGGTTACGCTTACAGTTAGGGTTAGAGTTAGATTTAGGGTTAGGGTTAGGGTTAGGGTTAGGTTTATATTTAGAGTTAGGGTTATATATAGAGAGAGTTATATCAATGTTAAGGTTAGGGTAAGGGGATTGAGTCAGGATTAAGGTTAGAGTTAGGGTTAGGGTTAGGGTTTCAGTCAAGATTAAAGTTAGGGTTAGGGTTAGAGTCTAATTATGGTAGAGTTAGATTTAGGGTTAGAGTTAGGGGTAGGGTTAGGGTTAGGGTTAGGGTTAGAGATAGGGGTAGACAAAGGGTTAGGCTTAGGCTTAGGGTTAGGGTTAGGGTCAAGGTTAAGGTTAGGTTTAGGGTTAGAATATGAGTTACGGTTAGAGTTTGAGGTATAGTTAGGGCTATAGTTTGAGTTAGGGGTAGACAAAGTATTAGAATCCTAGCTACGATTAGGGTTAGGTTTTGGGTTACGGTTATGGTTACGGTTAAGGTTAGAGTTAGGTTTAGGGTTATAGTTATAGTTAGGGTTAAAGTCCAATTATGGTAGAGTTAGATTCAGGGTTACAGTTAGTGGTAGGGATAGGGTTCCAATTATAGTTAGGGTTAGGGTTAGGGTTAGAGTTAGAGGAAGGGTTATATTTAGAAGTTTTCTTATGGTCACAGTTATAGTTAGGAGGGGAGTAAGGGTTGGGATTTTAGATTATATTTATTATTATATAAGGTGCCCTATATAATAATATGTATATTCCCACGCTCATGGATAAGGTTAGGGAAAGAAGTAGGACTGTGGTTATTAGTGTTACATTTAGAATTTCATTTAGGAGGGCATTGTGTGCTATTTTTTCCCCCTATTCAACCCATCACTGATGTCTGATCTGAGAGACCTTAAATGGGATAGGTTCTTTGTAGATGGTTAACATCGCTAAAGTTGGCGGCTAACATTTTGTGTTGGCTCAGTTTCTTCATTGACCATGCTGGATCATTTTTTCTTGGTCGGGTTGATTCATGCTGCGAGATTCGATAACTCTTATTTCTTCGCGAGCTATCTTCCCATCTTCCCAAAAGTGCAAGATGTTGCCATGCATTCTCATTCTAACGTTTCTTTATATGCTAGTGTCTTCAAAACACTCTAAAGCCTAGAATTGCACAAGATGCTGCCATGCATCTCCATTCTGATGCATCGTTATGCTACATTGTTTCTTCAATTCTCTGAAGCCCAAAATTGCATCATGCTACCATGCATTGCCTTTCCAACATTTCCTCACTCCACAATGCTTTCATGAGTCTTTAAGACCCAAAATTGTGCCACATGGAGGGGGTTCACACCTTTTGTGCTATCTGCTTCGTTTGTTGGGAGGAATCTCTTCACTACATCTTAGTCATCCATTGGAAATAAAGCCAATCTTGATCGACGAATGTGACTTAATCCTTCATTGGGAGGAGTTTCCTCATTGCATCTCAATCATCCTTTTTGAGGGGAGAATCTACATCGATGGTTGCGACTTAATCCTTCATTGGTGAGGATTCACGCTGCATCTATGCCGTCTATTTCAAGAGGAAGACCTTCATCGATGACCATCATTCATTTTTGGGGAAACCAAATTCCCCCTTGGGATCAACCTTGCATTTTTTGTGGGAGGTTAAGACATCATGTTATCTCTTTTCATAGTTTTTTGCCAGCGACATGAATGTCTTTCCTCTTCTTTCCATGAGTCTCCATTCTAGCACCTCCTTAAGCTGCATTGTTTCTACAATGCTCTAAAGCCCAAAATTGCATCATGCTACTACATGTCACCTTTATGACATTTCCTCACTCTGTAGTGCTTTCGCAAGGCTCCAAGACCCAGAATTGTGCCATGTAGCGGGGGTCCCCACCTTTCATGCTATGGTTACAATTTAGATTTTAGGGTTATGCTTAGAATCAAGATCAATTCTAGATTTTATAGAATATTTAGAGTTAAGATTAGGGATTAAATATACATGAGGGTTAGCATTGGGTTGTATGATAATTACAGTTAGGATTATAGTTAGATATATCATTTAGATTAGGTTTTAGTCAGGGTTTAATTAGACTTAAGATTAGGGTGAGGATCAAGGTGAAGTCTATATTAGGGTTCATATCATGGTAGGATTGAAACTAATGTTAGGGTTAACATTGAAATTATGATTAGGGGTAAGGTGAAAATTTATATTTGGTCATGATTGTGGTTTGTGCTAGGATTAGGGTCTAAGCTATGATTAATTTTATGATTGTACCTTTAGGGTTAGGGTTTTGTTTAAGTTTATGATTATGGTTACAACTATGGTTTATGGTTCAAGTTTAAAGTTGGGAATGTGATTAGGATCAAGGATTAGTAAATTTTTTAAGAGTTCGGTTATAGGTTTACACCATGGTTAGGACCTTGGGACTGGATTTAGAGTTTAATATCATGGTTATCCATATAGGTAGGTTTAGGATTTTGATCAATATTTTGGAGTTTTTTTTTACATTATGGTTAAGGGTTAGATTTTAGGGTTAGGACTATAACCAATATTAGTGTGTAGGTTTTTGGTTTAGATTATGGTTTGGACTGAGATTTTCGTTATATCAATAGGGATATGTTTTAGTGCTATAATTATAGTTTAATGTTGGATTATAGTTATATTGTACATCATTTTTGGGGCTAGGGCTAAGGTAGGGGTTGTTGTTAGGGTTAACTAAGGATGACAATTAGGATGGTTTATCTTTTCAAGTAGAAAAAAAAACTCATATTGATTCAAAAACAAAGAAATTATACTTCGAAAATATTTTTCTATGTCATAATAGATTCATTTATTTTAATTATTGTATTAGTTAATTAGTTGTTTGATGTTTCAAAGTAAACATGGCTTATTTTATTTAAATTTAAATAATATTATTGTTTTGAATTGAATTTAGCTTAATTGTTAATGATCATATTTATATTTCTAATATTAACTCCAATTTGATCAAAGACCAAATATATTTTTGGTATTTTTGTAAACGGACTTGCTTAACACTTCCCTATTTCAAAGTTAATAAAATATCATTTCTATTGTCTTAGATTTGAGAGTAAGTATATTAAATAAGTAATAATAAATGAACATTATGATTAATATATTTCTAAAATAAAAATATGTTACTTAAAAACTTGTTTACTTTAAATGAATAAAGTACTCATTTACTTGTAAATTTTTAAAATAGAAATTAATCTACATATATAAAAAAATATTTATTCTTTTTCCTATTTGCATACAAATTAATTAAAATCTAAACTTTAAATTACATAAATATTTTTAAAATATATATCCATCAATAAATAGTTTAGAATAAAGTAAAATCTAAAAATTAGACACATATAGAATCTTTTTAATTTCTATATACATGTTTTTCTAATTTATTTCTACAAACATGCAACTGATATTTCTATTATCCATTTTTTTCCATTCTAAAAAAATCTAGATGTAAATAGAATTTTTTTAGATGCATGCAATCTTTCTAATATTTTCTACATACATATATTAACATTTCTATTTTATATTTTGTTTTTACATTATGGTTATTTCAATCAAAATATGTAGATGTAAATAGAATTCTTTTCAAAAAAACTTATTTAAATTTAAATAACATTATTGTTTTGAACTGAATTTAGCTTAATTGTTAATGATCATATTTATATTTCTAATATTAACTCCAATTTGATCAAAGACCAAAAATATTTTTGGTATTTTTGTAAACGAACTTGCTTAACACTTCCCTATTTCAAAGTTAATAAAATATCATTTCTATTGTCTTAGATTTGAGAGTAAGTATATTAAATAAGTAATAATAAATGAACATTATGATTAATATATTTCTAAAATAAAAATATATTACTTAAAAACTTGTTTACTTTAAATGAATAAAGTACTCATTTACTTGTAAATTTTAAAAATAGAAATTAATCTACATATATATAAAATATTTATTCTTTTTCCTATTTGCATACAAATTAATTAAACTCTAAACTTTAAACTACATAAATATTTTTAAAATATATATCCATCAGTAATTAATTTAGAATAAAGTAAAATCTAAAAATTAGACACATATAGAATCTTTTTAATTTCTAGATACATGTTTTTCTAATTTATTTCTACAAACATGCAACTGATATTTCTATTATCCATTTTTTTCCATTCTAAAAAAATCTAGATGTAAATAGAATTTTTTTAGATGCATGCAATCTTTCTAATTTTTTCTACATACATATATTAACATTTCTATTTTATATTTTGTTTTTACATTATGGTTATTTCAATCAAAATATCTAGATGTAAATAGAATTCTTTTCAATAAATCTAGATGTATATAGAATTCTTTTAATTTTTTACATACATAAAATCTTTCTAATTTTTTTCTACATACATAAAAGAATAATTTCTATTTTCTATTTTAAAAAAAAAGCTATCATAAAGATTGATAAAAAAATTGATTGCATATGCATTCTTTAGTTTGTGCACTAAATGCACAAAATAAATTGTATAGATTAAAACTTCTTGTGCTGGGCACGGGAATATACAATAGAAATATCAGTTACCAAGAATAGTTGGCCATAAGAAATCAAATCTTAAACTCTGCAAAATTTCTTGCAAGCAATCTTTGTTCTGTCTTCGGCTGAAAAGGAAAAAAAGAATTTCAGATCTGAGATTATTTAGATTGCCCTATTCGATTCAAAAAGCCATGGAAGTCACCGCAATTACATCTCCAAGAGGCCTAATGTGCCTTGATTCAGTACCCACATGCTTATCTCCATGAAAAACTCTGCACAGGTCCTCCAGTGGCCTCAATTTCGGTCATATGAACAGAATTCTAAATCTAAATGAAATTAATTAAAATTGAAATATAAATCAAAGTAGAATATTATAACTAATTTTGAATTTCAATTTACTTCTACATCTAAATCTAAATGAAAATGTAAATAAAAAATAGAAATCTCACCTGCAAAAATGTTACTCCAAAACTTCAATTTACTCCTATTCAAAAACTCCAATCTAATCCTCCAATAACCTCCACCTCTTCCTTCCTGCAAAAACATAAAATGAAAATGAAATGAGGAGCCTTGGTTTTATAACTTCTGAGAGGCTCCTCATATCCCCCAACAGACATCTCTTCACATTCCACGAATTTGTTTCAAATTCCCCCACTCCCTGCAAAAAAAAAGCATGAATGTGCATGCAAAATTATATTTAACAAAAAAAAAAATCATATTGAAATTATTTCGCCCCTATTTTTCGGGCCCTATTTTTTCGGGTCCTACTTTTTTGGGCCCTACTTTTTCGAGCCTATTATTTCGGCCTCCATTTGGCTTCCTATTATTTCGGGAATTCTTTTTTAATATTTAATTTGGAAGTTTGTAACTGCTCCCAATTCTTTTTTATTGACAAGGAATCTTGGCATATTCCCATGCTGGGCATTTGTGCTGCCATTGTATAGAACGCCTTTCGGCGTAATTAAAAAGCATATTGAACAATATTTTCATAAACATTAAAGTTGTAAACATAAAAGTTAAAATACAATACGCATTTGTTTTGTTTTTTTCAGTTTTTTAGGTTTTTAAGAATTAAAGCATTGACATTCTTGCCCTTCTATTAGATAACCAACAACCAACTTCACATGCATAAACAAAACAAATTACACACAACAAACAACATCAAAATTTTGGGACGATGTGCGGATTAAACACTCCACCAATTTCGGACTTCTATCGCTCTGTATGAACTGCCCAATCTTGTGGGGAGGTTATTAATTAATGTATAGAAAGAAAAAATAGAGAAGTAGTATTAGTTATTATTTATGAGTAACAATAAATAAATTATAATATCAATAATTCAAATTGGAATAATTTTTTTAATAATAAAATAAAAGTTAGTGATGAAAAATTTGCACATTTATTTTTTTAATATGTATTTATTTTTGTGTCTTAAGTCTCTTCATGAAGAGAAATTCTTTTCACCAAAAACAAATAAAGAATCAAACAAAGGATTATCATCAGGAACATACAATTCTTACCTCAAAAATTTGGAGAAAATAGGGATTATCCATCTCAATAATCTCTCCTCAACAAAACTGGAAGCTCAATAATCTATTTTCAAAGAATATCAACTATGAACTCTTTTGGTGATGGTCCTGTGCAAATAGAATATCATCCCATTTGTTGTTTTATACTACCGACAAAGATAAAAGATTTCCAATGGCATTTTAATATATATAATATTATAATGTGTTCTCATATTTAGTATTATTATTTTGCAATTATTATTAATTCCAAATAAACGGATTACATCAACCAATCATATTCTTGAATTTTTGGGAACATGTACATTTTTCCTATGTTCATAAATTTACACATTTTTGGAAAGGATTTTGCTTCCACCCACAACCGCCCATGTCATCACCTTGGATCTCTTTGAGTATGAAATTCACCTTCGACATGAACTTGAATCTAGAAGCTTCGACTTGCCCCATCCTTTAGCACAATTTACACATTTATTTTTGTAATATGTATTTAGTTTAATTTTTTACATATAACTATTAAAGAATGTGTATAAAATAAATATTAAAATTGGTTAATCCAGCAATCAATTCTAAATCTTAATAAAATTAAAAAATAGTAAAGTTTTCATTTATATCATCTTGGGCCAATTGGGGGTATTCTCCAATGACTAGAAATTTCTCTCCATTATGACCTTCCACTTTCTCTCCCTCTACAAATAACAAACAACCAACAGAACATTCACCTTAATAAGCTCATACCTACAACTCTGAAATCTAACATAACATGACCTTAAATCTAACATATTAGATAGAAAGAAAACAACATGATAAAATCTTCAGGGAACATACATCAAATGCACACCTTGCTAATCAATTAAACACTCTTTATATTTCCTAAGTCATTCAAAAAATTCAAGAACAAATTTGGTAATTATATAGGAGCACAATAAAGAGTGTACAGAGTGCAAATGCACAATCTTCATCTTCATCTTTCTTCAAAAATACTTGCTACTAACTCAGAAATTAAAATGTTCCCTAAACCAAAAGATAAAAGAGAATAAGCACTAGTAATTCCTCTCACCCAAAAGATAAAAAAGAATAAATAGAGGATTATCATGAAGAGCTAGATACACTAAAAATTCCTCTCACTAAACAATTCATATGACAGAGAATTCTTACCTCGGAGTTCTCCCCATTGCAAATAACAACCCAATTGGGGGTACTGTCTACCTGCTACTTTCTCTACATCTTTATTTGCATTTACATCTACAAATAAAAACCCACCATCAGATGTTCACTACATTCACCTTAATAAGCTCTTTAAATAGCCCTAACGCTAAAATTTAACATGTATAACAAGACCTCTAACTACAACCCTAATACATACAAGATTGATAACGTTAGAAAATCTCATGGATCATAGATCCTTGGCTAAATCAAATGAACAAAAAACTACTAAAGATTATAATAGAATTGGTAATACGAGTACAATGACAAGAGGATTCTCGAAATAAAGAATGTATTGTACATAGTGAACATGCACAATCTTAATCTTGTTTTCTTTCTTAATAACACTTGCTACTAGCTGCTAGTTGAGAAAATTAAAATGTGCCTTAACTCTCTTCATGAAGAGCAATTCTTTTCACCAAAAACAAATAAAGAATCAAATAAAGGATTATCATCAGGAACAAACAATTCTTCACTCAAAAATTTGGAGAAAACGAGGGATTGTCCATCTCAATAGTCTCTAATCAACAAAATTGGAAGCTCAATAATCTATTTTCAAAGAATATTAGCTATGAACTCTTTTGGTCTTGGTCCTGTGCAAATAGAATATCATCCCATTTGTTGTTTTATACTACTGACAAAGATAAAATATTTCCAATAGCTTTTCTATATATATAATATTATAATGTGTTCTCATATTCAGACAGTATTCTTATTTTTCAATTATTATTAATTCCAAATAAATGTAGTACATCAACCAATCATATTCAAGAATTTTTGGGAACATATACATTTTTCCTATGTTCATAAATTTACACATATTTGGAAAGGAGTTTGTTTCCACCCACACACCACCCATGACATCACCTTGGATCTCTTTGAGTATGAAATTCACCTTGGACATGAACTTGAATCTAGAAGATTTGGCTTGCCCCATCCTTTAGCACTCCATGACTATCCTCAGTTGGCTTGGATTCTTCCAAAAGGTAAATGGTAACCTGCAACCATTGACATAGAAAGTATGACTGATACTTTCAGTGGTAAACCATGTACAAGTAGACATATGTAGCAACATGTAAACATGTAAAAATCTTCCACAAGGTTGTCAAGGCCTACTAGATATGTGCAACATGTAAACATGTTTTCTTTTGGACTTCTTTTTGCACTACTGCTATTATGTTTTTGCAGTCACTAAAAATAGATCAAAAAATGAAAAAGAAAGCATGAGAAAATAGTTAACTATTTATGAAATTGAAAAATAATAACTAAAAACATAACTCTAAGAACATGGGAAGAGAAGTCTAAAACAGAGCATACACGATTCGAAAGAATTACAAGAAAAAAATTTATTTTTATTTGACACACAGATCTGATTTCAATTACATTCTTGTATAGAATGAGTGCACATTGTATAACATGCATCCAGAAGTTTCTCAACTTCAAAAGATCTTAATTGTGAATCATGTTTATTCTTGTCGGATGATCCTAAAGATCTAATTGCTACATTCATTCACAAATGTTCAGTTACAAAAGCATGGAGAAATAGACTCCTACCTACATAAACCACAAAAATTATATCACTGGCCAAGAATGGCATGGATTGAAATGCTTCCTTCCATGGAAATCTGCTCCTAAAGACCAGTTGAACGACATGAACATCAATGGGGACAACTTCTCTTCAACAATGAACAAGCAGGTGGCTTATTTATTTTCATAGAATCCTTATGCCTATGAAATTGCTTCCACGTAATGCCTTACATGTCCAATAAAACTTGTGTATATTTGTAAGTAGTGAAAAGTATTAATTTGAACTTCAAACAATTTATTAATTCAAAAAATTATTAATATTTAGTATATATTTATTTTAAATAAAGAAAGTCTAGTAACCTTTTGTTTTTTCATACAATTTATTAATTCAAATAAATTATTAATATTTCGTATATATTTATTTTAAATAAAGAAAGTTTAAAAAGTTTTTTTTTTTTTAACATTTTTCAAACAAAAAGAAATACAGATTTAATATGAATAAAATATTGAATAATTTATTTAAAATGTTTAGTAATTTATGTAAATAAATTATCTTAATAAATCTATTTATATATGAATCCATATATTCAAAATTTATAACTAAGTATTCTAACATATGGAAACTATATTATGGTATTTAGGAAGTTTACACTCAAAATAACAACCCACCATCAGATGCCCACTACATTCACCTTAACAAGCTCATACCTACAACACTAAAATCTAACACAACAAGACTTGAAATCTAACATATTACATACAAGAACAAGAAAATGACAAAATATTTAGGGAACATAGATCAAATGGACACGCTACTAATTAGTTAAACACTCTTTAGCTTTTCTAAATCATTCAAACAATTCAACAACAGATTTCATAATATATGGGAGCATAATAAAGACTATACAAAGTGCACATGCACAATCTTCATCTTCATCTTTCTTCAAAAATACTTGCTACTAACCCATAAATTAAAATGTGCCCTAACCCTTTTCATGAATAGCTACACTAACACTAGTAGTTCCTCTCACTAAACAATTCATACGACACATAATTCTTACCCTCAAGTTTTCCCCACTACAAATAACAACCCACATTAACCTTAATAAGCTTTGCAAATAGCCCTAACACTAAAATTTAACATGCATAATAGGACATATAACATACATACAAGAATGACAACATGAGAAAATCTTCATGGATCATAGATGCTTGGCTGAATCAAATGAACAATAGACTACTAAAGATTATAACAGATTTGGTAATACAAGTATAGAATACTAAAGATTATAACAAATTATAACAGATTTGGTAATACAAGCACAATAAAGAATGTATAGAGCACACATGCACAATCATCATCTTCATCTTCATGTTGTTTTCTTTCTAAATAACACTTGTTACTAGCTAAGGAAATTAAAATTTTCCTTAACTATGTTCATGAACAACAATTATTTTCACCAAAAACAAATAAACAATCAATGAGTGTACAAAAAAACAAAGGATAAACATCAAGAACAAAACTACCTTTACCTGAAAAAATAAAATAAAATAAATTCATCAACAACAGAGAATTCTTACCTAGGAAATTTGGAGAAAACAAGGGATTGTCGTGAATATGTGCAACCTTATCATCCATCTCAATAATCTCCCTTCAATAGAATTGGTAGTTGAATAACTTTTGGAAATTTATGATAACAATTTTGTCTTATGAAAATAGAATATTATGCAATTTGTTGTTATATACTATCGAGGAAGATTTCCTACTACTTTCATATATATAATATAGTAATATTATAATGTGTTCTCATTTTCCTTTTTGACCATATTCTAATTCTTAATGGTGTTTTCAATATGAATGAGGCCAAGCTGGAAAATTGAATCAACAATGTATAGATTCTTAGAAGCAAGGACAACCATGAAAAGAATGGAAACCATTAAAATGTTTTCCTTATGTTTTTTAGCTTAATTTTTGACTCACCTCCAACAATAATAATCAATATTACCCAAGTAAAATTAGTTTGTGTTACAAAGGATGGTATACATGTGTTACAAGGTCTTGGGGCTTAATCTAGGTACCTTGGACCACTCACCATTTAATAGTTATTAATTGCCCTATTGTACATTTAGTCCAACTACACATTGTACGAGAGCAATATTATTTCTCTTTATAGAATAACTAATTTGCATATTAAGAACTCTAAATAGTAAATACCCCCAAGACTATGAACTTATTTTCTATTTTCATTTATTTATACTTTTAATATATTTATTTTATTTTTGTAAAATATTTCTTAGTTTTCTTTATATTTCTTTTTATTTCAAAATGTGCCTTAACTATGTTCATGAAGAGCAATTTTTTTCACCAAAAACAAATAAATAATCAACGAGCATATGAAGAAACAAAGGATTAACATCAAGAATAGACAATTCTTACCTCAAAAATTAGGAGGATTATCATGAACATGTGCAGCCTTATCATCCATCTCAATAATTTTCCTTCAACATAATAGGTAGCTGAATAACAATTCTATCCTATGCAAATAGAATATGATGTGATTTTATGCTTTACAATACCAAGGAAGATTTCCAACCACTTTCCATATATATAATAATATTATAATGTGTTCTCATTTTTTACCATATATCATTCTTAATATTATAATGCCTTCTCTTTAGAGCTTCATGAATGTGTCCAATGATTAACTACCTTCACTATAAAAACCTCACCTTTATTTGTAAGACTTTTCCAATCCATTTTCTTTTCTTTAATTTTATTTATTTATCTCCTTTCACATTTATCATAATTTTAGAGATGGTGAATATTTGTATAAAATTATTTGACATTATTTTCTTCATTCTTGAAATAAGGCAAGAATGTCATTGGGCGAGTCTAAAAGCCACCCCAATTTAGCATGTACAAGAAATTTGTTTTCAAAGAAACCATGATACTCTCTTAGAGGCTATGAACTCATCTGGTCCTATGAAAATAGAATATCATCCAATTTTCTATTTTATACTACCAACAAAGATAAAAGATTTCCAACAACTTTTCCATATATATAATATTGTAATGTGTTCTCGTATTCTGACCATATTCTTAATTTTCAATTATTAACTAATCACATTATAAATAGACACAATGTTGAATGTTTAAATTATCATATCTTATGATCAACCCTTAAGTCTTTATCAAATTGTAGATCATGCTATGTTATGCTAATTAAAATTTTATTTTATTTTTCACTATATTTTAAGATGCAAATGGATTACATAGCTTACTATTATTACACGTCCTCAATCTAGGTTTGTTCTTCTAAATTGTTCAAAGTAATTTGTTTTATTCTAAATTTATTGTATTGCTACATTGACCATATAAATATTAATCCATTACATCCGATTAGTGGAAAATTGAGAAAAATCAGTAAGCTTAAATTACGAGGAAAATATAACCATAGTAAGCTTATATTACTGGGACTACATAATGACTTCAAAATCAAATTTCCACATGCTATTTAAATTGATTACTTACGATAAATGCAAATAGCATTCGTTACTAATTAAGTTTGAGTGTCTATGTGTGTGTGTGTGTGTGTGTGTGTACATATACATATATATGCATATATACATGTATATATATACATATACATGTATATATGTATATATATAGATGTATATATGCATACATATATATGTATGCATTTATACATGTATGCATATATATATATATATATATATATATATATATATATATATATATATATGTATACATATACATGTATACATGTATATATGCATACATGTATATACATATATACATGTATGCATATATACATGTATGTATATATATATATATATATACATATACATATATGTATGTATGTATATATGTATGTACATATATTTATATGTACATATGTGTGTGTGTGTGTACATATGTATACATATATATGTATGTACATATACATATATATGTATATACATATATATATGTACATATATATGTACATATATATACATATACATATACATGTATATATATATATATATATATATATATATATATATATATATATATATATATATATATATATATATATATATATATATATATATATATATATATATATATATATATATATATATATATATATATATATATATATATATGTATATTAAATACACACACACACACACATATATATAGTGCATGCACCCTCTTATCCTTCATATGTATACATGTATATATATGTACATATGTGTGTGTGTGTGTGTGTGTGTGTGTGTGTGTGTGTGTACATATGTACATTTATATATACATATATATATGTACATATATATACATATATATAGATGTATATATATATATATATATATGTATGTATATATATGTATATATATATATATGTATATATATGTATATAGTGCATGCACCCTCTTATCCTTCAAATTTGAATTCTAAGAATTGGTCAGTCCATCATACTTTATGTGCCAGAAGGTATATGAGCATTCATTGTCATATGTTTTTTAATTAGGCTACAAGTTAAAATATGGTTATATAGAAATGTTATTTATAAGAAACTAGCCATGTATATCTTTAAAGAAGCATAAGATGAATTCTCTAGAAAAAAAAATCAAAAACCTAAAATTCAAATTTAGAGCTTTATTCCAAAGCCCTTCCTCCCAATGACTATTGTGACCATGATAATGTGACTTGTCTTCACTCAAAGCTTACTTCTATGGCTGGTAGGTGACTACGAAAAGCAGTCCAAGAGATACTCATTGCAAATGGAAATGAAGAATACATCTACAATATGGAGAATGTTGTTATATGTGTCTATTATGTTTAGTAGTGGATATAGATATAAAGATCTAGGTAGGTATTGAAGTTATTTTAGTGGTTGACTTGCATGTAGACTTAGATTGAAACCTACACCCTCATTTTTAAGGGTTTCTAGATTGTGCAACAAGATAATGGAATATGGCGGCAAAACTAGATACTTTGCACTTGATTTCTTTACTAGTATGTTCAAAAAAAATTTAAAATTCACATGGATTTGATCTTTAAATATGTGTGTTTTTTTTTTGGAAAATGTAGCCGAAGCCACCATATATAAATATATAAAAATATAAACCTAGTTCAAGGGCTCCACAGGTAAAACTAGGAAGAAAACCTCATTTTGCTGCCCAATTACAAGAAAGAAGAATCCAAATACTCATCATTATCCATCAGCAAGAACACCATCCCTTCCTAAATATTGCTCACTTTTTAGAAGCTCAATGAGCCCTCTATTCGCACTAAAACAATTTGTTGTAGAATGGGCTTCTATATTAACCCAATCACACCCCAAATTTGAAAGGAATTTAGAAACACAATTGCCTTCCCAATATGTATGAGATATCGTAAAAATGTCAAAATTATCCAAAAGTCTCCATATTTTGGCAAAAATATTTATCAACTTAAGATTAAAAGTTGTCCTCTTAGTGCATGCTTGAATAATAACCAATGAGTCACCCTCAACATGAACTCGAGATTGTTGACAATTGGCTAATAATGATATGTAATTGTTGTCATTTATGGCAACACATGATGTAAATGTTCACAGGAAACCTCAAAAATAAGATACTTAGTGTTTGGTAATCAAAAAATTGTCTAAGTATAGAATTTGGTTTATAGCAGTGTATTGTTTTGTTTATAACATTTTGTCGACATTATATTATGACTAGTGAAGCTCAAAAGTCTATACAGACTATATGGAACATAAATATTCAAGTTTTGATGAAGCACGACAACATAATGGAAGGAAATAATTATTTTGTTTACAAAATAATTACTTGTCCAATTAGGGCCAACATCCTAGATGTTTACCCTAAGTTGGAAAAGTGAATTGTGGTCTTGGATGACCTAGCAAGAATTTTTTTAGAGGCATGGTATTTATGCAAAGGACTTCTTGCAATAAGAAGCGAGTAATTGTGGGAAGTATTTGTTATTGCAAGTGTTATCTTGTAATTGTGATTATATGTGAACTTTTGTGAAAGTGATATATGCAAAGTTTTATGTGAGATATTTGGTGATCTGAGATAGAGCTAAAGATTAGAAACCAATTAAAGAAGAAGATACAATAGTTATATCTAGTTTTATTACTTTTTTGAGCAATGAGCTCTTCTTATGATTGGAAGTGCATGTTTGGGCAGTGGGCTCATCTTGCATCTATTGTACCACAACTCCTAATAGGGTTGGAATCTCCTTATAGGGATTCGAAGTCTCCTAATAGGTACTGCTTATACTAAATTTCCTCATTGACTCCTAATAGGGTCCATCCTCTAACAAGAAATTTATATATTAGTATATCATCTAGTGGGTATCATCCCCACTGGGGTTTTCCCTTGACTAGGGTTTCCCTAGTTAACAAAATATGATGTTATGAGTTATCTTTGTGCATTGTTACTATTGTTTTTCAACATTACTTTATTGTTTTTTTATGCATGGTTTAAAGTAAGTAATAATATCCAATTGGCGACTAAACTTTGTAGATTACTAATTCACCCCCCTCTCAGTAATGCCTATTTCTAACAATTGGTATCAAAGCACAGTTACTTTGAAGAGGCTTAACAACTTAAGTAATATCCCTATGGATATAGAATAGTTGATGAAGACACTTGAAGAAGCTCTTGAACAAATTGATCTCCTTTCTAGAGAAAGAGATAAGCTAAAGGACATATATGAAGACTCAAAAGTATACAATGGTCAATTGAAGGAAAATACTAAACATCTAAAATCAAAGCCTAAATCTACTGAATCTAGAATTAGTGATGATGATTATTCAAAGTTGAAGACAGAGTACAAAATATTGAAGCATGACTCAAAGATTACAAATTTGAAGTTGACTTTGTGAAATGATCCTAGTAAAGTTGAATTTGATTTGAAGACTGAAAATGCAGATCTAAGAGCAAGTTTGACAAAGAGAACATCTAATTTTGAAACATTGAAAGGAGATCATGAAGAACTCCATAAATACAATACTATTGTGAAGGTGAATTGACATAGTGAAAACATTATCTTGAGAAACTTTATTCTAGTAGAGAAAATATTGATGTTTCAATGTCATTATAGAGAACTACTTATGATAAGACTAGTTTTGGTTACCTAATTAACATGTCTACAAAGAAACCTGAGATTAGATCAAATCTAAAAGAAAAAGATAAATCTAATGATAAGATTGAATCTAGTAAATCTTTTGAGAAACTTAAAGAAGTTGAGGAAAACAAGGAAGTGGAAATCTTGGATTAACCAAAGAAAGTGGAAACTCCTAAGGCAACCAAGAATGAATTTAGAGGTAAGTGTTTTTTATGTAATGAAATAGATCATATGAAAAGAGATTTTACTAATAAGTCATTTAATCATGTTAAGGACTTTTATTTTCATAATTTTTATGCTATGGGCCATAATGCAATTGATTGTAGGAAAACTAAGTATGATAATGATAGAAGAAATAGTAGAATGTCTAGAAATGCTAACCCTATAGATAGAAGAAGATCCAATGAAAGGACATCAAGAGAAGGAAGATTTAATGAAGATAAAAGATAGATTGTGTGTTATAAGTGTAACAACTTAGGACACATTGCTCAAAATTGTTATGCACCTAATGGTTAGAAAAATTCTAGAAGTAGAGCACCTGTATGCTAGTTATTCAATAACTTTGGACACACGAGAAAGTTCTGCAGAATGGACAGAAACTTCAAAGACTAAAGACACAATGGAAGAATCTTCAAAAATATAAGGAATGATGGAAGGAACATTAGTAATGATAGAAGGAACCAGGAAAGGAACTCCATAACTAGCAGAGACAATGAAGAATAAAGAAACATTGTGAGTGAACTTCAAGAGGAATTTAATGAAGCATTTGTGAAAGGAGCATATATCCCAAAAGAAAAGTTAGATGACGATGAGATAGGAAGATCCAAGGAAGTTGTTGAGTTTGATACAATTAAGTTGAATTAAGCTTGTTCATAGTGTCAGAATTAGAGAACTTCATCCATAGATCGAATTAGAGATAGTGAAGTTGAGAAGAGGTGTATCCAATTATGTTTAGATGGTACCTAAGTTTGCTTGTAATTTGGAGCTCATGTAAACAAGTTATGATGGAATTCAAAGTTACTGGTGTTGTAGTAAAGGTTAATTCTACTGCAAAAGATGAAAAGTATGTTTTTGTAGATAATTTCATGATGTGAAATCTTGAGGATGTTTTTCATGATGGAAGGAAGCTATAGTAAACCTCGGGTGACATCTAAAGATCAGATAGATGATCTTGAGTAGTTAATTGATTACAAAACAAAACTAACAATATTTTTTGCAAAGTATACAATTAATGCAAGTTCAAGTTGATGGAATAAATCGAGTATAGAATTGATTTTCACTTCATTGTGAACATATCCAAAGTGAAGAGCATTCAAAAGTGACTTGTTAGAGTGATTTTGAAGCAAACCCTATTTTTGGAAAGAGGTATTTTATCATTTCTTTGCAAATTTGTTCGGTAAAAGATATTGTTTGATAAGAATCATGGATATGTCAGTAGTATATAGTGTTGAGAACAAAGATAGACCTAAATTTAAGACAATTTCTCAAAAAACTACTAAAGGAAACCCTAACTCAATGTTGTCCAACACTCCAAACATTGTAGTTTATCTTGAAGATGTACGAAGTTATTTGAATAGAAAGTTTGAGTTGATTGGTAGTGAATTCATGAACAAAGACATGGAATTGGTTTTTAACCATGACAACATAATAAAGCCCAGTTTTGAACTGTTGGTCTTAGATTGGTTTTGACAATTCAGTGTCAACACACTTAACCAATTTTCATGTTGAAGTTGAGCACACTATACATGTTGAGCCATAGTATGTGCCGAGCCAGAATTCCAATAGGTGTCAAGTAAACTTCAGTTGTTGAGCATGATACTTGTGTTGAGTCACTTTAGGTGCCAAGTGAACCATATGTGTTGAGTCACTATAAGTGTTGAGTAGTGAATGGATGCCAAACAAGTCAGAGTTGGTATAGGAGCCAAGCAAGCCAAAATCCTATATGTATCAAGCATCAACAAATTAGTATGTATCGAGTAACATAGAATTAGCATATGAGTTTGTGCCTTCACAAACTTAGATGCAAACTATTTTCAAGGTGAATCACAAAGGATTTCAGAGATAAGTTTGAATCTTTTCCTTTACCTATGTAATCAGCATGCAACCAATAAGAAAAATGGAGAATGCATGCAACCTATACAATAAATGCAAGGATTTGAGTAGGAAAATTAGTTCATGGATTCATACCCAACCCTAAGTCTTCGAAGCCTTTATAAGAGGGAAAAGACCCCACGATTTAAAGTTGTTGAAGTAGATGAAAAGCTAAAGAGAGTGAGTTGCAGAATAGAGCAATAGTAGCAGTGACAAGACTTAGTGAATTGATTAGCATTGCAGAACACAGTTAATCAGAATAGAGCAAGGGTTATGCATAGACATCAGATTAGAGAAGATCATATTAGAATGAGCAAATCAAGAGCCTAAAATTAGCAATAAAGGATTGTAAGCTATCAGGTTTAATCAATCTAATACTCTCTAGAAATTGTATTAGAAAAGTAAATCCTATGTTGATAGGTTAGCTTAATAGCTAGGCGTAGAACCTTTAACAAGGTGATAAATCCTTTAACAGGGTAACACTTCAAGTGTTTGTAAATCCTTTGAACAGGTCACTTTTGATAGTGTGTAAAAACTTTAACAAGGTAACCCTATAATAGGGTAGACCATTAGAATTAGTCAAACAATATTGCTGCAGTAATAATTTGTGGGTATCATCCCCACCCTAGTTTTACCTTCTCATTTATGGAGGGTTTCTGGGTGATCAAAATTTTGTGTTATGTGTCTTGATGCATGTCTTTATTTTATGTTTATCTTATATGTTTACATACATGCAATTTATTTTTAGTTAGAAGCTTTTATGGATAAAATGTGTTACTTTTAATTCACCCCCCCCCCCCCCCCAGAAGTAATCTTCTCATTTGTAAATTCCAACAATTGGTATCAAAGCAAGGCTCTCATAAGGAAAAGCCTCACAGCTTGGAGAAAATGTCTAAAGATGGAAGTCTACAAACTTGGGAAGGTCATAGAGAACCAATTGATTGATGTACACCTCACTCTACACAACTTGGAGGCAAGTCAGAGAAGAGTTGAGAAAATCCTTAAAAAGAAGAAAGGATATTGTCATAGCTGAAAATGACACACAATGTAAGGAGATTGATACCCAAAAAGTGTTTTTCAATGGAGATACTCAAGAGTTTGATGCAGCAATAGTAGACTTAATGGAAAAGAACAAAGCTCAAGTAGAAGAGATAAGATCTCTCAAAATTGAACAAGAGTCACAAGCCATGATGTTTAGTGAGATAACTAAATAGAAGAAAAGATCCATTGAAGACATGGCTATGATTGAAGATGATAAAAGAAACCTTGCCAATAGATTGGAGGAGAAGTCAATAAAACTTGCAAGAGTCTCCAACATGCAGCTAAACACACTTAGTCAAGTGATGAATGCTCATCATGAGCTAAATGTCAAGGACATTGAGATCTCCACACTAAGAATGAAAAATGAACAACTACAAAATGATTTGAGAAGAGAGAAAGAGATAGCAAAAAGCTTCAACAAATCAAGTGAAGCCATCAAGCACTTTTAACAACTGCTGAAATTGCTAAGATCTAGCAATGACACTTCTGCACTAGGTTTCACCAGTATTGAAGAAGGAGAGTCATCAAAAAGTGTAGAGGAAAGAAGTGACAAAGGTAAGGACACTAAACCCACTTGTCATTTCTATGGTAAAAAGGGACATACCTCTAATGTATGCAAGAGTAAGAAGATCAATCAATAGGACAAACCCAAGAGCAAGGGTCACTGTCATAAATGCAATAAGCAGGGACACCAGGCACAAGATTGCAGGACCAAAACCATAAGGACACCAAGATATGATGGTCACTACTACAACTGAAAGAAATATTTTCATAGAGTTTTTGAGTGTAGGTCAAAGTGACACCAAACCAACTAGAAAATACTAAAATCTATGCACACCCCTACAATTGGGACTATAATACTAGGCAGAGCTATCATTTTTGTCAGGAGTATGGGCATATTCTTGAGAATTACATAAGAACACATTTCAGTGGCAACTATAATAGATGGTTGAGTCAAACCACATACTTCAGTTGTCTAAAGACAAGACACATCAACAAGTTCTGTCCAACCAAGTCTAAGGCACCAAGTTCTAAGTTCAACAAAGGAAAAGCAAAGGTTGATGTTGAACACATCAGAGGAGAGATGAATAGAACATGGAAAAGAAGAGATGGAAGCAGCACATCCAATGGAGGGATCACTTCACCCAAGAGGTCAAGTGGTCACACCTCATCCAACTAAGCAAGAGAATTTGCATGGGACTGATATACAAAGCTATATCATACATCAGTTCCAAGACAAACAAGTACTGCAAAAGAGAAAACAACATAAGTATAGATGCAAAGTTAAAATTTAAATATTCTACAAGTATTGTTGAGTTTCCCTCATATACAAAGTAAAATCCTAGTGCATGCTGAGTATTCAGTTGTGATCGAGTTGGTAGTGGATGTTGAGCTAGTCTCAGTTGATGCCAAGTTGGGAAACTTCAGTTAATGTCGAGTAGTTGAGAATCAATAGATGCCGAGTAATGTAAAAATGCTAAAGGAGCTAAGTGAATAGTTGTTATCATGCTAAGCATTAAATGCAGCTAAAATAGGGTATATGATCATATTTTCATTCAATTTTTTTCATTGCGATCAAAGAGTAAAGATGAAAAAGAGAGTAGGGTAATTTCTAAGTAGACAAACCAACATTTGAGCATATTTCAATCGTGATTCAACATATTTTCTTCAATATAAAGGTATTTATTCAAGTGCTAAGTTATGTAGTCTCTTTTTTTCTTGAAATTCAAATCCTAGAAAGACAAAATGGCATCCAACTCAAAGAAAAATTATGAAAAAGAACCACTTGAGGTTCAGCTAGTATCAAACTAGGTCAAGCAACCAAATTTTTGCCCTATCCTAGAGGTTGCATACAAAAATGACCTAGCCAATGCTCTATCTATCATACCTCCTAAAGTAGTTATGGTGCAAGACGTTAGAAGGTGTTAAAATTGCAAGATAGGAGCCATAGGTGATATGGAAGTTAGGAAGACATATCATAAACTATGTGTAGATGGAATCCTCAAGGATGAATTCAAAATTGTTAAAACCAAGGGTTTGACCCATTGTCTCAAATTTCCCACAGTCTTCAAGATTGAATGGATTAGGCTAGTACTCAACAGGATTCATGATGGGAGCATATGGTTAGAATATGGCCTAGTGAAAATTACTAAGAAAATTGTGCATAGAGTCACAGGGTACCCAACCCTCGATTGGCTAAAGACCCTTAGGAGTGATTCCAAAGAGGTAATTGAGAAGAACACTAGAGTGAAATGGAACAAATGTAGAATGAACATTGATACCATCTAGGATCCCCTCATCAACTTTGTTGTTAGAGTGATCTCCCATAAATTCTATCAGTCCAGTAGACTAAATAACGTTCCATGCATTTTAGTTGATGTTGGATACAAATTCATTAAGAAAGATCACATTTATGATCTTGTAGAGCTACAATTGCAACAAATCAATGAGAATTTGGGAGAAATAAGGAGAAGCAAGGGTGCACAGTGTAAATTTGGTGCAATTTTGGTTTGTATCTTCTTCCATGTACAGAATGAGTTTCCTTCCTTTGGTAAAGTAGTATGGAAAGAAAATAGATCAATAATAGCTCAGGTTAATGAATATATTGAGTAGATGGGAGTCAATTTTGAAACTTAGATGACAAGCCACTTTGAAGACTTCAAGAGAACCATGAAGTAGAGGCTAAGGATTCATGTCTCATTAGTTGAGCAACATGTGAATGATGTATGCTTTCTTGTTGATATTGATTATACATACATTCAGGCAGCCATACCAAGGATTAGATGGTTAAGGCCCCTTGGCTATGATATAAACATTAATGAAGCCTTTGCAACTATCATAGCCTTATTAGCATAATAAATTGATAAAAATTCTAAACAATTTGGAGCCTATGCTGTTGTCAAATCTAAGGTTGAAATGGAACTAAAGATAGCTTCTACAATTAAAAGGAAAGACAAATTGGTGAAGAAGCTAAAGGCCAGATTCAGAGAAGGGGTAGCAAAGGTTGAGCATGAAGAAGATGCAGAAGATGATGAATATGAGGATGAACAAGGGCAAGGCCCATTAAAAATAACACAAGTCTTGGGGGAGGATGTAGAAAAGGAGGAAAGTGCTAAGAAAAAGGCACCCAAGGCTGAACCAAAGAAAAGAAAAGCACAAAAATAGCCAGTTGTCTAGCCCAAAGGAAAGAAGAAAGCTACAAAACCAAGCCCAACCAAGCCAACTACAAGGGTAGACACTAGGGAAACTACACAAGCTGCAAAATATCATAAGAAATAGAAAGAAACAAAGCAAGGAGGGCCTGCAGGGCCAAAGAAAAGGAGGAAGTATGTTGCACCCCTTGAATTTGATGAGGAAAAGATAGAGTCTGATGACAATAGTCAATTTAGAGTGGTAAGTCATACACCTGAATCTAACTTAGAAATTATTTATGATAATGTCAAGGATAATGTAGACTTGTTAGATCTCAAGGGGATTGAATTTAATAAGTTGTCTATGGAACAACAAAACATGGTAGAAGATTCAATATATTCCTTGATGGAAAAATTCAAAACCACCCCTCTTGAACTAGATAACACAATGCCAAAAGAGCTATACTCCATTATAGAAAACAAATGGCATTACTACCTTAAAATGGAAAAGGAGATTAGGAAGTCCACACTAGCTTGTGTTATGCTAGAATTTACAAAAGGCCAAATCACAAAGGCTAACAAGAAGTATGGAGGTAGATTTTCTCCTAAATATAGAGCATTTTAAATTTTACAGAATAAAATTGAAGATGTTGTGCAAAAGTCCACACTGATGTGGAAGGTTTTATATGGTTTGAAAATAGTAAAGGAAGGAGAAGAAGATCCTTTTGAAGGAAAGGATGATGAAGAGGAGGAAGAAAAGGGAGAAGAAAAAAATAAAAAGAAGGAGAAGAGGAAAAAGAAAAAGAAGAAGAAGAAGAAGAAAAAGAAAAAAAAGGAGAGGTGAAAGAAAAAGAGAAAGAAGGTGAGAAAGAAAAGGAAGAGGAAGTAGGGAAGAAGACATATCAAGATGAAGAGGCAACAACTAGAGAGAAACAAGAAGAACAAAGTGTCCAAGACACCCAATTGCCACCACCAAGTCCTCCACATACAACACCTGCAGAAATAATAAATGTGAAGGATGTTTCTAACACTTCAGGCCAGAACATCAATCCTTTGACTACAGAGGACCTCAAGAAGATCCTACACTAGAGAACCATGCAATCACAATTATGCTTGAACCCTGTTTTGGTGAGTGTAGAGGAATTGCAAAAAGAAGTAGCTAAAATCACACAAGAGAAGGTGAATAAAAAGGAACCACCATCACAACCTCCTTCAGCTACTAGTGAACAACCAAAAGAGCAAGTAGCATAGGACAAGATTGCTTTGGTTGATTCATTAGTAATAGTCACACAACTGCTGAGGAGCCAACAAAGTAACAAACAAGACATGATGTCACTATTGTACAAAGTCAAGGTGCATTCCCTCATATCACTATCACCAATCAAGGAAACAAGGAAGAGGACAAAGAAGAGGAAAAGGAAGAGGAGAAATCCCCAAAAGAAGAGGAAATACAAACTTTAGTAAACTTTTTGACCATAGGAACTCCCACAAAGAAAATAAGCACTGCTATGGTACCTTTGAAAATATCAGTGCTAGGCTCAAGTTCCACAAAGGTGACAAGGGTGCTTCATTTTGGAGACCCTGAATTGGATGAAGAAATAGTCATACCGAGAAAGACTCTTAAAAAGTGAATTTAGATCAAATATATGAAGTGCAAGAGGCACTAGAGAGGATAAAGAATCATGAGATACTCAGGAATGAGTATAGGCAAAGACAAGGTCTAGTAGAAATCAAAGATATCTTTCTTGATGTCTTTACCCTGAAAGTACTTGATGAAACCAAGCCCATCATGGAGAAATTGTCCAACATAGTGGACCAAGTATAGAATGAAGACCTAGATACAAATGTTAAACTATTGGCCTGGTCTAAGAGGGAATTTCAAATGAAAGTCAATGAAAAGATATCAAGTGAAATAGCACTTACACAAGTTGAACTGGCCAAGAAAATAGAAAATGTCAAAATAGTAAATATTTTCTCATTGTACTCCAAATTGTGTGACTCATCATATTTCACACAGGAAAAAAGCTAGAAGATATTGAGCTTGGAAGGAGATTTCAAGGCATCTAGCTCATAGTTACCAATCAATCTAGCTCAGAGTGAGAAGCACTTTTCAACATTGCTTCACAAATAGAGGGAATTGGCTATGATATCAGTAGATGAGGAAAACATAAAAGCCAAACTTATACAAATTCAGTTAGCCATTACTCCCCACATGGAGGTACTTCACAAGGACCAAGCCTATGCTGAGAATGTGTTTCAGAAAGATCCAAATCTTTCAACTTTAGATGGCCTTGTTCACCTTGCAGCAAAGATAGCCATCAGCTTAAAGCTCTACAAATTGCACTAGACAATTGGGATGTTGCTCTCAAAATCATTTTGGAGGTAAGAAAAACTTTTTTGGCTAAGTATTCAATTCATCCCTAGGACCCTTTGACATAAGTGTCAAAAAGGGGGAGATTAATAGCTAAGGGGAAGATATGAAATAAAGGGAGAATACACTAAGGAGAACTAATTACATTCTTTGAATTATTTCATTTGTTTGGAGAATAATAAGGAGGGAAGATTGTATATACCCTATATTAGCCAAAAAGGGGAAGACATGATGTAAAGGGAAAGACTGAATAAAATTAAAAGTGTAGAACAAGTGAAAACAGAGTAGTCAGTACAAGCACATCAAAAGGTAGTGATATATCAACATGAGACAAATTCAAAATAAAAGGTATCAAATTTTTCAGCTAAAGAAGTGGCACATCAGCTTAGTGGGGGTTACAAGATTTTGAGGTATACTATCTTATACAAAATTTTGAATAAATTTTTGAAGTTTTGTACATATGCTAAACAAGAAATATGTTGTACTCATAAGATTAGATATAATACTTAGTTAAGTGTTTTTGATACTCATGTCAAATGGGGAGATTGTTGGTCTCAGATTAGTTTTGACAATTGAGTTTCAACACACTTAACCAATTTTCATGTTGAAGTAGAGTACACTATACATGCTGAGCCACAGTATGTATCGAGCCAAAATTTGAATAGGTGCTGAGTAAACTTCAGGTGCCTAGCATTATACCTATGTTGAGTGACTTCAAGTGTCAAGTGAACCATATGTGCCGAGTCACTATAGGTGCCAAGCAGTGAATGGATGTCGAGCAAGTCAGAGTTGCTATAAGACCCAAGTAAGCCAAAATCCTAAATGTGTCAAGCATCAGAAAATTAGTATGTTTTGGGTAACATAGAATCAACATATGAGTTTGTGCCTTCATTAACTCAGATGCAAACCATTTTCAAAGTGAATCATGAAATATTTTAGAGATAAGTGTGAATCTTTTCCTTTACCTGTGTAATTAGCATGCAGCCAATAAGAAAAATGGAGAATGCATGCAAACCTAAAGGATAAATGCAAGGATTTGAGCGAGAAAATTAGTTTGTGGATTCATACCCAAACATAAGTCTTTGAAGCCTTGATAAGAGGGAAAAGACCCCATGATTTAAAGTTGTTGAAGTATATGAAAATATGAAGAGAGCAAGTTGCATAATAGAGCAATAGTAGGGGTGACAAGACTTAGTGACTTCATCAGCATTGCAAAACATAGTTAACCAGAACAGAGCAAGGGTTACACAAAAACATCAGATCAAAGAAGATCAAATCAAAATGAGTAGATCAAGAGCTTGAAATTAGAAATAAAGGATTGTAAGCTATCAAGTTTAATCAATCTAATACTCTCTAGCAATTGTATTAGAAAAGTAAATCCTATGTTGATAGGTTAGCTTAATAGCTAGGTGTAGAACCTTTAACAAGGTGATAAATCCTTTAACAGGGTAACACTTCAAGTAAGTGTTTGTAGATCCTTTGAACACATCACTATTAACAGAGTGTGTAAAGCCTTTAATAGGGTAGGCCTCTAATAGGGCAAACCATCAGAAGTGGTCAAATAATATTGTTGTAGTGATAATTTGTGGGTATCATCCCCACCCCAATTTTACTTTCTCATTTATGTAGGGTTTCTAGGTGATCAAAATTTGGTGTTATGTTTCTTGATGCATGTCTTTATTTTATGTTTATCTAATATGTTTTCATACATGCAATTTATTTTTAGTTAAAAAATTTTATGGATAAAATGTGTTACTTCTGATTCACCCCCTCTCAGAAGTAATCTTCTCATTTGTAAATTCCAACATTGAACATCTAAGGGAATTAGACTTGTTTAAGTATCACTTCTACTATGAGTTAGACACAGATGAATGGACACATATTATACTAAGTAGGATACATGATGGTAAGTTATGGATGCAAGATAATGTAGTTGATATTTCTGCTAACTTTATTCATGAGGTAATTGGTCTGCATAAACAAGGAAGAGTACCTATAGGTGAGAAATTGGTAAAGAAGAAAATTGAAAGCTATACTAAAGAAATATACAATGGAAAGGCTATGGTGATCAGCACCATCAAGCAAGATTATGTGAGATTTCTAAGTAGAATTATTGCTTATTCTATTTGTGCAATTTCTAAGATTGATGAACTTTCAACAAGATTAATATATGTAGCATATAATATATGTATAGAGAAAGAACATGTGAATCTTAGTGAAATATTGAGAATGCAACTTTTGGAAAACTTGGAAAAGATTAGTAGAACAAAGAATGGTGTGTTTAGATTCCAATCATTGATAAATCACATATGCTTTCATGTACTAAAAATATTTCCTTACTTATTAGTCACAAACATAATGAATAGTGACAAATGCACAATGGAGAAGATTATAGAGGTATGTAGAAGGCACCCTATAGACAAGATATTAGATAGTGGCAATCTAATAATGAGGAAATTTCAAAATGAAATGAAACATAGATTTAGGATTGCACCTACAATTATGGACAGATTCAAGGAAGACATTTGTATATTAGTTGATACAAATCACACATATTCAAGTAGTGGAACCTTGGGAGACATTTCTTGATCCCTTGAGCTATGAATTGAATGATAATGTTGCAATTGGCTATATTTATTTGTTGTCAAATTCAGACAAAGATAAAGCAGACTATAGATTTGGCACATATGATGAGATCACATAGCAAACTCATCAAGCAACCTTGGAGAAGGCATTACAGAAGATGGTTGAATCTATAACGAAGAAGCCACTATGCCAGAATGATAGAGAATGAATTTGAGGCTATAAGATAGATGATTAAGCAAGGTATACTAAATATACAACCTTTTTTAGTAAATATTGTTGAGACATCTTCGAAATAGAGCATTTCGTATGCAATAGTGTTCAATGTTCAGCCTAGTAAACAAAAAAGAATGTCTAAGAGATTGGTGGAAGTAGTATCTATTAAGACAAAAAGAGTCAAACAATAGGTCACCAGACCTAGAAAAAGGCAAAAAATATTGTTGACAATTAACTCCAGTGATGAAGAAGATGAGGAATTAGAAACTAAGCAAGCAGAAAAGGTGACTCCATCTAAGCAAGTAGCAGGAAAAGCTCAGCAACATTGGAATTCGAAGATAGAAAAGATCAACACAGCTATTGCCAATGAGGGGAACTTTGTTTAGATGAAGAATTTTTATGATTTATATAATAATTTTGAGAAAGATCATATCAATATATCTATTGTGAGATATATCATAGCAAACAATCTAAGTTTGAAGGATATTTAAGGAGTAGTAAACTGGAAAGTCTAAGAGAGACTCATAAATAAGAAGACTCCTACAAGAGAAGAAGACTTTGAAATTTGAAAGTCTATGCTTAGAACTATCTACAAGACTGATGATGAAGGTGAAATAAAAGGATTGTTGAGTAAACTTGCACCATACTTAAGGAATAAGTTGAGACCATTTTTATTTATGGTTGGTGAAAGGGATAAATTGAGAAATGAGACTACAACAACTATTAGTAAGGTGTTCTCATAGTCACAGGCAACATCTCCTCTAGCTCCTAGAACCTCGAAAGTGTCAGTAAGTGGTGACATATGCAGATTAATCAAACCAATGTTACCATTGACATTGATGATACCAATACATTTGGTGGTTCTAAACTAAATGAACTAGACAACAAGGATATTGAGGATAAGTTGAAACAAATTAAGGAAGAGAAGAGGCTACTGGAAGTAAAAAAAAATGAAAGAAGAATAAGAGAGAAGAACTAAAGAAGCAACAAAGAAATAGAGGGAGGATGAAACTAAACCATCTAGTTCATCTACTCTACTCTCTCTTACTAGTTTATCGACTGATGATGATGATCAGACAGATATGATCTCATCCTTGACCAAGTTGATTGAGAAAAATAGGAAGGTGAATAGTTTATAAGGAATATTAATGTAAGTAATAGATAGATTGCATAGTGCATTGGCAGTTTAGCACACAAAATTAGATCCTGAACAAAGAGCACAAGTAGTGCTAAAATCATTTGATGAAGAGTTTAGAAATTTGTTGAATGTTGCTAAGGTGAAGGCACAAATGTCTCATGATGCTAACTTGTTTAGCACCATCTATAAGAATATCAAGAATGACTTAGTTAATCTTGATACTTGTATAAAAGAACTTTAGAAATACCAACAAGAAGGGAAAACTTTGTATATTAAGTGTACCCTATCATACAAGTTGACTAAAGACATGGATAGTCATATAGAGTTAAAGATGAGTGAGCTAGAGGCTTTATCTAGCTAGATCCAACATCCATCTTGTAAAGTAGATGATTTTGAAAGTCAAGTTGCTAGTATTCATAGTGATATCAGGAAACTAGAACTTTAGAAAGAATAGATTTTGAAGAGGACATCTAATTTCAGAGAATCCATTGCTCTAAAATTATCTTTTGTCAAAAAGTAGTTAGAGGAATGTGTCAAGGCCAAGGACATATATTCAAACTTTTTGTATTCAGATCTAAATGCAGTTGAGATTGCATCATATGCTTTATGTGCAATTCTCACTTCAGCTGAGTCTACCAAAGAGACATGGACCAAAGGTATGGATATTATAAAGGCTAATTTTGATGATTGTATGAAGATCATATTAGCATAAGGAAGGACAACAGTTTTGGACAGTTTTTTTGACATTTTTTACATTTTCATTGATGTCAAAGGGGAGAGATACATGTGAAAATTGTATACATGTCAAAAGGGGAGAGATATAATGTAGAGAAGATAATATTGTAAAGTATATTGTAAGGGGGAGCATATGTAAAGTTAAACAAGTTGTAATAGATGTAATATTTATATGTTGTTTGTTTTTGTCACTTAGCCAATTTTCTCTATTTTTTTGACATCAATGCCAAAGGGGGAGATTATTGAAAATTGGCTAATAGTAATATGTAATTTTTTGTTATTTATGGAAACACATGATGTACATGTTCACAAGAAACCTTAGAAATGAGATACTTAGTGTTTGGTAATTAGAAAATTATCTTATAGATTTTGGTTTACAATAGTGTATTGTTTTGTTTATAACTTGTTGCTGACATCATGTTATGACTAGTGAATTTACATGGAGATAGTATACATATTGATGATGTATATAACCTTGGAAGTCTGATACACTATACACAACATAGATATTCATGTTTTGATGAAGCCAAGAGTGTAATGGAAGGAAAGAATTGTTTTGTTTACAAAATAATTACTTGTCCAATTAGGGCCGACATCCTAGATGTTTACCCTAAGTTGGAAAAGTGAATTGTGGTCCTAGTCAACGCAAAAATAATTTGTGCAGAGCATGGTATTTATGCAAAGGACTTCTTGAGATAAGAAGTGAGTAATTGTGGGAAGTAGTTGTAATTGCAAGTGCTATCTTGTAATTGTGATTATATGAGAACTTTTGTGAAAGTGATATATGTAAAGTTTCATGTGAGGTATTTGGTGATCCAAGATTGAGCTAAAGATCAAAGATCATTCAAAGAAGAAGATATAGTAATTATATCCAGTCTAATTACTTGTTTGAGTAGTGAGCTCTTCTTATGATCAGAAGTGCATGTTTGGGCACTGGGCTTATCTTGCATTTACTGTACCACAACTCCTAACATGGTTGGAATCTCCTTATAGGGATTCAAAGTCTCCTAATAGGAGCTGCTTATGCTTAATTTTTTCATTGACTCTTAATAGGGTCCATCCTCTAATAAAGAACTTATATATCAGTATATCATCTAGTGGGTATCATCCCCACTGGGGTTTTCCCTTGGCTAGGGTTTCCCTAGTTAACAAAATATGGAGTTATGAGTTATCTTTGTGCATTTTACTATTACTATTCATCATTGCTTTATTTCTTTGTTATGCATGGTTTAAAGTAAGTAATAATATCCAATTGGCAACAAAATTTTGTAGATTACAACTCATTTTGAAAGTTCAGATCATTATTCAATCCATGTGTTGATTCACTAATAAGTTTCCCATTGTCATCTCTATTCTTGATTCACTTGACAACCCTTCAAGAAATCAATCTTCCCCTTTCAACAACACTTAAGCCATCTGCTCAAATTCACTTATCAATATTGGTAGCATCTATGCAAGAAATATCCTTTAGCCTTGCATTCACTCTTACACTCTTGTGTTCATCTCTAATCCACCTTTCTCTGTGTGTGTCTCTCTCATAAACATCATAAGTTTAGATTCATACCTCTTTAAATAGGTAATTCTTTCTTTGTTATTTTCCATGATCCTCGTAGATCTTATGGTTTATGATTAGGTTCAACATGACTCATTGTATATGTTCATCTTCTTGATCATCCTTTATAAACTTCTCTGGAATCTATCTATTAGGTATTTTCCTAATCCTCACCTTTAATTTAATGATCCAACTCATCAATCTTATCTTCAATGCAATTTACATCTTCCAAGAAATTAGCTGAGTTGGATAGATCTCATGATTTCCTCAAATTCATTCTCAACATTGTCACTCAAAATTCTCAAAACTTTGACACTTGGTCATCAATGAATTACTTGGTAGCTATAAATCTTTAGGCTCAGCATCAACTATCTTTCTTGGTCGATATTGGTTCTCAGTCAAAACTAGATTTTCTTGGCACTTACTATGGCTCAATTGACACTAGCATCACTCAACATTCCTTAGCCTTTTGCTCTACTGCTCAGTTTATCTTAACTTTATCAATATAAACAATCACTTTGTTTTATCAAAGTCTATCTAATCAAATGTCCATTGTAGCTTCCTCTTCATAACTCAACCTTTCCTCTAGGTGCCTTTTTATGAGCAATTTCTCAAATCGTTTTCATCAATTAAATAGATATGACATTTAGATTAGGCAACAATATGTCTTATCAATAGATTTGACATCAATGAGAAAACAACAATTATTCCAATTGTAAGTTTCCAACAATATCCCTCTTGGCATTGATGGCAACATCTCAATATTAGCAATATCATAATATCTCTATGTATCTAAATTTGTTACCATACAATCCAAAAAATTTCACCTCTACGAGTGATCAATATCCTTAGTTTCATTGGCTATCAAAAAGGAAGGTCTGCATGCATAAGTGGATATTTTATCTACACAGATGCAACATATGAATCTCTTTTCTAATTATCTCCCTTTGAAATAATATATCTCCCTCTTGGATACATCTTCTTTTGTATATTCTCCCTCTATCTCTTTATATCTATCTCAGTATATCTCCTTCTTTCACAAAAATTCCAAAGACACTTAGCTTTCTTAACTTCAATCACTTCATACATCTGAATTATGTAGATATTTACATGTCTAGTTGGTGTTTGTCATATATCTATGACTGATCTATAATGTTGTACTTGATTGTCTACCTTAGGAATTTCCCAAAGTAGACTTGTATTGTATCAATGAGTAAGGTATTCTAATTAGCACATTTGATGAAAAGAATATTGTCTCCTTCAATAGCTTTTCTTATGGGAATCACCCCTAATTTACCTCTAAGATATTCATGAGCATCTTCAGGTAAGGCTTTAGTGAATATGTCAGCAATTGTTCTTTGATGTGCACATATTCTAACTTTACTTATTTGTCTTGAACTAGTTCCCTCAAATAGTGATACTTTATAAAAATGTGCTTTTTCTTAGTGTGCATCACTGGATTCTTTGAAATGTTGGTAGAGCTTGTATTCTCACAATAGATAACTACTTGATCTATAATTTCTTCTTTCATACCTTTCATTAATTCCTTTATCCACATGATATTTGAATTTAGTTCATTGCACCTGCCAAATACTTGGCTTCAATTGTTGATTGGGAAATACAATTTTTCTTTTTTCTTGTCCATGACACTAATCTCTTTCCTAGAAAGAATGTATTGGGACTCAAAATTGAAGCCCCGTTTTTTAGTACCATTGAGAAAATCAAGCCCTATAAATGCTTTTTGATGTATACGCACTTGACTGTACTGATGAGGCCTAAGAGGTGTTTAATGTTTCTAACACCTTGCATTTAGTACGTCTATATGTCCCATAAAGATAAATTGTTGTTCCAAGTCATTCTGTGAAATCCCATTTTGAGCAATATCTAATTCTGCATTTTTGCCGTGTCAAACAACAATAGGAGGCTGTCTTTGCATTTGAATATCTCACACCCAAAAATGTTTCATGACTCATTGCTTTGGGAATGTTCAGTGTCTATACTAAAGAGCCTATGTTTCATATTTTGAGTCATTTTGACTAGGTTTTGAATCCCTCAAAGTTGATTGTTTGTTGATGTCATGCTGATGTGAATTGTTCTGAATTCTAGGAAGCCATGTTTGACTTGTTATAATTTTGACCTAGTTGACCAAAATGAGACAATTCCTTTTGCGTTGCATTTCAGAGATTAGAGACTTGGTATGTTTCAATTTTGAGCTTTTGATAAATTTGTTTGATCAGTTTTCAAACATGATTCCAAACACAATTTCTAACTTTTTACTAGTGTCAAGAAGTGTAGATTTGTCAAAACCCCTATTCGTGATATCATATCTCGAAATCTATGATAGGTGAGATCGACACTGTGTTCTAATCCAAAAATACTTTAAGTGTGCCAATTTTTAAGTCCTAATGAATCTGTTTGCACACTTTCCGAAGTCCATTCCATTTGCAAAAAATACTTTTCTACCTTTGTTTCCAGTCTACAAATTCTAAGTAGCCTAATTTGACCGCTCACCATTTTCAACCTCATTATTCATCATGAGCCCAAATCCCAGATTTATATTGTCTTTATGATAGTGAACCAATTCCCCATTTTTTGTGCCACCAAGTGTCAGTCTGCCCAGTTTTTGAAGCCAAATCCGAATGTGATTTATTATTTTCTAACATATTTTCTTGCACCCAACTCTAAGAGGGCAACTTTGGTGGTCAATATCTTTTGACTAAGAATTCGTCATGAGACAAGATTTGATAGGGTTAGAGATTGTGAAACAAAAAATCAATTTGTATGGTTTTAGAGCCCAATCAGGTGTTTGGATCAATTTTTAGAACTAGTCAAAGGACCTCTTGGCACAAAATTGGCAGTTTACAAGAAAGGCTGAATATCAGTTTTAAAAGGTGTGATGGTGATTGAATTTCGACCAAACCAACACCAGATGACTAATGGATTAGTTTAAAAGTTCAATTGTTTGAAGACATAATTTTTTTTAGTCAGACCCACTTTTGGGCTCGACTAATATCTTCTAATTGATGAGGTATGGATTTGAGGAATAGTGGATCTTTTTTAAGGGGAATAGTTTTGATGTTTTAAATCAAGTGCATAATTGACATTAAGAGAAAGAAATTGAAGTGTGATAGATATGGTTATTGAAGACTTGTCGCCAATCATTTCAAAACTAATGACAACAATTTTCTTATTAAAATCACTATGTTCCAAACTTTCAATCTGATCTTCAAAAGATAGGTGAAAGAAGTTTTTATTTATGCCCAGCCATGTTTATATAGCCATCATCAATTTTGACAACAAAGTAGTAGTCCTTGTAGATGGAGCATTTTTTTATTTTTTATTTTGCTATATGAGGGCATTAGTTTAATTCATGCTTTCTTCAAGCAATGCGGATTCACATTAAAGTCATGTTAATATAACACGCTATACTCCTTCAATAATAAGGAAGTATAAAGCGAGTAAAGCATTGGCTGAGGATATTCAAGTGCAACCACAACTTTATGCCTCTTATCTGCTGACAATTTGAAGGATGGATATGCAAGATACCCAAGGGTGATTACGTACAGACCCTTTTCCAAGAAAGGCACATCTTCAAGCCTGTGTAAATCGTTATCACTTGAAGCAGACACCTTTTGTTTACTGGTTGTGATATTTTTTGAGCTCCAAAAGACTCGTATATTGAGAACGATGAGTCCAACGGTATTTCAAGATCTAAATAGTTAGGATGCCATGCAAATTTGACCTTTGTAGAAGATTCTGCACATAATATTTCTGTTTAGAAAATGGAGAAATATGGGCCTCTCCTTACGACCTGCTTGAGAGATTCTTCCTATTTGACACTGTCCAACGATTCAGAATCCATCGTTATTTTCAAGAAGAAATCAAAGCACTTCTTGAGTACACTTACAAGCTTTGGAATGAAAATGGAATTCCATGGGGGCGCCAACATTCCACTGTAGATTTCCACACCACTTCTTTGGGATTTCAAGTTCTTCCCCTTAATGAATACCACGTATCTCAAGAGGTGTTCAAGACATTTTGTGACGAAAATGGACATTTGTTTTTGGGGACAGCTGGTTAAGAAGTTGAGAATGAGATAAGAAGTGTGTTGAGTTTATATGAAGTTGCAGAGATATGATTATGTGTAGAAGCTCTTTCGAGTAGCTCTTTCAATGAAATGTTGTCAGGAATAAAGTTTTAATTAGGTCTACATAATTGAATATGTCCACCGGTTATTTCAACCGGGAGCTTGAGATGTTCTTCTGATAGCATTAAACAAGGAAGGTGTCTTAGTTGGAGAAGCAGTTGCTGAGTGTAGAGGAATAAATCTCTACCTTTGTTGCCTTATGTTGACTTACGTTGCCTGAATGCAAAATTCTCCATGCAAAAGACAAAGGACAAAACATGAGGAAGGAGGCAAGGAACATACAACGGCAGGGGAGGAAGGCATTAGTGATGAAAGCCCACAGCATGGGCAAGAAGGAAAAGAGGACCACGTAAGCCAGGAGCTGTCGTGCAAGAGTAACTCTATGGCTTGGCAGAAGGAGAGCTCCATGCAATAGAATAAAAGCTGCATGAGCAGATCAAAAAGAAGTCGCATGAGTAGATTAGGAGGCAATAGGATTTGCAGGGCATTGTTAGGGCAATGGTGCTTTCAAGGCAGATTTTGTTGACCAACACATATCTATGGAATATGTTCAACATTCTTTGGATCATGTGCCTCACAATCCATGGCTTGTAAAAAACCACAATAACTAAAGGGAGACACCATCATGGTTAGAACCTGTAGCAGAGAAGGATGTAGAATGCAAGACAAAAGCAATGATAAGTAATATTCCCACATTGCTTGTATGTATGTGCTTTATAATCTTTAAATTCAACTGCATTCGAGTGCTACGTCTCTCGAAACACACGACTTTTAGAAGCCCAGACTTGCATGGGTGGGGCTCGTGGTCGGCTGGAAGAATGTAATGAACCGTCTCTAAACATTCTCCATTTTGACATTACCGTCTCTAAACATTCTCCATTTTGACATTCTATTGAAATCTATTCTTGTCCCCCATACTGACATAATACTTCTTTTTATATCATAATAAGAGAAGAGACCCATCTATTCATTTAATTTGTATATTATATTATTAATATTAATATTATATTATTATTTATTAATACAATATTATTAATATTAATTTATTATATATACTTAGATAACTCATAATTTATATACTTAATATATAAATATTTATTATTGTATAAAAGAAAATAATAATTCAAATATATATATTATGTTATTATTTCAATATATATGTCTGTAATGATATATTATTATATATGAAATATATATTATAATTTAAATTTAATTTTAATATTATTATATATATATATATATTAGATTTAAATATATCTAATAGTATTATTAAAGATATTTAATATTATTTATCTTAATAAGATCATCTGCTAGATCTTCCACCATGACCTCTTCCACTATTTTTATTGTCAAATTTCTTTCTTAGTTTTTCCTCAACTCTTAGGGAAAACTTGTACGCTTCCTCAAAACCTATTCAATCAAACCAGACTTAGCTCATCCTAAGGACATGGCCTTAACCCATGAAGGTAACTGATCACTTTCTCCTTATCTGCTTTTGCATTGCCAATTCTAATGAGAACTCAATAGAACTCTTCGATGTACTCTTGAACAGATTTCCAGCTTGCTTCAACGCTTGCATTTTCTTTAATAGATCAAGCTCATAATCCACAAGAATGAATTGTCGCTTCAGTTTACCTATCATCTTATCCCATTTGGTTATTTTGTCCTTTCCCTTTCTATTTCACACCAACTAAACCTCTTGCCACTAGTATCTTTGCAATTCTCTTCAGTTTTGCCTTTGCAAACTTGACCTTGTCAGGATCATCAATATCTTCATACTCAAAGTACTCCTCCAATTCATTGATCGAATAGATTAGCTCCTCTAGGTTAAGATTTTCTAAAAATGTGAGAACTTCAAACATAGGTCTTTTTCCAATCTTGGGCATCACCCTAAAAAACCTCTCTTCCTCTAGGTTTAGAACTACCTCTGCTTCAAAAAAAATTTCTACTTTGTCCTCATCCTCACTCTCATCTCTTATAGGAAGATTTATTCCTATACGCATGAATTCTTCCAATGCTTGCATTTGTCTTTGGAGGGCTCAAAAACCCTCAGGTGTAACATCCACAGCTCTTCCACCACACTCTCTTTGTGGAGGCAATTTTCGTTCTTTTGTTGAAACCCTACTACAAACTGCCTCACAATCAGTGATCTTTCTACATGCTTAGCCCAAACTATGGTCCTGGTACGAATTGCCCCATAATCGATGATCTTTCTACACATTCAAGAACTCTAGCTCTGATACCAATTGATGAAGGGTACTCCCCTTAATACCATAAACCATAACAGGAAACAAATAACAACAGCTAATGCGAGAACAAAATATAGACTTCTTATTTGTGTCAAAAATGCAAAATTACAAAATTCATAAGTACAATATGATAACCCATATGGGTGCCTTCATTACAATAATATGCAAGACAAGTAGTGAACTATCACCCAAAGTTGTCCTAGACAATGTTCGGGTCTTTCTTAAATAGGCAATTTTATGTCGCTCGGGAAGGTTCTAGATGCTCAAACTTAATATCTAGAGATAACAAACCCTAAAAATACATACAGAGTTAGCTAAATACATTTTTGACAAATTATTTTAGAAATTTTGGTAGCCCAACTTTCAAAGGCCATAACTCTCAAACCATTGCTCTGATTAGCTGTTATAACCACTTTTTAGAAATGCCCACTCATGATCTACAAGCTTGGAATTGTGCAAGCACCCTTCCATCAATTTTTTGAACCTCATCTAGGCACTCTAAGGCCTCCAATGATGAGCCTAAAAAAATTTTAGCAAAATTTTCAACCAAAAATCCACAATAACTTCTCTGATACTTAAGCTGGAGCAATGAGATTTGTATGGTAGGCTTATAATTCCAAAATGAACCTTCATGTAGAAAATGAGAAAATTCCAAGCTCATATGAGAAACTTACTAAAAATATATAGCTCCTATAAATAGTAACCACCCTGTCTACTAGTCCCTATTAAAATAGAAAAGATTGAAAGGAAAATATTTTTGGGTGATGCAAGATTGCTCTTACACCCAGGATACTCCTACATTAGAAATCTGAGGCATTTGATAAGTTTAAGATATTCAAGAATAGAGTTGAGATAGAATCTAGTATGAAAATTAAATGTTTATGATCAAATAGAGGAGGAGAATTCACTTCAAATGAGTTTAACGTGTTTTGTGAAGAAAATGGAATCAAAAGACAATTATGAGTTCCAAGAACCCTTTAACAAAGTGGCATTGCAAAGAGAAGGAAGGGGTCAATAATAGAAGCAACAAGAGCTATGTTAGCTGAAAATGATGTATCTAAGATGTTTTGGAGAGAAGTCATGAATACAACATTATACACTATGAATAGAGTTCAAGTCAGAAAAGACACAAACAAGACCCCTTATGAGTTGTGGTTTGGTCACTCACCTACAGTTAAGTATTTAAGAATTTTTGGGAGTAACTACTATATCAAATGAGATGATGATATTGGTAAATTTGATGCTAGAAGCGATGAAGGCATGTTTCTTGGTTATTCATTAAAAAGCAAGGCTTATGGATGCTATAATATGAGAACAAAGAATGTTATAAAAAGTGAAAATGTAAGAATTGATGAGAAATTCATGATACAAGAGAGAATAGTTGATTACAATTTAGATGATGGTGTTGTTACTGAGCCAAGGAATGATGAAATATTTCTTGAGACTAACAATGATTTACAGAATAAAGGAGAGCTAAGGCAAGAACAAAGCTCAAAACCTTCAGTAGAGCCAAGAGTTGAGATAGTAACTCCTACTTTAAGAAAGAACGTGATAAAGAACCACCCATCTGAGTAGATCATTGGAAGAAAAGCTAAAGGTGTGATGACAAGAAGCAAAGTCAATGAAGAACTATGTTTAATATCTCAAGTTGAACTGAAGAATGCAAATGAAGCATGCAAACATGATTATTGGAAACATGCTATGAAAGAGGAATTGGATCAGATAGTAAAGAATGAGACATGGGAATTGGTCCCCACACTAGCAGACAAGAATGTGATAGGAATTAAATGGGTATTCAGGGACAAGATGAATGAACGAGGAGAAGTTTTAAGGAACAAAACCAAATTGGTATGTAAAGGTTAGTCATAGAAAGAGGGAGTAGACTATGATGAGACCTACGCTCCAGTGGCTAGAATAGAAGTAGTAAGATTATTCTTAGCCTATGCAGCACAAAAGAAATTCAAAGTATATCAGATGGATGTCAAGTCAACATTTTTAAATGGAGAACTTGAAGAAGAGGTATACATTGAATAGCCTAAAGGTTGTCCTTTAACAAATGACAAGGACATAGTATGCAGACTAAAGAAAGCACTGTATGGCTTGAAACAAGCACCAAGAACCTAGGATGCAAGGTTAGACAAGAATTTGACAAAGCTTGGATATAGTAAAGGTATGGTAGATAGTAATCTGTATTGGAAAGAAATTGATGATGGTTTGATGATTTTGGTAATATTTTTTGATGATATCATATTTGGAGAAAATGATGGAGAAAGTGATAAGTTTACAGAAGAGATGAAGAAAGAATTTGAGATGAGTATGATAGGAGAAATGAAATATTTTCTAGGATTGCAGATTGTACAAAATAAAGAAGGAATCTTTATTTTTCAGACTAAATATTTAAAAGATTTACTAAAAAGGTTTGGTTTGGAAAGATGTAAACCCATTGGAACACCTATGGTAACTAGACATAAGTTATCTACAAAGGATAATAAACCTACTATTGAGGAAAAGAAGTACAGATCTATGATTGGAGGTTTGCAATATCTTACTCACACAAGGATGCATATAGAAAATGTAGTTAGAATTATTTCAAGATTTCAGGCTAATCCCAGAGAAGCACATTATGTAGCAGTTAAAAGGATATTTAGATATTTGAAGGGAACATCTAAGTTCGAATTGTGGTATGACAGATCAAATGATTTTACACTAAGTGCTTATACTGATGTTGATTGGGCAGGCATCATGGATGATAGAAAGAGCACCAGTGATGGAGCCTTCTTTCTTGGAGGAATATTGGTTTCTTGGTTAAGTAATAAATAGAATTGTACATTACAAAGCATAGTAGAAGAAGAATATGTTATAGCAACAAACAATTGCAATCAAGTTGTTTGGATTGAGCAAACGTTGAAGGATATAAGGATAGAAATCAGTGAGCCTATTGTCATACATTGTGATAACACGAGCACAGTAAATATTTCTAAGAATCCAGTGTTGCATTCAAAGACTTAGCATATTTCTATTAAGTATCACATGTTGAGAGAGAAGGTTGTAGATAAGGAAATCAGATTGGAGTATGTAAACACAAAAGAGCAGATTGCAGATATATTCACTAAGCCTCTTCCCAAAGAGACTTTTGAGTATTCATGAGGTATGCTAGGGGTTATGCCCCTTCCTACATTAGAGTAGAAGATGTAAGAGTGCATCAGTCTAGTGTAATAGAGCACTATTGTTGTCTGGACTAAATGCCGATGCTTCCTATATGGGGGAGTATCGATGATGGATAGAGTCATCTAGGACTCTTGTTGATATTATTTTTAACAATGTCTTTGGACACTTGAGTTAGTAAGAATTAGTTGTTGTAGAGTTTCATGCAGAGAAGTTGGTTGTTGAAACCTTCAACATTGATGTCAATGGGGGAGAAGTTTAGCATGAAAAACATTGGAAGAAACAAGCACATTGAGGTATATCAATGGGGGAGAATATGGTTCAATGGGGGGGAACCATTAAAGCAATTGAAGCAAGATTTGATTAATGAAGAGGATTTGAAAATGATTGATGAAGAAGATTTGAAAAGAAAGATTAGTAGTCTTTTTTTGGTATTCATGGAACTAGATGTTTTTCATCTATGTTGCCATCAATGCCAAAGGGGGAGATTGTTAGAAGATTGGTTGCAAGCATGAATGTTGATGATATTCCTATGGGGGGTATTATAGATATGTTACTATGATGGTATGTTACATTCATGACTAATTTTTTTATTGATGTCAACATAACAGTTTCATATGGCATCTAACAGAAGAATAACAGAAAGATAAAGTTGGTACAGATGACTAGTTGAGTATTTATACTATCCAAAGTTATGGGAGATACTTATGAGTATTTTGGTATATGTAGTTAACATTGGAAGATGAAATAATAAGTATGGAAGAATTTATGTAATTTTTATGATGTTTTTTCTAAGATAGAGTTTACAGAGGCATTTTCTGGTAAACCTATTATATCTCTTAGCAGAGTTGTTATTATGAGAATCAAAGTTGGGGATGTGTACAAGACATGTTGATGATGACATGGTTAAGCTCTCTCATCATGATATCATGTGTACAGAAAGTTATTCAAGTTGTAAGACAAAAGATTAATATTATTGCTAAGTGTAATGTGTTATTAAGGTGGTCCTAATAATTAATTGAGAAGGTCTAATAGCTTACTTAGGGAATTATTATATGGACTTGGTATAAAAGAAGGACATTTTAATTTATCATGAAATCATGAGGATCAAAGAGAAATGATGGTAAGCAATAGAAAGAGGGCAGAATGAGAAGTTGAGCAGAGTAGTGTGGAAGTGAAGGAAAATTCATTATTGAGGTTTTGCTAAGTGATCCGAGATTTGATATTTGGATCCAAGGTTCATGACCTATTTTACAAGGTTTGATAGTGATTGGTTTGGTTGATAAAACAAAATAAAGGATAAACATAATAGTAAATTGCATGATTGAATAGTGAGCTCTTCCTATAGTTGAAATTGCATGTTTGGGTAGCAGGCTCTTCTTGCATGCATTGTACTACAACTCCTAACAAGGTTGGCACAACTCCTAATAGGGACGCATTGTACTAAATGTTATAATAGACTCTTAACAAGGTCCATCCTCTAACAAGGAGTATTTATATTAGTACATCATCTTGTGGGCATCATTCTCACTAGGGTTTTCCTTGTGATCAAGGGTTTCCTTAGTTAACATATCTAGTGTAATTGTCTATGTGCATCTTATTATGGTTGTTTTTACTTTGGTTGAATGATTAAGTTTGGTTAAAGAAGATATATGTTTTAACTATAGGATAACTGATTCACAACCCCCCCCCCCCCCCCCACCCCCCACCTGCCCCCCCGCCCCTTGTCAGTTATCTTGGTGGACTATTATTTCTAACATCATCTACACTCTTAGGTTCCACTTGAGAAATTAGACATAATTCATCATTCACTCTATTCCTTGTCATCACACCTTTATCCTTGCTCTTGATTATCTTCTCTGGAGGTAGGAGTTGACATCTCAACTCTTATCTCTTCTCTAGGTTTAGATCTATGTTCTTCTCTATGCTCAATAGATACATCATTCTACAAGACATTGTTAGTCTTAAAATAACTTTATCATTCTATCTAATAATTCTAGAATTATCCTTTCTTCATCAAAATTATAATCTACCATCTTGTCTTTAGTACCAAACTTTTCACCAATCCTTACATTTTCACACTCAACTATTATCTTAGTTCTATAGTTGAAACATATAAATGCTTTACTTTTCAATAAGTAACCAAGAAACATGCCTTTATCACTTCTAGGATCAAACTTACCAATATCATCATCTCTCTTTATGTAACACTTCCAAATATTTTGAAATATTTGACTGATGGTAAATGACCAAACCATAACTCATAGGGTGTCTTGCTCGTGCCTTTTCTAATATGTACTCTATTCAAAGTATATACTATAGTGTTAACTTCTTCTCTCCAAAATGTCTTTGAGAAATCATTCTCAAATAACTTCACTCTTGTTACTTGTACTACTAACTTGTTCCTTCTTTTAGTAATCTCATTCTGTTCAGGTGTTTTAGTTGAAGATAACTATCTTTTGATTTCGTTCTCTTCACAAAACATGTTGAACTCTCTAGAGGTGAATTACCCTCCTTTGTTTGATCTTAAACACTTAATCTTGAAAACAAATTCATTTTCAACTCTATTCTTAAATATCTTAAATTTCTCAAAAGCTTCAAAAATCTCTTTAAGAAATGCTACCCACATTGTCCTAATGAAATCATAAACAAAAATCATAAAGTACCTTTCACCATAGAATCCTTTGGTTCTTGTAGGACCACTTAGATCTATGTGAACAATCACCAATTTCTTTGTAGTAGAGAACATCTAGCTAGGAAAAGATATTTTCTTCTGCTTATTCAAAATACATTCTTTGTAGATAACATTAGTATGCTTAATAATTTTAGGTAGATCTCTCACTGCAAATGTACTGCTCACTTTCATAATATTATCAAAATTTATATGATAGAACCTCCTATTCCATAACCAATTGTTGTCAACTTTTGCAACCAAACATGTTATTTTAGTAGGATTCAACTAAAAAAAATTACCTTTAGATCGGGTTCCAGTACCAATCAACTTACCATCTTTGTCTTTGATAATGCAAGTCTTCTCTATGAACTGTAATAGATATCCCTTGTCTACCAATTGTCCAACACTTAACAAATTATGTTTCAAACAATCAACAAAGTAAACATCATTAGTGTTAGTTTTACCATCAAGAGTAATAGATCCAATCCTTGTAATATGATAGGATACATTGTTACCAACTCTAACAATACCTCCATCATGATTTATGAACTTAACAAACTTTTTCATATCACCAGTCATGTGATGTGAACATCCACTATCAATTATCTAATATAATTTCTTCTCAAATTGGGTAACTAGAGCTCTTTCCTCTTTAATTTCTCTATCAAGATCATCTTCCTTGATAGCCACAAATCCTAATTCATCATCACTTTCACTCTGATCTCTTTCATCAGATTCTTCATCCTCATTAGCATATAAACAATTTCTATCCTTATCTCTTCTAGGCTTAAATTTTCCTCTAAACTTTTTCTCTCTTTAAGGATATTTAGATGCATAATGACCATATTCATCACAAGTCCAACATTTAAATATTTTCTTACCATCTTTCTCTCTTCTTACCAGAAGGGCTATTCCTTCTTCAATCTTCTTATCTTCTTCAGATCTACTATTATAGGTAAAATACCCTCTTTCACTTTCACTTCTTGATAGATTAGGTTGAATATTTAGAGCATTGAAAGTAGTCTCAACTATGGCTAATTCTCTAGACTATCACATTTTTACTTCTACAGATTCTAATCTTCCAAGTAATGTTTCCTTCGTGAAATCTTTGGTGTAGGGCATAACAAGCTTAACCATATGATTTTTTTTCTTAAATGATGGTGTTAAACTTTTTAAGATCTTTCATATAACCTCATCATCTTCTTTAGTTTCACCAAGAGACTGGATTCCTACAAAAATTTATAATATTCTTCCTACATAACTTCTTCTAGATTCATCTTCCATCATCTTAGCATCTTGAAATGTGCAAATCCAATTTTTCAATCTCATTCTTTTTACATTATCATCACCTTCAAAAGTAACTTCTAATGCTTTCCAAATTTTATGAGAAGTTTGAAATGTCTTTACCTGATTGTATTCATTCTTTGGAAGAGCTAACAATAGGGATTCTTTGGCTCTCATGTTACACATGAATAGATCTCTTTCTCCCTCACTGCATTCCTCTAGCTTTGATCCTTCAATAATTTCTTTCTTAGCTTTGTCAAAAGCCAATATCCTAGACCCATGCTTAATAGACAAGTCTTCATACTTTCTTTCCAACTATCATAGTTGGCCCCATCAATTCTTGGACTATCCTTCCTAAACATATTCACCATCGATCTCCCAAAGCTATTAACCTTATCTTCAAGGACCTGATGCTCTAATATCAATTGTTAGAATATATAGTCTACTAATATAACTGGAGGGTGAACCAATTATCCAACTATTATCACAGTCATTAACCTTAAAAAAACTTAACCATGTGAGTAATATAAATTGAAACCATAACAAGATACTCGTGCACAATTAACACTAGATACGTTAACTAGGGAAATCCTTGATCGGAGGTAAAACCCTAGTGGGGATGGTATCTACAAGATGATGTACTAATATAAATATTACTTATTAGAGGATAGATCCTATTAGGAGTGTGTTACAACATTTAGTAAATATGAGTCCCTATTAGGAGACTCTAAATCCCTGTTGGCAGATTCTAACCCTGTTAAGAGTTATGTCATCCCTATTAGGAGTTGTGGAAGACAGCTAGACCCACTACCCAAATAGCTTGAAGGTTAAGATCAATGAACCCACTGTCAAAATGATCTCTATATTATTCCTTGTAGAATAATAAAACTGAAATATACTTCCTTCCTCTATCTATGTCCTATCAACTAGACTTCTTCTCCTTCAGATCTTGTAACCAAATATCATATTGTGCATCCAATTATCCCTTGGATCACTTACATGCATTCAGTAAGCATTTTTCTCCTTCTCATACTTTGCATCCCACTTGGTCCTCACATTCAATTTCCCTCTACAAGAAAGGAAAACAACTTTCCTTTATACCATATTTTCGTAATAATTCCTTGAGTTGGCCTTGTGGCTTTCCCAATTCATTAAAATAAGATAATTATTTATTTTAAAATTACAATAGCATTTTCAGCTTAGAGCCTATACAAAACTTCACATGTGTGATATCATATCATTCACACATGTTGGCTTCATTACATGACTATCCTCTATCACTGTATAACTACACATCTCTTTATTACATCTCAGATGAAAGATAAAGATAGATCATTAGAACTCTATTTTTTAATGCTCTATTTTTGTACTACTTCAAGTAAATCAAATGTAACTTACGTACACCATTGACTCATAATTAGTCCTCTTAACCACGTAATCAGGAAAACATAGGAACATGTCCTCCACTGCACATCATCTAAAACTTTCTCAACTTCTGCACATCATATCTTATTTCTTACTACTATTCTTCTAGTCTTCATAGAATTATTGCTACGTTGACATCAACGAAAAATGTAGTCATGAATGTAACATGTCAATACTCTTGAATGCTTAGGATACTCCCCCAATGTATTATCATGAGAATTCATGGTAACGAAGTGAAGATTCTAAAGACTTTGTCTATCCTCAGTTGAGATCTAGACATGGGACACCTCACTAAGGAGATTTCCAAGCCCACTAAAGAAGGTGGGATCGAGGATCTGACTATAGCTGAATTCAAATTATAGTCTCTAGATCTAGGAGAGGTTAGGCATGACACCAAAGTTAGCTTATGGAAAGAAAATACCAAAGTGATAGAAGAAGAACTTGAAGAACTCAAGCTTGCCAAGGTCAAGTTGAAGGCAGAGATCCATGAGCACAACTGCTTCATCAGCCAATTAGCTACCTCATTAGAAAACATTTTGGGAATACCATCTACCAGTGATCCCATAGCTATAGATATTGAAGACATCATCTCTTAGTTACAAGAGGACAAACATTTTGAGCAAATTGGCAGAAGTTGGAGTAAAAACCTCAAGTTTGAAGGACTTGTAGTTATAGAACAACTTGGCAATACAATGTTGTGGCTTGAGATAGAAAAGGATAACATCCTAGCTAACCAAGAAATTCTATCAATAGAAAAGGAAAAATGTGAAGATTGCATCTCTCTCCTAAATATGATCATCCAATTGAAGGCCAAAGAAGCAATTAAAGCCTAGATTTTACAAATTAGAGATGAGCCTTTGTTTGAATGGAAAAAGAGGTTGCAATTCAAGGATGACATGATCTCTTCATAAGAAGAAGGACTGCAGAAGACAAAAAGAAAAGTTAAAGAGGAGCAAGACAAGAATTATGAGTTGTTGAAAATCCTACACACTGAATTCCAAAAAAGTGGACAAGGAAAAGGAGTAGTAGGAGTCACCATTATGCAAAAGTCTTTCTCCATCTACTTACATAAATTAATAGAGAGATCTTCTAGCCATCGAGACAAAGTTTTAGATCTCCAATGGCTCAATGGATGCATATACATAGCTACAAAAGAAATGCAAGAGCAGTTACACACAATTAAATACTTGGCTAGATAATACTCCAAGTGGCTTATAAGATACACTGATGTCCATGTCAATAGACATGAGGAGATCATTCTAATCATCATTGCTACCAAGGCCTATAATAAAAAATTAGAAAAGGGAAAGAAAGTGAAATGATTTTGCTCTCGCTTGTTTTGTATTGTGATATGACTTTGTAATTGATAACTATCTTCTTGTCATTTATCATTTTTGAGAAGATGAACCGATTTAGTTACTTTTTAATGGTTCATCTCAAAATCCTATATGTACTTGATTGAGAAATTAATGAAAGGTTGGTAAAATTTTGGTGTAAAATGCTTCAGATTATAGACACAACTTGAATGTGTTTTGTATCAATTATTTATTGTTCCATTGTATTTCTTAGTTAGAAACATCTCTTTGAGTTGAATTAAACTAATGAAAAATAGAGCTTTGTTCCACTATTTTAATAAAACAAACTAAAGATAATCGTAGTATTATTAGAGGTTAAAAGAAAAATTTTCCAGTAATATTTCTTAATTTATTTTCTTATGTTTTAGAGTTAAAATCATTTTGTTAAGCATCTTATTCATATAAATAGAATTTAGTATTGCATCACCAAATTTTGAAATTTCCTGAGATGTGTGGATTCATGGATTTGGTTAGTATTAAGACCCATATTGTTGTCTGAGTTAGTTCCTATCTAGGCCTAACTTGATTTTCCTCTCTTGTTCTCTAGTCAAGAACAAACCCCATCTTAGAATTAGAAATAAACAAATTCATTTAAAATCATAGTCTCAAGGGAGCTATACCTATAAATTCAAAGGGAAGTTAGTCTCTTAGTTACAGTTTCCCAACTATTGTAATTAGTCATTGTTCATAGATATTGGGTATTTAAAGAGTTAATTGAAAAGGAACAATCCATTTACCAACACAATCAACATTGGTCAATGCTATGAGTTGACCAAAAACCTTTAATTTTATGTTTTTTAGAGTTCTTGAATGATTTATCAATTTTTGGTAGGCATTTGAAGTCATTTGTTTGGAAATATTGAAAAGTTGTAAAAATTGTCAAAAAGTTGTCATGCAACTTTTCTTGCAAATATTCTTGCAAATTTGGAAGGTCAACAGTCATAATTGTATTTTGATCAAACAACTAGAGGTGAATATGTAAGGTCAAGAGGCTTGGCCTATAAATTGAATGTTCTTCAACCTAGGAAATTGTTAGTGTTATGATGTACGAAATTTGAATCAATAAAGCAATTTTTGGTGGGAAAATAAGTGCAAACAACAAGTATTATTTTGACAAGAAATCAAAGGAATGAAGTTGCAAAATAGGTTCATGATGAAAAAGAAGATATGGATGGGTCAATGCAAGACCACAGACAGTATAGAATTGGAGTCTCTTAATGTAGAGGCAATGAGTTATCCATGGACAATAAACACAATTGAAGTGTAGAAAAATGAAGTGAAAACGGTAAGGTTAAAGTTGTTGAATTGGATGAAGCCATAATTTTTGGCAATTGGTATGTTGAACATTCAAAGTATGATATTTATGTCACCAAGTAAAGGTAAACCTTGTGTAAGGATAAAAAAGG